>JAPZPB010000045.1:0-137211 GCA_037952635.1 Bryoglossum gracile | reverse complement strand
TTTTTAACATCACCCCGCCCCAAGCACTATAAATGTCGGCGGCCGGTGGGCGGGGTGTTTGTTACCCCGCCCCCCGGCGGGCCCCCCCCCCCCCCCCCCCCCCCAGAGCCCACTCCACTACCAGTTACCAGTTGCTAGCTCTCCCCAAATTTCAATTTCCTTCGTCATCCTCCTGGAGGTCGCAGATATGTACCTCTCTTTGCCTTCCTCGCATCTTCTGCATATGCTCGATACGACTCTGGAGAATGTCCCCAGTTACCAGAATGCAGTCCCCGGTCATCTCACAGTTCCCTTCCTCGCAGTTTGGAGGCCGACTACCCAAACAAATCAAGAGGGCGGTTCCGATTTATATCTGTATATTTCTCATCGTCCTACTAGTTTCAAATTTCGATATCTTGAGGTCTTCAGTAAAGACGAGCCAGGTACGGCGGAGGGGTTTTCATCACCAGAAAGTTATAGTTGCGACGTCTGGGGATGAGTTTCCAAAGAAGATATGGCAAACTTGGAAGGTGGACGCGTTGAATTTCGAGGACAGAGACCTGACGACTGCCAGGACGTGGACGATCAAGAACCAGGGTTATCGATATGAGGTTTTGACAGACGCCAATGACCTCTACTATGTTGAAACACATTATGGCCCAGATGGCTTGAACAGACCCGATGTTGTGGAGATGTACCGGTCACTTACAGCCAAGATCATCAAGGCGGATCTCTTGAGATACTTGGTCATGTACGTGGAAGGGGGAGTCTACGCCGACATCGATGTTGAGGCTCTGAAACCCGTTGCGAGGTTCGTTCCAGACCGATTCGACGAGACAGACATCGACATGGTCATTGGAATCGAAATCGACCAGCCCGACTTCGTCTTGCACCCAATTCTTGGCAAGAAGTCTCAATCTTTCTGTCAATGGACTTTCATGTGCAAGCCCAGACTCCCAGTCATGCTACGACTGATCGACAACATCTTAGTCTGGCTCAATGGAATCGCCAAAAAGCAAGGTGTTCCAATCTCTGAGATCGTGCTGGATTTCGACGACATCTTGACGGGAACTGGCCCCTCTGCATTCACTACTGCAGTGATGGCCGAGATGTCTATTCATGCCGGCAAAGAGATTACCTGGAGCTACTTCCATGACCTCAACGAAGCGAAACTCGTTGGTGGTGTCTTAGTCCTGACTGTCGAGGCCTTCGCAGCAGGCCAAGGGCACTCCGACTCCGGAAACCATAACTCCCGCTCAGCACTCGTCAAGCACCACTACCACGCCTCCCAATGGCCCACCAACCACCCCAGATACAATCACCCCGTCTACGGCGAGGTCGAAAAGTGTAACTGGGAAGTCGAATGCGTCAAGAACTGGGACAACCACAAAACCACTTTCGAAGCCCTGTCACCTGAAGAGCAAGAGAAGCAAATCCACGACAAGCAGCTGGAACGAGCAGAGCAGGAACAAGCACAAAAGGAGCTTGAGGAGAGGCAGAAAGCGTTTTTGGCGATGGAAGCGAAACGTCAGAAGGAGTTTGAGGAGAGGCAGAGGGCGTTCCTGGATGCGATACCGGCAGATCCAAATGCTCCTAAGGATCTTGCTCCGGATTCTACGACGGATTCTACTGATCGGAAGAGCCCAGTGGTTGAGGAGGGTGCAAGTAATGGAAAACTCCCTGGACACTGGAGGAGCGTCGTCAAACAGCCAGAGCCAATTCCGGAGCCGCTCCCAGAAGAGAAAGAGAAAAAGAAAAAGAAAAAGAAGGAGCCCGCTCCCATCAATGACAAGAACAATCTCGAGGTACTTGAGGCAGCTGTAAATCCACAAGAGAAGAAGCAAGAGGAGCCAAACAACCATTTCAAAAACCCAATATGAACTTGATGTGCAGTTCCAACGACCAAGTTGAGAAATTGAGGAGCCAAGCGCCAAGATGACATGTTCTGATACCAATATGCAACTCACATAATTCATTTCTAGGCTTAAACTGAGATTCAATCTATGACTTTGATGCATTGGGGATTAGTGCCTGGGATTGTAGAGCTTTGGGTGACCCTCCAGGTTTGGTTACGAGAAAGAATTCGATTCATGTTTATAGAGATATTCGACTGCCGAATAGAAAAGAGGATGGTGTGGTCTGGCGTTCTGTCTACCCGCGGGATGTGTCGTGAGTGAACGAGACCCATCATCGCCACGAATCAGTACAAGTAAATTTATCCACTACTCACTCAATCTCTCTCTCCCTCGCCGCTCGAAACCTCTCAACTCAAGTAAATGCACACAAAGTCCGTTAACAGTTCTCATTCCATCCCCACAACTACCGGGTCGATTCCCAACCCCCTACTCTCTCAACCCAACCTATTCTCAACCTTCCATCTAGCCGCCTGAAGTAAAAGACTCGATTGCCATTGCGACGAAATAATAGCCTAGCCGTTCTAGTTGCTGGCAGGGACGTATCCAGATTTTGAGGATTTAAGGGAGTTTTCCGTCTGAAGGATTCTAGATATGCTTTTTGCTTGGGGATTTCCAGGGCGTGAAGATCTTCGTGTTCCTCAATGGGAACTGTCCGTCCCGTCGTTGGGTATCGGTCACCAGACTCCGTTGAGCATGGGGGGAAAGCAAGGACGCAATTCCTTGCAATCGGGGCGTCGATCTCTCCAGGGTCAAGACTAGTAATGTAGGCTATACAGATAGATAATGCGGGAACGTGTAGTCATGAGCCATGTTGACTACCACATTTATTTTGCTGGAGCATGAGATCTATTGTTCTTGCTAGTATTTCTTAAAAGTCGCTTTTGGAAGAGCTTCTCAGCCTTGGGCCACACTGGACGTGTTGTCCATTCCTTCAACTACAGCAAGCTGGGCAACAAGCCCTTGCTGAACGACTCGCTTGCCTCTCGGGGCAGCAAGCTGGGGATGATCAAGCTAATGCACTCGACCTTGGCTCACCCTTGACCTCCACTGCGACCATGGGCTCGTGGAACGTAGTAGCAACCGTGTAGACGGGTTGGTGGTGTCGGCGCTGACATCGCAGATGGCTGAGAGCTTGCGGTTAGGGTGTCTAGACTCTTCATGTCGACCAAGTTGGGGATCTTGGATATCAGGTATATGCAGTTGATGGATATATCACTCTCCACGATCTCGGCAACGGGACCGCCTTTTGACAGTCTCGGCCATATCCTACTTCAAGACGTTCTTGGTGGGCAAACCGACTCTCAAGCAGAGGTCAACCGCACTGCTTCCGCGACGTCCTAAGGCACTAATGATCAAGAAGCCGGGGTCCTTTTCATTCTTGGTCTCGCATTCTGTGATATACTTCTTAACATCGATAATCAATGCCTCCTCGTTAGGGTATGACTCGACACTTGGGAAAAGCTCTGAAGAGGGATGTGTCAATTGCCATGCCCAGTTCATGAGTGCTAATGCAGCGCCTGCAAACGAATTGAATGAGGGTATGCTTGAGAGAGACTTCCAGGCAGTCAGAATATTTTCCGGTGAGAGAAATTAGAGTCATAGCTTACACTCCTCAACAGGAAACTCCTTCAAGCCAACAATGATGTGATCCGTCGGTGCTTCTCTCCATGATCATTCGGTGACCAACGTAGCCCCTACCTTCTCAAACTCCTCGTCTTCAAGAATTATTTCCATGCTCCTCTTAACATTCACCGTATATCCAGCACCGATCAATGCCTTTGCCATAGCTAGCGTGAGAGCGGATTTATGTTTGAGGGCCCTGCCCGCTAACGAACGCATTAGTAGCCGTCGAAACACCATGCTCAGAACGAAAATGTGAAGTGGTTCCCGACATATTGACGAGTATTGATTATGCTTTAGTGTTCAATTGAGTCCTCCATTGGAGTTTTTGCGTTTGTGCAGACGGTGAAGTGAGATTTTGTTTTTGAATCGGCAGAAACGTGTTGTGTCACTCACCGCCTGTGGGCGCAGCTTCAGTGCTTAGAAATGATATTGAGCAATTGCGGCTTTGCGGTGAGGTGAATCTGGATAGGATTTCCTTTTACAGTGGATTTCAAGTCCCGGGCAGTTCAAAGATTGAATCTTACTTAGTTTGTGACACTATTCTGACTTCTGCCCCTCATGACCGGGTGAAATTCGGTGATAGGCCAATACCCCGCCATCATTTACTCCTCTACGACCATCCATCCAGACTGCATGCCACAAGCTAACAACATGGCAAACTCCAAGTAAGTATTTCAAGTCTTATAAAATATACGGTCAGCTAATAAAACATAGGTATGAATATGTGAAAGCCTTTGAGCAGCCAGACCTTCTTCTCCCAAACACTTGGATTGTTGTCCGCATAGATGGAAGAGGATTTCACAAGTAATGCTCCATCACATGGACCCTGTATCTTGATCTCACACTAATTCCCATGAAGGTTCTCCAATAAGTATTCTTTCGAAAAACCAAATGATCGTAGAGCTCTAGACCTCATGAACGCAGCCGCCAAGGCTGTGATGACCGAGCTGCCAGACATATTCATTGCTTATGGGATCAGTGATGAGTACAGGTGCTTACTCTCACCCGAAACCTTCTCCTAATATAAACCTTTCTGACATGTATGCCCTTCAGTTTTGTCTTCCACAAATCATGTGCTCTATTCGAAAGACGCTCAAGGTATGATATCGAACCCTACTAGTCTGGGCCTAGAATATTGATAACTCTCTAGTAAACTAGTAACAACGATCGTCTCAACATTCACAGCCTACTACACCCATCTCTGGTCCTCTATATTCCCAGAACTCCCACTCACAGCACCTCTCCCCTCATTCGATGGCCGAGCCATCCAGTACCCTTCTACCCAGAACCTCAGAGATTATATGAGTTGGAGACAAGTCGATTGCCACATAAACAATCTATACAACACTACTTTCTGGACACTGATCCAGAAGGGCGGAATGACAGCCAAAGATGCCGAAAAAGAACTTGCTGTGAGTCCGTGCGTTGCGTAGGGAAATGAGGAGGGAACGTACTGATGATACGTGTACAGGGATCTCTAGCAGCAGACAAGAACGAAATCCTCTTCTCCCGCTTCAAAATCAACTACAACAATGAACCAGATATCTACAAGAAAGGCAGCGTTGTATTCCGAGACGTTTGTCCCTTCTCCCTCTCCTCCATCCCCTCAACTGACATGAACCAGTATGAACTAGTCGAGCCAGGCACTGCCCCAGAAGCCGACGAGTACGAGACACCAGCGACGGGAATAGCCGAGCTAAGCAAGACGCAAGAAGAGAGAGACAGGAAAAGGAGAGCCAAGGCTAGGATTACGGTGCAGCATGTGGATGTTATTAAAGACGAGTTTTGGGAGAGGAGGCCGTGGTTGTTATCGAATCGGCCGGGGAAGATTCCCAAGGAGATTTGATGGTCGTGGTTTCAAGATACCAGTTTAGTTGCTCAAAGGAATGGACATGTGCGTTTTGACAAATCTAGGTAAAACTTTTTCTATAGGGCAACGTAGTATACAATGTTATGACAAGAGCTGCCATCCGTTCGTCCCAAGGTATCTTCCAAAACTCCAGATGATACCACGCTATGCTGCAAATCGGGAATTTTTAGCCACCCTGTTCTACTCTCTCTATTGACATCTCATCTGCCACTCCACTCTCGACACCCCCACAGGCCACCCCTAGTCCATCAGCCACTCAGTAAAATACTCGCAAGTACTCGGTCCAACAGGCCCTCCATCCTCGCACAAGTCAAAGACGGGACATCTACCACAAGGAGCATCCATGGAAATACTGGTGACCATAGTCTCATCTAACAAGCTTGCTCTTGTCGCCTTGTAAGTTGCGGTCTCGCCCGTGCCACCTCTCTCAATCTTGTTATCAAAAAGCATGACCTCCAACAACTGGTGAATATCGCTGTCCATAAGAGTCTGACTCGAAAAGCCGCCATTATCGATGTAAACCGTCAAGTCGTTCAAAGTTGGGTAACCACGATAGCCTGCTGGCATAGGGAGATGGGAGTCGTAGTCGATGCGTAAGAGGGTCTTCTCATCGATTCTGCCAGTGCCAAGTTCCTTAGCACGGAGAGCTTTAGCTTGCTCGGTGGTTAGGTTTTGCTTGCCATTGATGACCTTCCCGGGTTGTCTCAAGAAGCTGGCCTTGGTACTCTTGCTGAAATAGAAAGACTTCTTCAAGATGTAGTCGTAAAGCACCTTCATCATCATGTCAATGAACTCCTCATCCAACTCGCCGTCAGTATACCAAGGACCTCCTGTTGCTCTCTCCGAGGGACTGAGCGAGGACTTGATGTACATTTTCCGAGTTGGGTGCTCGACTGACTTCATTTCCGAGATCAGGGACTTCTTTCTGAGATTCTTGATGGCATCTTGGAAGGTCGTCTCGTGCATGTTGGCTTTGGCCTTGATGGTCTTGGTCCACAAGCCATCTGACCCGGCCTCGTCAATTATAGAGTAAACGATGTCCCACTCTGTGTTGTTGTTGAGCATACGGTACCTAATTTGCTGTTAGAACTTCATACTCGGGGGGTTGAATATGCCCATCAACACTGCATGAATATACTATGTAGTGATATGAGACAGTAAGGAAGAGAAAGGGGAACATACTTCCTAGCATCATCCAAAGTATTGAGTCGCCATCCCACTGCATCCCCATCCCTGACGATCTTGAATAGCTTCTCATCTGTAAGCGCCTGCGTAACCGCCATGATATCGTTAGGTTTATTGCCAGGTATGATATTCCACTCAACAACATCAGCCTGGCGAACTACGTGGCGCTCATCCTTGTTGTAGTATGGAAGGCATGCCTCGTAAAGTTTGGTTTTGAGTACAGCAATATCAATAGTTGGGGTCGCCATTGTGTGTACCGGTCGTATGATCAACAAGGGAATTGTAAGTTTCGGGAGATTCACAAGCTATGTCACAGCTCCAGTAATTTCATTGAAGAAGGCAAAATTAAAATGCTCTTGTGACTCAGTTTAGTAGTGTTGGTTGACGAACTCGTGGAGTTCAGAAATTTGACGAGGCAAAAAGTCAGCCTTGTTCCTCAATAATCACCTGACCGAATGATTACCTAACTGGGAAGCTGAGCAAAGGTTCACGGAATGCGCTGGCCAATCAAAGTGGGGCTAACCCTTCTTGACTTAGCGTGAGAAGCTAGTGGGACTAACTGGAGTTGAATACCGAGCTTTGAAGCTGAGGTGAATCTATAGGAATATATGTGCACAACTTCTTCATCTCCATCTTTCCTCCTACACAGTCACAACAATTTCTCAAAAACATCAACTCTGTGAATGCAACTCCATTTAACAAAGTCTTTTACAATCCCTTTATTGTTGAGTCCTCAAGATCCTGCGCCTATTCATTACAACATCCCCCCACCGTCAAGATGACCTCCTTCGGGCCTCCCGTTGACCTGAATTTGCAGAAGAGCTCAGGGACCAACAACAAGAAGGTTGCCTATTTCTACGACTCCGATGTAGGAAACTACGCATACGTAGCTGGCCATCCCATGAAGCCGCATAGAATTCGGTTGGCTCACAGTTTGATCATGAACTATGGGATTTACCAAAAGATGGAGATTTATGTAAGTTAGGATCTCTCAGCTTTCACTCCTGCGATCAGACTCATCTATCCTTTGCGATCGCACGTCTGCCACCTTTTTCAGTTTACTAACTCTTTTATAGCGCGCAAAGCCAGCTACGCGCCATGAAATGACCCAGTTTCACACTGACGAGTACATCGATTTCCTTCAAAAGGTCACTCCAGATAACATGGACACCTTTGCGAAGGAGCAAGGGAAATACAATGTTGGCGACGATTGCCCAGTGTTCGACGGACTTTTCGACTTCTGTGGAATCAGCGCTGGAGGCAGCATGGAGGGAGCTGCTCGCCTGAACAGAGGTAAATGCGACATTGCGATCAACTGGGCCGGTGGTCTCCATCACGCCAAGAAGAGCGAAGCCAGTGGTTTCTGTTACGTAAACGGTATGTCAGATTTATTCCTGACCAGGAATTACTAACTCATCACCTTAGACATCGTTCTTGGTATCATTGAGCTCCTGCGATTCAAAAAGCGAGTCCTTTACATTGACATTGATGTTCATCATGGCGACGGAGTCGAAGAAGCTTTCTACACTACCGACCGAGTCATGACAGTCTCGTTCCACAAGTACGGAGAGTATTTCCCTGGTACTGGTGAGCTTCGAGATATTGGTGTTGGTTCCGGAAAGAACTACGCAGTCAACTTCCCTCTCCGCGATGGAATTGATGACACCACTTACAAGTCAATTTTCGAGCCAGTCATCGGCGCCGTCATGCAGTACTATGCTCCGGAAGCCATCGTTCTTCAATGCGGTGGTGACAGCTTGTCTGGCGACCGTCTGGGTTGTTTTAACCTGAGTATGCAGGGACATGCCAACTGTGTCGCTTTTGTCAAGGGCTTCAACGTGCCAACTCTTGTTCTTGGTGGCGGTGGTTATACGATGCGTAATGTAGCACGTACTTGGGCCTTTGAAACTGGCGTTCTTGTTGGAGAAGAAATGGATCCGATGCTCCCGTACAACGAGTACTACGAGGTAAGCCAATTCTACTTTCGACCAAGGTTTTACTAACACAAACGCAGTACTACGGTCCTGATTATGAGTTAAACGTCAAGTCTTCGAATATGGAGAATGCGAACTCGAAGGACTATCTAGAAAAGATCAAGATCCAAGTCATTGAGAATTTGAAGAAGACAGCTCATGCGCCTTCCGTTCAGATGACTGAAATCCCGCGAACCACTATCACAGGCGGTACTGATGAGGATGAGGATATTCTTGATGATGAAGACGAGGATGACAACAAGGATGTCCGCAGCACGAAGAGAAGATGGGACCAGCGCATCACCCGTGATGATGAGTTAGATGAGAGCGACGATGAGGAAGAAGCTCGCGCCAACGGTGTCATGCCACAGAATGGCCAGGTCAAGCGCAGAAACTTTGATGTTCAGCCTGAGACTGCAGACGACGATGTTGATATGGAAGACAGTGGTGTTCTCACTCCAGCCCCAATTCCAGTCGACGAGACTGTGACAGCAGCTGCTACAGAAGCTAACGCGGAAGTCAACGCTGAGTTGATGCAACAAAAGACTCTCGCCGAAACCACCGAGACAGCTGAAGCCGGCCCCTCAAACGCCCCTTCTCGCGCATATTCTCCAAAGCCTACTGTTGATACCGAAGGTGATATCGACATGAGTGCCTCATCAGAAGCTGCTCCTGTTCATCTATCTGTCAAGCACGCAACACCTACATCAGCTCCTATTTCCCCAGCAACCACTGCGCCCGAAGCACCAGCATCTGCGCCACCAGCTCCTGCCCCTGAGTCAGTTGAGTCAGAACCATCTACAGTCATCAAGAAGGAAGATAAATCGGAACTAGCCTCGGCCGAAGTAGAGCAATCATAACGACAACACCGGCTTGTACTTTTATGGGTCGGTCGGTTGGGTAATATAGCATGGTGTTCCAGGCGTCTGATAGAAGTGTGGTGCATTTCGGCAACAGGCATTGCATGTATCATAGAACTTGCTTCGAACTTGCTTCGAACTTGCTACGAATGATGAGAAGGATATGGATTTGAAAGTTTTCCTCTGCAAGTAATACCGCTTGATTGTGCCCTCGATATTCTTTTTTGCTTACCTGTCTTGATTCTCTTCGTCCGTAAGTCCAGCACCGGGAACCCCCGTCGCAGGCATGATAATTAGCTGCCGTTATTCTTATCCTACTTTGTGAATACCCGAGGCGATTATTCTCAGGGAAGGGACCTTCGAGCATAGTCAACGCAGAATCAACTTCTAAAATACTCTAACAAGTTGCTTGTAGAATAAAGACGAATTGCCCAGATGCTTTCATCACATGCACTTAGAGATCTAGCCAGGTACTAGTCGTACAGCTTTCAATTTTCTGTCCCAGAGGAGGGAGAAGAGACCTGAAGCTCAGACGATATCAGATCAGATACTTGTAAGCCATCTGGTATGCTCAGTAGTTGTGGTTTTCGTTCGGAGAGCCCTTAAAAGTCGCAATTGTTTTTGCTTCAATCCGATATCAGACAGAATTTCGATACAGTCTCAAAGCTTAGATCTTAGATGACGCAAGCTAAGATAAGCCCAGAGTCTTTGCTAGGTCACTGTTCTCCTTCGGAGGTAGGAAGCTCCATTCTCTTGCAATATGTTCTAGGTAGTTTCTAGACCCAAGTCAGACTAGAGGCTGAAATCTCGGGTGGTACTGGCTGAGATTGGAGCAGAGGTCGTTCAGGGACGGTGGGTGAGGATCTTAATTTAGTGAGGGGTGAGGAGATCTATTTTCATCATGGTATCGTTCTAGATATGTTCTGGTGTCTTCCAGGTGTATGTATTTAGACATCAAATTGTGCCTGTTTTGGGCATTATATGAAAACCTAAGAATAACTAGACTTTATAAACTGTATAAGGGACCTTTTAGCTCTTAACAACTAAAACCTTCTTAAATTGATAGATGAGTTGACCAATAAGTAAGAGCATTGGGTTTATGTACTAGTAGGCGTTATGGGTGGTCTGCCCCTAACTAAATGAATTATCGTAATTGCAATACCTTAATAAACACAGACTTTTGATTCTAGGCTCGTTACTATTGGCAGTAGAATAGATATTTCATTAACTAAACTATTGACATAGCGTATACAGTCCTGAAAACTCAACTAATATAAAACACCTAAGCTACTCTTGAAGAAGAAGACCGCAAAGAGCGAATGGACGTTGAAAAGCTATCTTTACAACGATTTTCCCCCAAGCAATTTTTTTTAAATTTGTTGTTAATTTCATAAAGGCGAGGAAAATACTTTGCAAATTAAAGAAACCTCTGCTACTACCAGATCCTAGTCATTTCGACCCTTCCAATACTGAAGGATCCATAACCACATATTCTCAACCCTTGGCATTATCCGCTCATCTAGCAGAGGCCGAGACGTGCTGTAAGGAGAGATAAGTGTCAGCAGGGCAAAAGGACCAGATGTGATCAGCGATTCTGGTGGGAGGTAGAAATTGCAGGGGAGAACGAAGAATCATATTGAGCTGGAGGAGGGAAAGGTGGGGAAAACTCACCGGGGGTGCAGTTGTTATCGGTGAAGTAGCCGTTTACATAGCAGAATCCGCCATTCCAGACGAGCTTATCCCAAGTGCTAAAAAAGAGAACAAAAAGCGTTAGCATTTCATTCTCCAAAGTGAATGATGAAGAGAAGAGGTGGTATATCACCAGTTGCCCTTGTAGCAGCTACCATTCTTGTAGCACTGGAATCTATAGGTGGTGCCCACGTCGGGAAGGTTTGTGACTGGGTAGCTGGTGCCGGGTCCGGAGCGGCAGTTGACATTGTCGTTGGCGTTAACGATCTTGCAGTTCTGAGGACTGCGGGCGAAGATGGCTCTGGTCTCTAGATCCGCATCACTGGTAAACTGCTGTGGTGCTGCAGCAGGGACCGGAGAATCCACCTCTGAGATTGGAGAGGCGAGAATGGCGAGGGGGAGGAAGAAGAGGGCGGTTGAGAGGGTGAACTTCATTTTGAGAGAGAAGATTTGAGGTTTTGATGATATTTTGCTGGTGGTGAAAGGTGGTAGTTCTTGAAGTTTCTTTTGGGTGATGCTCTGAGATGAGTTCATTTTACTAGAGAATTCCCTCTGGCTTTATAGTTTTTCTATATACTTCCTGTCCTCGATTTTTACCTGGTACAATTGAACTGAACATTGTTGAGCCTTAGTTGATTGCTGTCAGCTCGGCTCAAAGATTGTGCCGTAAACAAACTCCAAGTGATCAGCAAAAAGAGAATATGCATTAGGAAACTCCACATCTTTGTGCCAAGCAACCTAGAGATGTGGCGATACGTAAAAACACTGCAGTGATTTGGCACTTCTTTATTAGCCAAGAGTAGCTGAAAATGAAGATTGCAAGGCAATACAAACTAGTCTGGATGCCTGTCTAGATTTCTCCTGTGCAACAGGTGCAAGTCTTACGCCACGAGAATTCAAGTCCGAGGAGCTGAGGACCTCTAAATATGTCGAGTCGTTTGCATTTAGAAATATCTCCTTCTGGATGCACTCTCGCAAGTTATATCTAGCGTTACTCGAATAATATCTTAGTGGACGGAGGATAATTATCCCTTTGAACCCTGGATAGCAAGCCGTCAGGGGAAAGGCAAATTATACCGACTCCGTGCCAATAGCAATAGCCGGAAGGCGAAGAAACAGGGGAATCGGGATCTAGCCAGCATTTAAAGACGCCGAGTAGCCAAGTTGATCGACGAAAAGACTCCGTGGGTATGCTATATCGCTTGGCATTTTCTTAGCTTATGTATAGATGATGGGTGGATAGCTTGCCTTGGACGACTAGGAGCTGGTAATACTGTTGTTGCTTCGAATAGCTTTTGCAGGGTATTCTATGCTAGAATAAGAATATAAATAGCATCGGAACCCATGATATCACAGGAACTATATGAACATTGGCCGTTGCGAATATATTTTGCTATACCAGGTGTCCAACCCCATGTGTCTACACCTTGTGCAAGAGTCTGCGCTAAATTTTGTGCTTAACCAATTACCTCTCGTAGCAATATAGTACATGTTCGTAGTTTGAAGGTTTGGGGGCGAAGGGCTAAGAGAAACCAATAGGCTAATTCGCTAAGGAAGAAATTGCGGCAAGATCTATTTATATCACTTGTAGTGATCATCTCCACATCTTGTGAAAAAGTTGAAGCATTAAAACCCTAAATATATAACTTCGTATGCCTGCCTAATGGGTATTTGCTAGTCCCTGTGCATAAAGAATCTCTCTAGCACCGCTCCAAGGGCCCTACTCGCTTGAAAAGAGTAATTGCTCTAGTATCGAGAGTCAAGTGGCTCCTCTGGGGTACTCATTCCGCTGCTATATTGGTATACCCCGCACTCCAAGACTTTTTGAAAAACTCGCAAAGCTTATTCGTAGAAACTTCAAATTATTTATTATCAGCCAAGCATTTGAGATTAGCCGAATAAGCACTGCCACATTGGGCGTTGCGGAGAAGTTCTCCATAGGAGTCTCGCACTTGCTTGCGCTTACGGCCCATTCATTTATTCTTTGCACTTGAAATATGAAAAGGCGTTGGCTTGAGACCCCTCAAATGGGACACGACCACCAAATAAAAACTTTGTGTCGAAGTGATAAACTGACCCTGATAGGCCCTGCAAATTAAAGAAAAAGAGCAATAATCTTAGAGAGTACATACTTAGGTAATATATATAAGGCTGAAATTGCAAGCTAACTACAAGTCTTGAAAAGGTTCTTTAACTTAGTAAATAAATAATATTGCTGCCATTAAAGTAATACCAATTTAAACCTCAAACAAAATTAATCTCAAGTTTGTTTCTTATCTTTTATGAAGCTGATAAAATAAAGTATTATACTTATTTTTATATACTTTATTATATTGTGAAGGGAGCGAAAACAACTAACTTGTATTCAGAACTTGCAATGACTTAATAATTCCGAGAGTGCAAGAAATTCAAGAGCTCGAACCTGGAACGTGAGGAAATGTCGATACAGCTCGTGAAGCAAACGTTTAACGAACGAATTAGCGCGGACTTCGATCTCCGCGACGTAGTGGTTGCCAATAGTGCTTTACAGAGGTGTGCAGCTTTCCATTTCAAGAGGATGGGGAAGGTGTAGACGCGCTCCATTGGGCCCCAGAGATCTGGGATTGAGCCTCCTGCACAAACCAAGGCGTAGAGCAGGAAAATCCGGCGAGGAAACGGAAGACGAGTTGGGTGCCAAGGTTGGGTGCTAAGTCTGCGGCCATGATCCAAATCATGTACTGTATATGATGAGAGTAACGATTTAAACGGGTTTCTTCCGACTGTTTCTGAGCTGGGACTAGCAAGAGGGCATCGCAACCAAAGCCTACAAAGAAGAGACCAGTGGCTAGAGATTCGGTCACTTAACGTGCTTCGAATTCTTCAGTGGCTTGGGTGAGTGCTGCGGAGTAGTCGACTGACGAGGCGAATCTGACGATGAAGGCAATGGCTGCGATGAGATCGTGGCTCTGATTCCCCTGTAGTATGACTAGCTGTGCGGGTTCATGTGGTTCTTTTTGGATCTAGGACAAAGAATGTTTCTCGTTTGGGCTGCTTCTCTTTCGTAACTTGTTTTCCAGCCCCACTTGCTCTTGATCTCCTTTTCGTCATCTGTTCAGAAAATTGTCTGACCTCAACCCTACTCAACGGATGACCCATTCTCGTCCCAAAACTTTGGTTTATCTTCTGTATCGCCAGAGTGTCGCTTCTCTCCACTCCTTCTCCATCTTGCTCCCTGCCTTGGGTTTCCCGTCCTGGCTGTTCTGCTTTCTCTGGATCTGGGGAATCGGGACCCCTTTGGTATCAATGAATGAAGCACGATGCCCACCCACTGCTGTCACACCTTCGGGACCTGAGGAACAATTGTCGGCGTTTCCTCCATCTAGAGCCTCTGCCCTTTGTCTCCCTCCCTCATATTGAGCGCGAACATGTTCTCCAAACCCCCTGTATGTGAGGAAACACTGCATTTCGTCCTCTGCCTTGCAAGAGGACTAATGGCAAGAATTGAGACTAGCGGAATAGGAAAACAGACAGACACGAGAAAATAAACTTGCTTAACTATCCCGCCCATAAATTCTGGACCGACAGGGGAGTAATTGTGCTTGTGAAAACCCTTTGTAAGGGTCTCAACGGTGATGCTGACATCATGGCTTGAGATCCACATTTTTGGCCCGCTAGCTTACGGGTATAACGGAGTCTACGAACCGGCTAACATATAAGACTTAAGATCTGGGGGAGATGTGAAAAACATCTTGATTTCTGAGTAATGTTTTGTTGGTGGAAAACCCATGGGTGGCTTTTGCATGAGCCTCCGCGGAACGATAGTAACAATCGGAGAGCTTGAGCAATTGCAACGGCTTTGTATTGTTTGAGATATCGGGAATATCCAGGATCGATTGAGTTTTGAAACGGTCTAGAAATCCAACAGTGCTTGAATAATTTAGAATACCTGAATATTCAGACACATATAAATATTCGCAAGATTCAAAATATTAGAGACCAGGCAGGGTGGGTCCGGTGACCCTTTCCTATATTCCTATACTGGTCAGCAGCGGGGAGGAGTAAGTCATGTGAGAAACCCTGCAAGTATTCTGGATGTGAGTTGGTTGTCGTCAAGCGAGGCTTTTCATTTATGTCTATCTATAGTACAAGTAGGTTCCTCCAAAAATGCAGCTCTCGATTTTTAAAACTTGTAGACTTGGTCCTTCTTGTATCCGAGTTGCTCAAGAATGCTGCCATCGAGCTCTCCCTGGTCTGAAGGAGACTTCTTACCACCCGAAATGGCCTTGTACATTGGTGGGGGCCCGCAAACAAAGATCTTAATGTTTTCTGATTTGGGCTCTGGGAGGACAGTCTTCAATAACTCTTTGGTGATGTAACCACTGGATCCTCTCCACTCCTTTGGTGGCTTATCCAGAACGTAAAAGGCACGGAATCGTTGAGGGTAGGTGTTCTCGAGCTCTTCGAATTCCTTCTTTAATAGAATATCCTGTTCGGTGACATTGGCAAATACGAGGGTAACCTTGGTCTTATCTTCGGGATTGTTGAAAATCGCACGAGCAACTTGGTACATGGGAGTGATACCAGTTCCTCCAGCGATAAGGGCAATGTGGTCATGCTTGTTGGTTTCCCAAGCGTACTTGGGGATCGGGCCCTTGAAGTCAAGTCTCTGACCGGGCTCCATATCGTGCATGTGGGTCGACATCACACCACCGGGGTATTTCTTAACGAGAAAGTCCAAGAATCCAGTCTCGCCTGGCAGATGTCAGTCAGAACGTTGAAGAAAAATTCTTGATATCTATACCTTCATCGTTAACAGGAGTGTACGGTCGGATCGCAGGCTTCTCCATCCCAGGGCCCCTGTATTTGGTGATAAGAGCAGATGCTACCTTCAGCCCACTGACTTGGTCCTCCTCTGGCAAAGCAAAGCGGAGCTTCTTGGTATTGTGATTGATGTTCTCGACGCTCTCGAGCTTCAAACTGATGAAACCCTGGTCCCCCCCGGTGAACGCGGATTTGCCTGTGGCTCCCTCAAATTTTGACTTTCCTGCAGCAACAGCTCCCTTCGCCTTTGCCTCTGCTTCCTTTGCGGCGCTCTTGACCTTCGCAGCATTGTCTCCTTGGTTGTAATAGTAGTAGCCACCACCGGCCAATAAGGTAGCTATCCCAGCATAGAGAATGGTGTTCGAGCTGCCACTTGAGGGTTCTGTGGCATACCGGCGAGCTTGCTATAGGAAAACAGTTAGATTCAGCCTCGGGTTGTACGCCGTTCAATTGAGTTTTTGTGTAGCAGGAGGTTTAAAGTAAGGAGCTCAAGGTAATCCCACTCAACAACTGAGGGCGAAGGGAGGCTCACAGTCTTCAACGGCTGTGCCGCACGAAATGCTTGTCTGGCGAACATATTGAAGTCTTTATCAGTGACTTGTATGCTCAACTGATAACAATTGGGGTCCAATAGAGAAGACTAGAAGCTCAGAGGTGGTGAAATCTAGCGCCGAATAATGTAGGAACGAGCTCTAAATTGACTAGTCCATATAAGGCTACCGCGATTGCGCATGACTAATAGCTCATGACACGGACCACCCGGATCTCTTCGAAGAGGACTGGGACTGGGTAGTTTTTAGCTGTTACATGTAGAACAAGGGACTTGGAGAACTGTTTTAGAGTTTATTTATTTTGCTCCCACTGCCAGCATTGCTTAGCAAAACATCCTTAGAGATTTGACTTGCCTTGAGAACTTGAGCACTGAAACCTATTATACAAAGAGGGTCTAAGAGACTTCCATAGTTACAAAGGCACTGGTATAGTTTCCAGCCTTAGCGGAGTTAATATTTTTATTCTTGAATACTTGGTGATTGATATTATTGAGCATCGCTGAGCTTTCATATACTTATCATTTTATTTCAGGTCACAAGTCAGACACATTTTCAATCTCCACTCAAATATTTGCCTGCACTTACGCATTTCACCCTATAACTCAGAAATCTTACTCGTCTCCAACGCGTCTTATAGCCTGCCAGCCTGATCACATCTCTCCTTGGACTTGAGTGTGTAGCACGGTGCATAGGGTGGTTATCAAACCACGGTGAGGAACACTGCCATCAGCAGCCTGGCCAGCGTCACTACGACTGTCGCCAAGATGAAGGAAGCCATTTATCAGTAGCTCTCTAAACCGCCATACTCGGGTCGAATATCCTCAGCAGAAATATTCTCAGCAGGAATATCATCAGTAGGGGTGTTCGTGTCCTCAACAGGCTCCTGGAATCCATCCAGACTTTGATCTTGCTCGGCTTCGCTGAACCCTGGCCCCGAAATCTGCAGACATCTCGCCTGCTTAAGCTGCTATCAAGGATTTTAATGTCGTATTGGGGCTATTCGTGGAGTGTTGGCTTCGCAGAGTCTTTGCAGGTTCGTGGAGCCGGGCCATCGCAAGACAATTCAAGGCTCGGCCTTTGACAAGTGCGTATCGAAGAGAGTATTGGGTGATAGAGTGTTGGAGGCGCAGTTTCGAGTGGACGGGTGGGGCTGGGTGCTGAAAATAGCTGTCAGCTTTGGTATGGCATCTGATAGACTGAGCAAGAAGTTATTACTTACCCACGCTGATGATCGGTGACTGCTGGCAGCGTGCCATGACCTTGCAGCCCCCTTGCCGACTTATCTGATGTTTGTGGTTTTCAAAAGTGAGAGGAACTTGGCAGTGCCTTGGGGCGGCGCACTTCGAGCTGTCGGGCCTTGCTCTGGTGAATTGTGGAGTAGCAGAAAATATGGAATGAAGTACTGGTAATTCTGCTAGGAAGAGGAAGCCGTCTCGTATCTGTAGAGCGCCGTGTTCACGAGTGATGTTGTTGGGGTCGAGATTCGCTCTCCGAATTCGATTTTTAACAGCTCAGGAACCTGGGTTGCTCAGTTTTCAATTGTGATATTTTTTGTGTGAGGTGTGAAGGGAATTTCTTGGAATCCAAGTAGGTGGTTATAGGAGACTAGCTGCTCTCTTTACTACCAGATACTTAATCTCTGGTTGAACTTCAAAGCACTCTATTTTCTACTCCAAGATAGGAGGTGAAAGCCAATTAATTGTACAGTACATACGTAAGAAAAATCTCAGGTTCGACATGGGCATCCGAAATCCAAATAACCTGAAAACTCAGGTACATACCAAGGAAGCCCACGAAGTCTTGCGTTTATTTTAGACACAAAGTCTCTGATTACATCGTTTTCTTGCAGTGATCGTAAATGTAATTGCGAGATTAAATCACAAGCTTGCACTCCCATCACTACCAGCTGCTACAGACAAGCTCATTTATGCCGGCTTACTCCTCGAAGACGATTGATCTTCAAGAGTCAGTTCTAGAGGTACAGTTCTGCATCCACGTTTTGGGCTTACTCAGTGGCTTCCATCTCGGGTGCGTATCCTGTTACCCCGACCTTAAGTTCGGCAATATTTGTCTTATCCAAGAACTTTTATTCCTCGAGGAATGGTTTCAAGCTCTCATGCAGCCATCTTACTCTGAAATCTCCCCAAGGCCGAGTAGGAGAGGCAGCTCTCCAGCGGCTCTCAATTCCCGGCATAACTCTCTTGACATCAACGGTACTACTAAGTACTTAAGATCCTTGGTCACAAAATCTGTGATTATTTTAAGGATCAGGCACCAGTGTCAGCTATTACCATCATTAGCTTCTCCTATCTTCGAACACGCTTCCCAAGGGCAAGACAAGAGCTGTAAAAACCTGTGGTCTAGCTCATGTGGAGAACATGCAAAATAATATGCTAATACACTAGAAGGGTCCTAAGCCTCATCTCTAGCAAGGGAAGATAATTTGAAGAATCCGCTAGAATCCGCTATCGAGTGACTGCTCAAGGTCATATCCAGGCTCCAAAACAGCAGATTCAAAGTCATGGTTTTCATGGCCGGACCAGAATATATTTTGAGCGGCTTCTAAAAGCTCTGGCAAAGCTTGGTATTCTCCAATGACCATTGCAACCCATTGTTCGATATCTTTCAAGGAGTGAACCATTGGGACTGGTGCCTGCCAGGGTTTTCTCTTTGAGGGGGGGTTTAAGTAGACACCAAGTCCATCTTTTAATAGTAGATTGATCCATTTTCTGTTATCTCAGAGGTCGTCTCTTCGGATATAAAAGATCTTCGCTTAGCTTAGCGTGATAGCCTTCTTATCAGGTTCCTTCTTTGTCGCTAAAAGGTATGTAGTCCCCGCTTCCATCATGTCTTGGCCAGTCTTTATCAAGGATTTTCAATAATCTCTCACTCTCACCAAATGTCTCCCCATTATTGGAGTAACTAGCTTCTTTGTCTGATAATTCGGACTTGGAAAAGTAGCTGTTATCGAAATTTTCCCTGCTGGTTTTTTGGCCGCCATTAGCGGTTAGAGGTATATCAGAAAGACATTCGTATGTTATCCAATCTGCTAGTTTGGCGCTGCCCAATAAATTAAACAGGAGAGGTTGCTCATAAGAATTTAATATAAGATATGCATCGCGCTGTTTCAAACCTATCCTTAGCGCAGGGCACGCGCTAGGTGCTTTTGGTGTCCATTCTCTGTCATAACCTTGTCAATGCCTGTGAATAGGTTTGGGAATAGTAAGAGGGCATTCTTTTGGCTTCTTCAGTGCTCGATAAAGGAGATATGTTAACCAAAGGAGGGTTTGCCAATTGCAAATACTTGTGACAGTAATAATAGCGACAGCAAGCAACTGCTCACAGATTCACAGAAGTACTATTCTTTGGAATAAATAAATTGTTCTCGTATATTGCTGCGCTCAGGTAGATTAGAATTAAGTTTAGGGCAAGCGTTAAAATGTCGAGTTCTAGGGAGCTTAAGGGCAGCGATAGCATAGCGATTGCATAGCGATAGCATAGTAACAACTTAGAAGAGACAAAACGAGCTATTTAAAGTGAGTATAACTTCTGATATTATAGGGAGAATGCTGTTGAAATTCATTATTTAACTATGAAAGGAAGTGTTATAATCGCTATCGAGCATTAAGAGCTTGTTTCTCACAAAGCTGTTTCTATAGAGGAGCTTGTACCACTAAGCAAAAAGACAAGCTTTCCCTCTCATATCAGCATAGAAAACTAGAGCTTATCTCACAAGCCCTTATCTAACGAGCCTCCAAATTCTTTGGCACTTTAGATAGCTTCCAAGCCACTACTGCGTAAGCCTCTATTCACAGGTTCGATCGTCGATATATAACTCAAAAACCGAATTGTCTTCCAAATCCAGAGTTAACTTGGCCACCAATAGCAACGGAGCGTTGCTTAGCTCTTTGGGTGCTCTTCTCTTGGACTCTTGTATTTATATTAATCCTGTCGCCTTCTTCGCGAGTCCGCTTTGCTATACACGCTTTTCAGAGATCGACTCTAGCATATATTACGAACGCAACGCTTTTACTAGTAAGCTATTCAATATTCCTGTTCCCTCCCCTATATATTATATTATACTCGAAAAAGCAAAAGCTAACTTTCTCACCCTCTAGATATTTGTACGAATTGCAGCACCACGAACAACGCCTTATAACGAGTCCTTTTCGAGAAGAGTCGAACTCTCTGCCTTAATCCCAGGAATTCCCCGCAATGACTGTCCCTCTAATTCCCGACCCCAACGAGGCATCCCACGGGGACATGAAGCACGAAGTTGTGTGGGAGAATCTCCGCCCGTTCCTACAAACCGACATCTACGACCCTCAGCTCGAACCTCCTGCCGAGTGGAGCAACCCAGAGGATGAGCCTGATCCGGTTCTATCTGTTCTACATGAAGTCGTAGACGTTAGCGACACAAAAAAGCCTGGTAACCAGAGCATTCTTCCCCCGGCATATAGCTGTACTTCATGCGATATCTCCCAGAAGGGCCGACGACATCCAAATGGCAATGCAGGGGCATGCAGACTGCCTTTTACAGTCCAACATATCAGCAATGAACCTCGGAAAGCAAACCCCATACCTCAGCCTCCAGCCGTTCCGATAAGGAAGCTCCTACCGTTCTCACAATCCTATACTCAAGTAGCCCAGGCTTTACAGCAATGGCTTGCCCAATTTACTGCTTTAGACAAAGAGGCAGTTCAGCAGTTCTGGGAAGAAACAGACGATTTCATCAAGGAGCAAGATGGTAAATGGCCATCAGACTCCTTGGACCTCGAAGTTCTCAAGAACATCGGCGAGAAGCTGAATCAGAAAGTCTTTGCGGGCATGATGGAAGGCCTCTACACAATTGAAATTGTTTCTCCGTTTTCGAAAGAAGGGCAAAGGATGGAAAATAGTTTCATAGAAGCTTGTTGTAAGACAACAGTAGTTGCCAGCCATCCGAACTGTTCAGCTTGCCTAGCCAAGCTTCGCATTCTAGGGCAGAGATCGAGACATGCAGACCAGCGCATATACCATTACATTGGAAGCGTTCTGCATGAGATGCTCCACGCCTATGAAGAGATCATGAAATGTCCTTGCTCGGAATGCCACAGAGATGCCGGATTATCTGGGCACGGAGGATTCTGGCATAGGAATGCTACAGCCATCAAGCAATTCGTGTTAAGCCACCTGGGCCGGGATGTTGCACTCGGTTCGTTGGATGCCTTAGAAGGGGAGTTTTGGGCGAGAGTGGATGATTACAGTGTCATGGGTCACGAGTTTGCAGAATACTGTGACAAATATCTCTGCAGCGCCGATGGTTGCCCTCAAGAGGAATTACTGGAATGGGGGCTAAGCAAGGGCGAGACTATGGAATTATTCAACAAGATATTCTACAGTGCAAAAGCCCGTGGGCCAGAATGGAAGATTCCTGAGTGGTGGAAAGGTATCTGTAAAGCATACTATTGGGAATGAAATGTGGCCCTGCGTGCTGCATTAAAGCTCTTTTAGGAAGCTACAACTTGGGTTACGATACTGTTCCTTGGTTTGATACCTGTACATAATTTTTACTTGTTTTGTAAGAATAGAATCATTCTCACCTCAGAAATTGGTCAGCTGCTTACTTGAATTTCGGAACTTAAACACATCTTGCTCAGTAGCTTTACAAAACTTAGGACTCAAAGGCTCTTTCTGCTTCCCTATGCCTCCCACTTCCCACCATCTCTCCCATCTCATTAACCCTGTTCTCTGGTCTCAACTCTTTTAAAGTCTTTGTTTGCACAGCTAGACAGTTTCTCAACACTTTTATTTAGCTTAAAATATCTTTATACCTCTGTAAATCGTTACTTTCTTCAGTATTCCAGTTTTAAGATCAGATTTTTACTGTGTTCCTTTCTTTGAGCCAATCTTAGATTGCTCAAAGGAGGAAATATATAGGGTATGAAAGGTTCAGGAAAGGTCAAGATTTAAGACAAGACTTCGTGCTGTTTATTTATGTATTTTGCTTGTCCATACTTTCTATCTTGAATCTCAGGGTAGTCAAGATCCTTACCAGGCTTACATTAATTTCCAGGTCCCGAAAAAAGCACACAATTTATGTCACTATCTCCAACAAATGTTTTCCACGTTTTAAACAATATGTTTTAAACAATATAGTAAGTCCTTTTACAAAATCTTTGCTGCTTTCTTAATTTTAAAACCCACTTCTCTTTAACTTTTAAAATCTTTCAGTCTTATGTCCTAACCACAAAGTGCCGCTAGGTCAATAGCTGTCATAGTCAAACTCTAGAGGTTAATACTATACTTCAAGGGGATTAAACTATAGCATCCGATCCTCGAAGTAATTATTTCTTTCCACCCTATTATTGCCTCAATATCAATGAGAAATATTAGCAGGTAGGGAGCAATAATAACACGAATAATAAAGATTAAAGTGTGTAAACTTGCTTTATTGGGTGTTTAGGCCCGGGAAGGCTTACCAAGAGCAAGCAGGTGGGCTTTGTACATTAATTCTGAGAGGGCTGGCATACACCTACTAGACTATAAGGAGTCAGTAGTTCAAGATACAAAGCCAAGCCGTTATAAAAAAATTAACAAAAATTATAGCAGGTCACCAAATGGGCTTGTCCCCATGTTAGGCAGACCTATCTAGGCGGAATCCTTGGAGTTGGTTATCCGGAGCAGGCATATGAGCTTTGTGCTTTGATTCTAGGGCCATGCAAGAACATGTATACACGTAAGAGAAGTTATTCATAGAGGAAACAAAGCCGAAACCTCGACACTCGAGGTCGACTATCCTCTTTTATCAGGCCACTTCCCTCCATCTCCCCACGCCTACCTTCCGTCTCCCATTTTTCCTCTTCGTCCACATATCGCAAGTTGCCACACTTTCGAATAATTGAATCTCTCTTCCTCTCTTCCCTATACGCAAAATACCCTTCACTCCCTCTCACCAAATCCCATCAATACTTGATCTAATCCACATCTCATAAGACTTAAATAATCCAAACACCCTTGAGCACAGTCTATCTAGCTATTCAAGCTCACTTATAAATTCAAATATATGTCTTGGGAATTCCTACCCACCAGCCGGAAATACGTTGAGATACAAGATCCCTAGTAAATTACACAGCTCCGAAATCCGCGCGCGAAGTTGCGAGTTTCCGGATACTCTTTAAGTTGTTAGCATTACTCACCGTCTGACGAAACTTAGATCGGTGATACAGTAAACCAGAATAGCCAACCCAGGAAAGCCCTGAGCATTTCAAACCCCAGATATTTATATTCCGGAATTACCGAGGACGATAGGTAAGCCATGAAGTTAAGTTAACGGAATAAGCTGCTCTTGAATTTATTTCCCCCTTTTTAACTTTGCGCGAGCTCACACCCTGGTTTCCGCGAGTTGTTGCATGTGCTTACGAATCTACCTTTCGTAGGCGGTGAAGATATAGGTAGCCGCCGCTGGCGAAGCGGGATGAGTGAGGTAGAATGAATAAGCGAGGGGTTCAGGGGTGGTGTTTTGGGCAGATGGTACTGTATGCTCTCGCCGCGAAGAAAATCAATTCACTTGGGCGCGGACAAGCTGCGAGGTTATCATTTCGTTGTCAGAAGTGAACGGCTTCAGAGTAGAATCTTGAACATTCATCGTAGCCTAAAAGTTCTAAATAGCTGGGCGTTTAGATAGTTCAAGTCACTTGATAAACTTGGATTTTCACGGTCCTGGAAAGTTCACTGGCAGGTAGACGGTATTCGCGACAACAGTTGGTGTGTTGGTTATATTCTTAGTTGTGTGGATGGTGATTGTCCTCCAACTTCTATTTCCCAACCCCTTCGCTAGCCTGGTGATTATTCCCCAAACCTTTTCACAACTACATCTATGACCCTCACCGCTCTCTGTGCCTTTTCTGTAATGCTGGATATCAACAGACTTTCTTGCCAAGTAAACACTAAGCACACCTCATCACATATGCCCATCCAAAAGCCAAAGCCCCTTGTCTAGTGTCAAATCATATCCCTCATCCTTATCCCACCCCACGGCATACCCCTCCTTATTCAAGAGCCTCTTCTCCATTCTCCTCTTGGTTCCTACCTTACACCCTACCAAGTGCAGCGCCACGCCCTTCTTCCAAATTACTTTACACCCCCAACAGAACTCCGTCTTACACATGCGACAGGTGAAATGCCCGCATCCCTCATTCCTCTCTATCCTGTTGCAACATCCTGCCTTGGGGCATTTCTTCGTTGTGCGCAATATCTCTCTCTTGGTACCAGCTTCGTTCTCTCGGGCTTTGCGTTGTGCTTCCTCTGCTCTTTTGGCGGTTTGGGCGGCTGAGGCGAAAACATGGGCCGCGGATTTCTTGAGAGCAGATTTCTTGAGGGCTTTTTGAGCATCGATTGTGAGGAGGTGGGCGCAGAGGGTAGATTGCTCTTTGCAGATATAGCAGTGTCGCTTTGAGCAGGAGAGGCAAATCCATTCGGGGCTGCTCTCTGTGCATATTCTTAGTGGGGTATGTGAAGATCGTTAAGAGGTGAAGCTTACCTCCTGGACTATGGATTTGGCCGTGGCCGCACGAACACCAGCAGAACTTCTCATTTTCTGACATCTTTTTCAATGCTAGTTGCTTGTTGTAGCTGGTAACCCCATTAGCATATAGAATTTGTGAAACATCATTCGTCGTACTGTACATTTTGAAAACTTCTGGGGCAATATTTGACCGGAGCACTCCCAGTGGGATTGGTTGCTTGCACTCCGGGTCTAGACAGACCAGATCACGGATACGTCCACCTCTGATTGCGCTTTCAAAAGCAGCTTTCAGACAACCATCGCATACATTACGGTCATGATCGCATTGTGGGGTTGGGGCCTTGAATGCTAGGGCAGAATTGGTGTCATATGAGACTTCATCGCAGTGGATAGCACACTCGTAAACTCGGTATTTCTGTAACAAGGAAAGGAATTTGCTGAGGTGTGGTCAGTAGGAGATAACACTTAGCGATTAAGTTCCAAACTTATACGTACTCTGAGAGGTCTTTGTTACCACCCAACTTGTTCCTGAGCTCTACCTCATGAACTCTCACAATCCGTCTACAACCGTCTCTCCTACATATGTGTTTACCTCTCACTACATCAAACATATACATGTGGTCGCATGCCGCACAGACACCAGGACTATGCTTCCCCAGGGTTTCGACCTGAGTTGCCTGCCTGTGTCCAGCGGAGCAGCGAGTAGCCTCGAGCCAAAAAGCAGAGCGTCGAGTATCCGTGGGGTGGGTTTGAATTTCAGAGCAGAGGATGCACTTTTGTGGCTTTGTGACCAGCTTGTGAAAGAGCAAGTTAGCTTGCCAGCATACCTGCCAGTCTGCAAAGTCGTTTTCGTCCATTGCTGGATACCTTTCAAAGATTGTTCAGAATCTCGAGTGAGTAGGTTAGAGGGCTGTGGTGTAGGAGTGTGAGGTAAGGCGCCTGTCTGCCTCACAGCCTCGTTCGAGAAACACAACTAGACTAGGGACACGTCACTCGGGAAAGCCTTGAAAGGTCTCAGATAGCCTTCCGTGTCCTAACTTGACCCAGAAATCTAGCGCGGCTGCACCAAATGTAGTTTATACAGAGCCTTCTTCATCGTAGCTTCCTGACCTTCATCCACCCATCTCCCCAACGTCAGATTTTACTCACGTTTACAAGATGACAGACTGGAAGCCAACCAACGAAGAAGATCTCAAAGACTTCCTTTACATCGAGGAAGTGAACTCCAATGATGGCACAAGTCGACGTCTCACGGGTATCAAGACTAGTCAATCTGTCCTAGATCTCAAGAAGGCTATTGCAGTTGATCTGAAGAATCCTGCAGCATGGAGCAGTGTGTCGGTTGCTTTTGCAGACAAAGAGCTCTCTGATCGTAAGTCTTTCCCAAAAATTGAGCAGATTAGGCAAGTACTGATTAAACCCCTTAGCCAATGCAACTCTCTCTTCATTCGCGATACAAGAGGTAACCATCTTGTCTTTACAGGAAACTTGTTACGATTCCAACACTTAGCAGGGTGATACTATTTTCTTCACACGATCTGTGACCCCAGCTGTCAACCCCCCGCCTTATTCCAACAAGGAAGTTATCCTCAAGAACGTCATGTTCAAGAATCTTGATGGCAGGACCTTGACCTTGCATGACATCCCAATTTCTTGGAAAATGGCGCAGGTCCGTGAGAAGTTGGCGAGGGAAAAAGCTCTCGAGGCTGATGACTTACGGTTCCTTTGGGGTGGGAAGCAGCTTGAGGATGGTATGTATCCTCTGACGATTTCCCAGGTTTCATGAGCTTTGAGATCTGACATCCTGGTCTAGAACGGACTTTGGAGGACTATGGACTTGGAAAGGTATGTTTGATCAATCCTGTTCTTTTTTTTCTCATTCCGCAAAGCCTGACTCGAAGTGTGACCAGGACTGTACCGTCCACATCGTGTCGCGATTGAGAGGTGGGGTTCGTAATTGATAACGGGAGCGAGAGACAAGGATTGAAGGACGGACGGGTGAGTGGTCTGGCTCGAGGATCAGTATTAAGACATCAGCCGTAGTGGCTTTGTCGGCGAGGCTGTGGAGTCCACAAGAGGGAAAACAAGTTCTGCTGCTATTTTTGCCCTGAGATTACGAGAGAGATTCCTGGAAATCGTGCTCTAGCTCCACAATTTAACGAATGAATCATATCAAACCCTAGAGCTGCATAACAATATTGAGTGTCGTGAGCAGTTTTCACAACGGATGTTTCCAAGGCTGCACTGTTTCGGTGGCTCGGTGAGGCGAAGTACTGTAACATAAACTGCCACGGCCAGCTCGACGTGCAGGAGCGGCTATACCCGCGACTTGATTGGGAAGAAAATAAATCAGGCTTCTTGCCCAAGGCTCTCCGTCATATAGCGACCCAATGAACCTGTAGGGATAGCTGGGGTTTCAGCCATGGACAGACTCATCGGTGGAACGGCGAACTAAGAGGCGATGCTGGTCAAAGAAAAGCGATTTCCCACTGGCGCAGCTGAGACGAGTTTCTCTGCTGTCTTTCGAGTTCTTCCTCGGTTGCTGGTCGCTCGATATTCTCCGCATAGCTTTCAGGACAATCATGAAATTAAGAAAGTTATCCTACCGGTGCTTTTAAAATGGGATTCTTCGGCAAAAGGTCCAAGTCTAAAGCAAATCTGAGGGCCGCTGGAAATCATCTACCGGCAATCTATGAAGTCAACAATCAAAGCTTCCCCAACTTCTCCATACCCCCAGCTCTCCCGTTGAACAATCCAAGCTTCCTCAACTTCACCAAAGCTCCTACGCCCAGAGCTCCAACCCCAAGAGCTCCAACCCCAAGAGCACCTCTCTCCAGAGCCCCTGCTCCTCCAGTAGCACAAGATGGAAACGCAATATTAGTACAGGAACTGGTGGATCTCACCGAAAGACAAGAATCCGAAATCAACAATCTAAGACGGCAACTCCTGCTCAAAGAATCGGCCCTCCGCAAGCCCCCCAGAGAAGTCCCCAGCGCCGCCTCCGACCAAGCCAAAGAGCTCCAACACAAGAACCAAGAAATCGTCGTCCTCAAATCCGAGTTGGAGAAGCGGGAAACGTGGTTCCGGAATAGGCTCCGCTATGAAAAGGAGCAGCAATCGAGAGAAGCCCACAAGCCCTGTGATATCCGCTTCGAACAGAAACAAACCGAAATATCAGCATTGCAAGCATCATTCGAGAACAAGCTTCGCGAGAAAGATGCCGAGCATGCTGCACTCACGGGTAGTCTGCGCCGTCAGGTGGAAAATTCAAATCTGGAACTGGTGCGACAGGCGGAGCATTTCTCTAGCGAGCTGGTGGTCGAGCAACAGCGGCGACATAACGAGGAAGTAAGACATGGTGAGCAGATGAGTGATCTGCAGCGGCAGATGGAAAAACAGGTGGTTGAAATACGGCAGGAAATCGCATTTGCTGCCCTGAGTTCCCGGCGCAAGCTGGCTGAGGAGCAGCGTCGAGGACAGATGGAGAAGGATGAAGCGCAGGCAAAAATGCAAGAGTTGTTGCAACAATCTGACCGACAGGAACTGGAGATGAGAGGGCAGTTGGAAAGCAAGGATAGTCGAGTGCAAGAGTTGGAAACGCAGGTCGAAACGGCGAGACAGACTAGACTGGAGTTGAATCGCACGCGAAATGAGCTTGGTGAGGAGAGAAGGAAGGGAACTCGCGCGATAGAAGAGGGAAAAGTGAGGAACCAACAGCTGGAGTTCGTGCAGCAGCAGTGTGCGAAGTTGCAAGAGGAGGCTGGTCAGCGGCAGGATGATGCGGAGAAGGTGGCAGGGAAGGGGGCTCAGGAGAAGATGGAGATGAAGAATTGGATAAGCTCTAACTGTTCAGTCACTCTTGAATCACCGGGCTGGGTCTTCAGCTGAGACCTGGTGGAGTTAACGTAGGTTGAAGTGTGGGGTAGGGGCGGGAGAGAGTTCTGTAACAAAGTGACTCCACATCTTTGTTCCTTTCAAGCCCTGTTATTCATAATAACTGTATGTCTCTGAGCCACCACTTCATCACTCTCTTCATTGTCCACCTCTCAATCTCAAGTCTCCCAAATTGCCTACCCTACAACATCCCATCCTCCCATAAAACTCGCCACTTCAATACCCCTCTGGCACAATCCTTGCATAAAACCAAACATTCAACCCCTCACCCACCATACCGTTCTAAAATCCCGACCTATAATCCTGATTCTCCGTTCCACGATCCCCTCGTTTTGTCTCCCATTTTTACCCTCACCCCCAACCCCGTCCTGATTGGGCGATCATTCCCCCACTCCGCAAATATATATGTGAATTCCCCCATTTCCATATTCGTCGTTTCGAGAATTGTGAGATTGGGACAGTGTTGGCGGATGCATTCCAGGTTTCGTGTGCTCTCCTCGTCAACTCTCTAGTCTCACTCCCCTTCCTTTCATCAGCCACGGAAACCCAACACAAATATTTTGGATGAGCAGTGAATTTTGGACGCTAATAGTCATGACAAAGCTCTTGCAACCTCGGGTTCCTTGAGAATGAAGTAGGCTGCTTCATTTTCACATCATGATGTATCACGGGAGAATTCAAATCCCGACTTCGGGGGTTTAAGTATAACTAAAGCTAGAATAAAACCAAGGTTCTATATGTTTGGGCCTAGTACTCACCTCATTTTTAAGTTCGATAACATCGCGGATTCTACTACCCCACGTCCTCGTGATGCACCATGGCGTGAAAATGAAGCAGCTTAGAATGAAGCTATTCTCGGCATAGAGAAATGGGATCCTGGAGATTCTTTTGTTTGAGAGCAGGAGAGAGAAGCAGAAGTTAAGCGGTTGCAAAAAGTCCGGCTCCCGCTCTCAGGAACGGAGTGTTGGGAGGCCATAGGGTTTTCGGTTGGCGGAGGTTGATTGGGTGAGGGAGATGGCAAGGGCTGTTTTTGAATCAAAAGTTCTGTGTAGATTTTGTTCCGAATCTCACCGAGGAGGGAGAAGATGCTAGAAGTCGACCCTAATAGGATTGAATTATTGCTGCTGAAAAGCTTTACTAACTTGATGGGAAGAAAGGAGACGGGAAGCTGCAGCTGCAAATACAGTGGAATTGATGACTGAGAGTAAGGGAATAGATAAAATAACTGTCAAGTATATCAGGAAGGCTAGTTGGAAAATCGAGGTTGCCTGAGGTTATTCAAGGTAATCAGGAGGAACGAGGTCCTCAAGGAGCTGTAAACCAATAGCGTGGATACCTCAGGCATACATGCCCCAAAACCCGTGACAAGTATCAACTGAATTGACTCGGAAAACTTTGAAATGAAATACTTAAGCAACGCTTGCTTTAAGATGATTTGAGATCTTGTAATTGAATATTGTTAGAACTTGGTAAGATCTGCATGAAGAAACTTCTTCTATCCTCAACGTTGGGAGTTAGTGAGTTCCAACTCACCAAGGATCTAGGCCGAAAGCCTCATCATACTCGGCTCGGTCTCGGTCCACAAGCCGAACTTCGGCTCGGGACACACCGCGGTCTCGGCCTCCAAAATCAACACGAACTTTTGCGGCCTACGGTCTTGCCGAGCGACACAACCCGCTCATCTCGGATACTTGGCCGAATTCTAGACCCTCATCAGAAACGCAAACATGCAAAGCAGAGGCAAAGCAGGGATTCAGGTACAGGTTTCGCAGAACGGATAAATGAGATGACGTTACATGAACTTTGGAAAACTCTTCCATACCTTGTTAACCACAAGCAACACCAAGAATAGACATCTTCGGGCCCTCACCAAATCCCGGGAAAGGACCTCTGCCCGCTTCTCACCTCATCGTACTTCGTACAAGTATGTAGAATTTTCGCATCACCGCCTTCACACCTAGAGACATTGTCCAATCCCTCAACCACGCCTCTCGCATCCAATTTCCTTCTAGATTTCCATTACTCATAGTAAGACGGCGAATCAGCTTGTATCCACCTGTTTGCTCGTAATGTTGGAAGTGAGAAAATTTGCAACGGACGGCGCGTGGTGGATATCATAGATCTGATTCCTAACAGCAGCGCTTCGCGAGCCTCGTCCCCTAACGTTAAGAATTGACGGTGTTGACACATGAAAACCATGGTGTCGCGTTAGAATTTTTCTGGCGCTAGCCCCATCCATCAATCAGCGAAGTGGGATGGAGGACGTGGGGCGACGAAGTGGAGATAGCGAGTCTGAGACGTGCGTGATGGGGAAAGGCTGTGAGATTTCGAGGGCTGGATGCCGGTGATGATGTCGCGGACTAGTTGTTCTTCTTGATGCTTGGAACGGAATGGATGGATTCAATGCTTGGAGGGAGTCTTGTTATGACGGAATCGGCGATCCCCTCGGAGATGCAAATTGAGATCGGTGTTTCGGTATGAACGGAGTTCGGAATAGGTGAGTGCTTGCAAGTCGAGCGAGCCCGGAGTAACTGTAACGGTCTCCTGGATGACGGACTGAGTCATCTGTGCCATTGTCCAAACAGCAAGCAGATCCTGACTCTCGCAAAGGGCGTGTTCTGTAGCTTGCAGTGTGCAGAGTTACTGTAACGAGAGACACACCGACACCGGTTGGACTGCTTGGTCAGAAATGCTGGTGATGCATGTTGACTTGCTGACATGAGCACGCCGCACGCACTGTACTGTATGAGCTATTCACGCTTGGGCGTGAGGAAGGGCGTACGGCTTCCGTACCAGACAAGGTAGGTCCTCGCTTGACGGATCGGCCAATGGTATGAGGCTTTTCTGCCCAGAGGAAGCGTTGCAGTGCAGTCCGTGATTCGGATAATGGCCCGTATGGTCTGGTGAGTCAGGGTTGGCGACGCTTTTCCGTGAGAGAAATATGTTTAGGTCTTAGTCCGCAACCTTCACGTTGTATAAAGGTAAATAGTTTCCCGTTTCTCAAGCATTCATAGACAATCTCCAGTGCAGCAATAGTTTCAAGTGTTATTTATCACTTATCAGGTTCTCACTTCACTCCTATATCTTCAAGACTTGGAGCTATTGGCCAAGGGCGTGTGTTACCTTTTCCCGGCATCAAGACTGCATCATCTTTCTATCCATCCATCTATCTGTCACCCTTGTTATCAGCACCACCTTTTCAAGCGTCGTGTGGGATACAAATACCAACCCCCTCCAACTCGAGCTCCAAGTTCTAAGCTCCAAGCTCCAAGTTCCAAGACATCTTCAACATGGTTTACGCACCTTCAATGCAGTCGGCCCCTGGGACTATTGCTGGGTATGCTCGTAAGATGACCCAGAATGGAAAGCCAGACATAGAGATTTTCTTCGATGACCACACTGAAGGAAAGCTCTACACCACATTCGATGCTCTCTCTGGCCATGTCGAGATCACAGCTCCTCATAATGCCAGATTCGACGAGATCCAAATCACATTAGAGGGAACCGTCAAGGCATTTGTCGAGAACTTAGCTCCCCACTCCACCAGATCGAGGACGATAGCCGTTCATAACTTCCTCAAATTGACCATGCCCATCAGAGATTCGGAATACCCCCAGCCAAGAATAGCAGAAGCCGGAAGAACGTACTCCTTCCTCTTTAACTTTGTTATCCCAGAGCACCTGCTACCCCGAACTTGCACACACGAGACAACTGGCAGCCATATACATGAGGCTCATTTGCAACTACCAGCAAGCATGGGTGATCGAGAGGTTTCGGCGAGAGATGACTTGGCTCCAGAGATGTCGAAGGTCACATACGCCATCAAGACGAAGGTTATCAGACACCGGGAGGAAGACAACAAGGAGGTCGTCCTAGTTGAGGGTCTACGAAAGTTCCACGTCGTGCCAGCAGGTATTGAAGCTCCTCCTATGAACATTGGTTCAGGTCCTTCAGACTACGTCCTCTCCAAGGTCAAGTCCCTAAAGAAGGGAATGTTCTCCGGCAAACTGGGCAAGATCTCAGTCTCTGCCGCCCAACCCTCAGCCATCATCCTCCCTTCCCCCAGCACCACCTCCACCGTCCCACCAAGCACCATGGCGACTATCAATCTCCGCTTCGATCCCCACGATTCTGCCTCTCAACCCCCTCGTCTCGGTGGCCTTAATACCAAGATCAAGGCGTCAACCTTCTATTCTACCCGCGCCAACTACTTCTTCCCTCAACACTACACCATGGTCCAACAATACGAAGCCATGCGCGCTGTCTACGATACCTCCATGTCCCTCTCCTCCCGCTGCGTCGAGTCCGTAACCTGGACCAAGCACAAGCCTGCTCCCGCTTATACTCGCCGCTCCTCCACCTCTTCAGGATCCTCATCCGATTGCTCCGATCATACAAACGCCCCCATCCCAGCCGCATCTCCCAACGACTATTACACCGCTGAGATCGTCGTCCCCATCACGCTGCCCTCGAGTAAGACATGGATTCCTACTTTCCACTCTTGCATCCTCAGCAGAGTCTACTCAATCGACATGAACCTCTCAATTCACACCCCCGGGACCGGTGTCCCCTCCTCCACCGTCCAGCTCAAGCTCCCAGTCCAGATCGCAGCTGAACCCAACCGCACTGAGCGGCGAGCACTCACCCCCCTGGAAGCAGCCGAGGAGTTGGCTGGCGCGGAAGAAACTCTACGACCGAGAGTGATCGAAGTCCCACGAGTGGAATTGGTGGGCAACAGTGTCCTTACAGGCTCAAGGGAACTGCCGCCCAGCTATGAGGATTTTCTCGGAGCGAGGGTCGTCGCTCCAGGGAGAAGTTAATTCCTTGAAGCCAAGCGCGGGACAGTGAAATTGTGGTTTCAAAAAGCGTGGAATTTTATGCTGCATGGCGTTCAGGATCCAAGGGAAATTTGACACGATGCGACGATACACAGATGGGGTTTTGCTTGGGAGTTTGGGCTTGGGATACCGGATCAGGCTAATAAATATCGCCATGATATCCCCTAGAATGAGCGAATCAGGAGAATTGAACCGAGACACATATAATATAGAAAATCAATACTTAATTCGCAAAGATATGAACAAAACATCCCCTCTTCCTGCACACTTGTGACTCGCCTCTGAAATTTAACAAAGCCTCTCGGTACTAACTGGGTCTCTTGGCGCTTTGACAAGAAGCGTAAAGCTTCTCGTAAATAGAACGTCTCAACTTTCTTTACGGTAACTTTCGGCGAATACTCAAATTGGTAAACTTGCTTTTAGAACTGCAGACTATTTGGATTTGGAGAAGATTCGTAAGCGGACTAGACTGCTGGAATAGTAGCGATAGGATGTTTTCCGAGTAACTTTAGTATAGATTAAAAAAAAAATCTAATAGCAATGGCGCCTTTAAAAGAATTTAATATATTAGCCAAAATATTTTTTGGGGGAAATATAACAAATCCGATTTAGTGCTAAATAAACTAAAGCATGAACTTTTAATGTAAATGCTACAAGAGAACTTTTGCAGGAAGGGCCAGAGGTTTCTGGGGACGCTTGGGTGGTGCATAGACGTAAAGAGATTTTTGGGCAGGATGCTGATGAATTCCGACCCTGGGAGATGGCTCCCGGGAGAGCAAGAGTCAATGGCAATAATCAGGAACGAGTGACAGAGTTGAAGAGGGCAACTCTTAGCTTTGGTCCGGCTCACGTGCCTGCATTGGACTAACATGAGCTGCGTTGGGATTTACAAATTGATCCTGATTTTGTTCCTTACTATGTGGGATTTGGATAGTTGAGTCTAAATGGGTAACATGGAATAGCTGGTTTGTAAGACAAGTTCGGGTTAGATATTCGACCTAAGCTTGGCGGGCTGGGAGGTTAAAACAAAAAGATAAGCTCGTAAACATCATCCCATGCATTTATTTGATCGTCAAGCCACATTCCTGGCAGATCTGACACACTCCACTCTTGACCCCTCTCAATAAGATTCGGACCCCACGGGGACTCCCGTCTTTAAATCCCGCTGACTCTAGTTTCCAAAATGTCAACAAGAGGAACACTTAGGTCAATTTACACAAGATAACCTTGATAAACCGTTGTTATTTCTTGGTTTCTGAAGAGAAACAACCCCCCCTCACATGCAATGCAACCTAGTCTCGTCCACCTACCGGCCCGTTTCAACCCAATCCCAGATCGTACAACTCACCTCACACCTCACCTCACGCACCGCCCCATTCGGATGAACCCGCTTATTGCACCACCTACTTCCTCGGACCTGCGCTGTCACAACCTTCGTCCTGCCACTGTCACTGCCAGCGCAACTCCTGCCTGCTCATGCCGACTGGAGATGTTGGCTTCCACTTCCAATCCCCAAGACCATCGCAAAAGCAATCAACAACCTCAGAACCAGCACCGCGGCCGGCATGCTCTGAGCCCGTCCGACCCTCACACTGCATACTATCATGATCTCACTGCGACAGTACAGTACCCCGGATATGCAAGATAGCACGCAGCGCATTTGCACATGCCATTCCAGAACCCGCGATCGAAGCGTAGAAGCCTGATTGCCGAATCGTTGAGTTGAGGACGTGACGGCGCGCAAAGCAGAGGATGGCGCAACAGCAGCCGTTGGATGGGAAGGCGTACTATGGGTATCTATTCAGGGCGGACAAGACGCCGACTGAGATGCTGGATGCGCTCTTGAGAGGAATCGCGATTTATATTGTGAGTTGCTCCTTGGTGGCCAGAACTTGGACTGATGTTCTGGGCGCAGAGCGAGAAGATCGGGAATACGAGTGAGAAATATCTCACTCCCGAGAAACTAGCTATATTCTACAAGGCTGTTGGTGGGAACTATGATTGTGCGCCCTTCGAACCTCTCTATAAGCAGACCTTACTGATAGCAAACAGCGCTCTTTGTCGAAGTACCGCATCCCTCTATCTCCTGGATCTATGCTTCCATAGGCTGCCAACACACCCTCCAACCGACTGCAGATGACTTCCAACCCCCCTCAGTCCCATGCCTCACTGCGCGGGGTTTTGTCCGCTGGCAGAGCATAGAGATCTTGCTTGGGCCAGAAGAACATGTTCCTTTCATCCAAAATGCCATCTGCCAGTTCTCCATAGTGAACCCTGATACTGGGATCCCGTTCCCGGGCGATCTACCCACAGAAGCTTTCCCCCTGGTCCCAGATGAAGATATCTCGAAATGGCATAATAAGTGTGCCGAGACGTTGCGACAGAGAGCTACTCCCACAACAGACGACTACGACGATGACAGCGCGGAGAATAGACCCCACCTCCCGCCCAGACCAAAAGTCACAGCTTCATATAACCATGTGCGTCCCCGTCCCCGCGCAGCAGAAGGGTACTTCAGCGGATCCAGAGCCCAGGGAGCAGCAGACGCCCGTCCCTTCCCCGCCCACCACGTCTCGTCCACAACTGGGCGCGCCGTCCCCGTCCGTCCCGAAATGTCCAGATCACCTTCCCACAGAGCAAGGCAATTCCTTGCGCCTGAAGAACCGCGGATTGCAGGAGCTAGGAGACGAAGTTTCCAAGGCGAATTCACCACCTCTCCCCAGGCCTCCCCCCTCCCAGAGGAACCCCCACCCTTACGGCGCTCCAAAACCGACAATGTAGATGCCGAAGGACATGTTCGCCCGCATTCCCACCCGCGACAGCCCCGCCACGGTTCTAATTCCTCAGACGCCTCATCCGAATCTTCAGGCGATGAGCACTCCCCTCATCATGCACATCGCCATCACCGAACCCCCAACACCGCCCGCCGCCGCCCCTCCCAGCCCACTCCCGTAATCCCCCAAACCCCCAACCTCGCCTACCGTACAGTCCCAGCTTCTGCCCCTCTACCCACGGGTCCGATTCCTGGCCCGGAACCGAGACTTAGACCGAGGAGTGATAGGGCAAGGGAGAGGGAGCGGAGTGAGGATTTCAAGAGGACGAGTTACCCGGTGCAGGTTAATGTTGATCCGAGCGGGAAACTCTCCGCTCCTTTCCTGATGGGCAAGCGCCCTATCCCCGGGAATGGGCGCGAGAGGAGTGGTAGTGGGACGAGGGGGCCGGGAGGTGTGAGGTGGAAGGATGTGGATCTGAACGGGAGGGAGGTTTTTAGGGAGAGGGTGAGGACGGAGGGGAGTGGTGATGAGGTGGGGAGTAGACGGCACTCGCGCACGAGAGATCCGGATCGCTTGGCGGATAAAGAGAGGGAGGAGAAGAGATATAGGGAGAGGCATCATAGTGATAGAGAGAGGGATAGAGGGGAGAAAGAAAGGGGCGATAGGGCAGAGGGACCAAGGTTACAGGCTAGGCATAGTAGTCACGAGGATATTGTTAGGCGTGAACGTACCTCGGATCGCGAAAGAGATAGAGATAGAGATCGAGCGGAGAGGGAAAGGGACGCGAGAGGAGAAAGAGAGCGAGTCGGGGTGCCGAGTCCAGTGCCGGAAGGCGAGGGGCGGAGTTTCAGAGACAGAGAACGAGATCGTGGTGATAGGGAGAGGGTCGCTGATCGGGAAAGGGAGAGGGAAAGAGATAGGGAACGCGATAGGGAGAGAGACAGAGACAGAGAAAGGAGACATCTCAGTCCGGCCAGGGGCGTAGATGGGAGGAGGTATCCTAGTGGTCATAACTAGGTTTCTTCTGCCTTGCGGTATACCATGATTGATTGGTATATTGATTTGGTCCGGGATAAATTTTGGGAAAAGGAAGGAGCGAATTGGATAGCGATGGAGGTGTTGGGGCGTTAGATACTGGGTGTTGATGGGATTTATATCTCCTCTTATTTTTCTTGACATACGAAGCAAGCAATGAAATGAGCACATCCTTTGAAGTAGCAAGAAGTAAATCCATGATTAAACTTTTAAGCCAGGCACGCATATCTCATTGCTCATAATTTTCATCGTCCATGGTCCAGAGGGACTAGTTTAGTGCCCTCTACGCTACCCTCTACGCCAGAGCAATACACTCGATCTCAACCGGGACACCCTTTGGCAGCTGGTAGACTGCAACGCAGCTTCTTGCTGGTTTGTCTACGATCCAATGCATCAGTAACCTTCTCTTCTCCCCTCGGTAACAAGAAAAAATATGTATAAAAACATGAAAAGTGTGAAGAGCAGAGAACATAAACTCAATGATGGAGAATTGAGTATGGAGAAGGGAATTTGGCGTGGAAGGAGAGCGTGTGTGTTTTTGAGGACAGCATAGAAGAGTAAGAGAAACCTACGAATGAAGAACGTCTCATACACCTTGTTCATCTCTGCAAAGCTATCCATCGTCGTCAAAAAGATATTAACCTTCACGACCTTGGAGATGTCGGAGCCTGCAGCTTTTAGGACTGCGGCGAGGTTCTGGATACTGATAAGGGCGGGAATCAGCATTATTTTCAGTACCGAAGGGTAGATTGAGAGGGTATGAGGTATGAGGTAAGGGCAGGAGGGCGGGAGACGGGAGGCGGGACGAAGGAATAGGAGGGCGTGAGAATGGGATGAAATAGATTGGGAATTGGAAGGGGCAGGAGGGGGAGGAAAGAGCAAGACGAACCAGAGTGTAGTCATCTCGGAGATGTTGGAGCTCTCGAGGGTGAGGATCTCGCCGGAGGGCTTGCAGGGGATTTGGCCGGAGCAGTAGATTGTGCTGCTGGTTTTGATTGCTTGTGACTATCCAAATACCATTAGCTTTTTCTTTCCTGTTTAAATCCCTTTACTTGTTGAAGGGGCGTGGTGGTTATGCGAAGGAGAAGCTCTGTCAAATCTCCGCGTTTGCTTCTGGAAAGGGAGGACGGGGGAGAATTTGGAGGTGTAAATGCGCTGATGATAGGGGATGAAGTTGAAGATAAAGAGCCAGATGGTAATGGGAGTCGTACGTATGGTCCAGCAGCTATTTGGACGTCAGTGTATATTTCAACGGCCAGTTTTAAGGGAGGGTGAGGGGCAGAAGGGAGGCACAAAACATACGGAACGCAGCATCTTCGGTATAAACAGTCTTCATTTCCGCCATTGTTGCCTTTTCTTTCCAATTTCTCCTTTGCAGATTGTCAAGCTCAATTTCCGGTTGTGTAACTATAGACTTGTTTTGAATTGTGAATCAGGGAAATCCTTTCGACTTTAGCTTTTCCCCAAACTCACCCAGGAAGGTGGGGTGGAGGCACCAGAGGGGTACCTTCATATTACATAATTTCTTACTCAGCTCCCAAGCGTCTCCTGTGCTGAAGAAGCGAAGCTCAAGACGACATGCTAAGAAATCTACATCCTAGAACTCGACCACCAAGAAAGATAAACGGATTCGGACCAGAGGGGTGGATGTGCGAAGGCCATTAATGGTGGAGTACTCGGTCGGATGGGGATTTTGGGTAGTGGGGAGGGATGGGTGAAAGGGGCCCGCTGGAGGAGTTTTTGGTGGGCTAGGCGGATGCCAGTGACGGAATTCACAGCGCAACAATTCTGGATGCAGCGCTGGTTTTGGTCACTCGATGGATGCAGAATTTGAGGTTTGATCGGATACATATTTCATATCCTAGTTTGCATCATCGGAATCAGGGATGAAAAACGGTCGACAGCCAAAATAAAAAATCCGCAGCCTAAACGCCTGGAACCCACCTACACAGAGAGCCCGAGTTTACGCTTTACCCCAACCCTTCGCCCTCGGGCTGTTCAAGCACTTCTCCAACGAGACATTCTCTACGGAAAGCTAGAAAAGCACGAAAAGAAACAGCAGTCAGATTATCGCATTTCGCACACTCTTAGTACCAATACCTCTTCATCTGATCAATGTAGGCTTGGGCATTGTCCACTGGAGAAGTTAGTACGTGCTGTGCTAGAGGAGAAGGATGCTAACTTTGGTCTTGCACCTTGTCGCCGACGTAATGGAGGCCGCCCGTGTAACTGTTGGGAGATATGCTGTCCACCATGTGGAGGCCTCGGGGCTTCTCAGCTATCCGTCCATAAGTCTCACTAGCTTTCTCGCATGCAAGGCAGTTACAGAATGCTCCATGACCTATTGGAGGGAGTTCTGGGCTTGCAATCCGCTGCCTGTCTAATCGTGGTGTAGGAGGTGGGCCATGGTGTCTTCGGACAGGTGCGTCCGGGACTGAAGGCGGGGGGGCTTTTACGACCGAATTCCTCACGGGCTCCTTCTCACCTTCGTTCATGCGCCCCCTCTTCTCAGGCTGCCTTGCGGTAACTTGTTTCTTAGGAACAGAATGAGCAGCGGGCGGCGAGACTGGAGTTTTGACGACCTTTTTCTTGGCAGCCGACTCCCCTTTGGCCGAAGAATTAATTGGCAAGGTGCCTGTTGCTGCGAGTTGGCGAGGGTTCCTAGTAGCTGGTGTAGAGTCTCTCTTTCTACGTGCGCTTGGTACATCTCCCATTTTCTTCTCAGCTGCCTGTGAGATCTTAGGCGATGCCTGAATTTTTGCTTGAGTCTTCTGACCATTTCCGGTTGTCTGAGGGGTTTTTGGAGCACTTCCAGTCGCTTGCGGAGTCCTGGGCGATGGTACGGTCTTAGGTTCAATCTTTGCTGGAGTGTTTACCGAATGAGACTTTGAAGTAGACGATGATCCCCTAGTGGGGATCTTGGTGTCAAGCTTCACCACAGTGTTTTCTGCACGTGACTTTGTAGTAGGTGATAATCCCACAGTGGGAGTCGATGTGCTGGATGCAGAGGCAGCAGTATCCTTCGCAGCACTCTTGTTGCACGGATCCCCTGTTACTACCGGCTCAATGACCCAAACTTCTGCAACAACCTTGCTCCAGTGTACTTTCTTGTTGTGGTTCTTGAACGAATTCTGAGCAGAGCGTGGCGGAGGTTTTCTATTCTTGCTTTTTCCAACAAATCTTGCTCTCGTTAGGTTTGGAGGTAGTTCTTTTGGCTCAAGTGGCTTCATTGGGGATGGCGGTGATGGTGCCAGTATCCGTTCCCCGGATTTTGGCGCTGGTCGCTTTGGGGCGGAGTGACTCGTTCCCCCAGATTGGGCACCAGTATGCACCTTATTCAGAGTCTTATTGGCTTCCGGCATGGTGTATTGACATATACAATCTATGCCGACATGGTACAGGGGCTTCATGGCCAGATTATATACTGCTATCTGAGCTGATGAGTTATTGTTACGGATATCCATGGTCTGTTGATGATTCACGGATGATTCTTGATGATGAATATGATGGAGTGATTGTTGGCGGTGAGTTGTTGATGATTGTTGATGAGTGGGTGTTGCCTTGCCGAGCACTCCTCGTACAGTACAATCAACCGATAAGGGCAGAGTGTTGGATCGAGGGTACCCAATATGGCTCACAAGCGAGGTCCTCACCGGGTCCCTAAGAGCCTCAAACAAATTGGAATAATGTTATATACGATGGATATGATGGATCCTATGGGCTGCGGGAAGTAAGAAGAGTGTGGAAGAAAGATGGTGTGGATGGGGGGTGCGAGGTCTTTTATGTGAGGAGTCCTGGAGCCGGCCAATCAGCATTCGTGAAGTTTTCAGCACGGCACTGCAGCAAAACCAAGGACCCTCCACTCCTCACTAAGCGACCTTCTACCACGCCTCAAGACCAGATGATGCGAACCATGTCATACTTTCTAGATGGGGTATCCAGAGCTTACCCAAGTTACTACAAGAGTTCATCCCACAACTCTGACCGAATTTGGAGTGCAAGGGCCATGCACTCAAGGAGGACTTGATATCCCTCCTGTGCGGGCTATCCGAGGCAGCCACAATAGCCCTGCTAGGTTAGCACTCTCATCTATCAAGTATGCGAATGGTATTCAATAGCTCCATCTTAATCCGATATCTATGTTTTAAGGATGGGGCCCATGGTCTTGACTTCATTATCCAGCCTGCCTAGGTGCTCGCAAGGTACGCGGCAGAGCTTTCCCAACGTCTATCTCTTTTTGAAAATCTAAGCTGGTCACTGCATCAAAATACCGGTGGTTACGATTTAATTACCAGAGGACTATTTGCAGCTGGGTTTCACGAGTCTCACCCCCCATGGTGGACTGCTGAGCGGGCCAGATGGCTAAGCAAACCCTGAGAGTTTCCAAACACACGGTGCAAGTGTACAATAATCACTATATAGTCATCCCCAACACTCATAGGTTCGTGTTTTCATGTCATCGATGTTTTCTTCCCGGGTGTTCATGTTCCAAATATCAAGGAGTGCTTTCTGTCCATGCACATACCGAGTAGCCCTGCCCAACATCAGCCACACGTGATGCGAATAAATACTCTGCTTTCTAGCATATACGATGCAAACGCCAGTTTAGCCTCTTTCGGAGATTTTGATTGCCTGTATGAGACCAAAATTCACATCTTCTTTGTACCCAGAGTTATGCCTTCATGTTAGTTCAAATATCACATGATAAATACGCCTCACTACCGGACTAAGGTATGCACGGTCAGAAAAAAAGGCCTCGAGCTCTATAGTCCCAGGTATGCATAGCACTTCTGATCACGGCCGGGGTCCCAAGTTGTTGCAGATGAGCAGCCATTTGAGTATAGTGAGATATTTCAAAAGCGCAAACTCGACATTTGCACTGTTTACAACAGAGAGTCTCTTCATATACCTTCCGTCACGAAACCTCCTGAACTCTCCCCCCATTCTCATCCAGGAAGATAACCTCATCCGGCGCCTTCACCACCGGTACCTCGAGCCTAATAGCCAACCCCAAATTATCCAACAATACCCACAGTTTTTGCCTTCCACCATCCAAGAACACTGCCCCAAATACCGCCTTAATCGCTCTCCCCGCCGTCTTCGTCTTCTCTTCCCCAACAACATCATTTTTAATATGATGCCAGGCATTCTTCTTCTTATAAGGAGGAACCACCATTCTAGGACGAACGAAAGATTCAAGTTTAGATTTAACAGCGATCTGGTAAAGATTACCGGAGTCAAAGATGCGGTCGATGAGCTTTTTGATGTCGGCGTTCAGGATACCGCATTTGTAACATTGTTCCCATAATATTCCTCGAGCGAGGCTCTCGCCTACTCCTGCGAGTCCGATGTTTCCGTCCTCACATACACGTGTATTTTCTCCCTCGCCTACCCTAATCACTCCGCTGCCGGGAGACTCCAATGCCTCTTCTAGTAAAGCTGGGTCGTGAAACTGATACTGCAAGATCACTTGGCAGGGCAGGAGCCAACAATCTTCGTTCACGCCAGCACGAGTACACACACCGCGCGGTGCTTTGGTGGTAAGACGCTGGTTATTGGCTGGCCAGGTGGAAGCGCTGGCGACGGGTTGGCGGGCACGGTACGAAGGAGGTGTGGTCGAGGATTGGAGGGAGGGAGCGAGGGATGGGAAGGGCGAAGATGGTGCTTCGGAAGGCTGAAGCGTTTCACTAGAATGGGAGGAGTACAGAGAGGAGCTGTTGTCTAGGAATTGTTGGTATTCCGTCACTCCTGGTGTTGATGCTGGGAAAGCACCTGGGGGTACGCTTGCTGATGGAATACCGGGGGAAATGGAGACTTCTGTGGGGGCTACGGACACTCTATCGTCGTCATCATCATCATAAATATCTCGATTTTCTCCTGTTGGTGGATTTCTAGCGGAAGATAGAATGCTCGGGGAACGGTTAGGTCCAGTGTCTTTGGGCTCGATAGCAGCAGATATTGGAGCTGCTACAGTGGTCTCTCGTCTTTGGAAAGGGAAAGCACCGGATCCTGGCCATATCATAGTTGAGTGCACGCCTGGGAAGCGCGTAACATCTGTAGCTGCAATGGAAGCAGTGTCGTCGAGAATCTGGCGAGCAGATATTAACCGATCCTCATCCATTCTCCGCAATAGTACACTCCCGCCTCCTTCACGCTGCATGGTCAGTTGAGTGGGCATGTCATCGCGTCCTAAACCTAGCCCTAGGATGTTGAAACTTGGAATACCGTCTTCTCCCGGAGTTGATGTTCTTCTCTGAGGTTGGGTTTGGGTGCGTTGTTTATCCCATACTGGGGGTCTCATGTGTGCCGGGAGATTCTGGTTTTCATTTGGGAACGAAGGCTGGTAGCTGTTTGGGGGCTGAGAAAGGAGAGGATCGGTTTCTTGGAACGAAGAGCGGGGAGAGACCATTTCTGACATGTCTGCTGACACCGTTGACTTCCTAGAAGAGATAGGTTTGGCAGGGGATTTGACGGACTTGTTGAACCAGGACCAGGAGGAGGCCGCTGGCGACACTTCAGATGGTGGTGAGCCTGGGATTGTAGAGTTGTTGGTGTTTACCATTCTGGTAGGTTGCTGGGTTGTGGGACTCGTGTGAGTGTAGATGGACATAATTTCGGAAGTTAGGAAATATGGTAGGTAGGATGTCATGGAAGCTGGAGGTTGGATGTAATGCTGGTGGGTATTATATGATCGAGTTCTATAGCTATTATTGTCAATGAGAACTTATTCAGACTTGCCGGAGGTAGTCGCACACTCAAGGACTATGTTAATACCACCTTATTGTCTATGTCTAGAGTTGCGGTGATTCAGGGAGCGTGAATCTACCTCTGGAATGGGTTCTATGATAGTGGCTGACTTCCATATTTAGTTGAGATTTAGCTACATTCACCCATCAGCATTGAGTCGACACAACTGCAGCACTGCTAGAGTATCTCGGGCTACGGAGAACTCATTTCATTACTTCTGCTTCCTCTGAGTAAACTTGAAATTCACTGACTACCGGCATTATTCACCACAGACCAGGGAGCGGCTAGAAAAGCAAAAGATCAATCACTCATGGAACACAAAAGTTTTATGCAAACTCTTTTATTCTGATGCGGTATTCTCCAACAATATTCTACATACAAACTAGCTCGCCAGCCAAGTTTTTCATTCATCATAATTTTCATCCTCGGACCAATTATACAGAGCTCGCAATCTATCCCCCGCAAGTCTCTCTCAATATGTGGGTAGGAGAAGCCTCCCGAAGGACAAATGACTATGCTTGCGCCAGTGCCTTTTCCTTGCTAGTAATGCACCCATGACTATTCCCACCGGCTTTCAATGCATTCATGACTTATCCCAGACGCCTTGCAATGCACTCATAACATCCCCAACAGCTCTCATAGAATCTCGCCATTACCAATCGCCTCCGCCAGAACTCGAGTGGGCTTTCGGGCACGGGTTGAAGTACGTGCAGGAACCAGAGCAGCAGTAGAAGCGGCTGCCTTCGCAGAAGCCTTCCTGGGAGCACGAGTTTTCTTCGGAGCATCTGAGACCTTTGAAGTAGACGGTGCCTCAGACTTGACCGGAGCGTCTGCAACCGACCCAGCAGCAGACTCCGCAGGAGCCTCTGCGACAGAACTTAATCCAGAATTTACGGTAGGCAGATTGGTAACAACCTCAACCCCAGCTTCGACTTCCACACCTGGAGCAGCAACACCCGTCTCACCCGAAGGGAGTCCGGTGCCGCTGTGTTCTCCGCCGGTGTGGTTGGATTCAATAGGGTTGGCTAATTTTCGGGTTATCTCTGCCTTCTTCTGGGCTTTGTCTGCGGCACGCTTCTGCTTCGCAAGTGCATTGGTTGTGGCTCTCTTCTGCATTGGTCCGGCCATACGGCCTTCAGCCCATCTTCTTCTCGTAGCCGCGGATAGCTTCTGTGACTTTGCTCTGGCCTTGCGTATCTTTATTCTCTCCGCCTCATCTGGAATGGTGCTGTAGTCAAAATCGTCGACCCAGGGCGCGGGGGCGGGAGGATTTGGTTCGTCAGAGCTCGCGTCTGCATCTTGGTTGGTATCAACAACAATTCCCTCTGGATCGGTATCGGCTTGGTCATCGCTACGAACACTCTTCGTCTCTCTAATGCTGGACTTCTCACGGGTGGTAGCACGATCGCTGCGACGAGTACCAGATGATGTAGTTTCGGCTGAAGATGATGTGGTAGGTCTTGATGATTCTGTCGTTGTGAATAATGAACCGTTGTCTGGCTCCGTAGAATCCATTACGGCGTCTTCAACATCAGTAACTATGGCATCCTTCTTGCGACTGGCTCTGGCTACTCTCTTGGCAGGCGGTTGAGTTGGTTCAGCAAGAGTATGCTTCTTGGGTACAACAAATGCATCATCCCCAGCAGCAACGACTTTCTTTGGTCGACCACCCTTTCGCTTAGGAGGGGCCGCAGGGTCTGTGCCTATGTTTGCAACTGGATCGGTGGCGACTGGTTGTGCAGCGGTATTTGCACGGCCTCGAGTACGCTTGGGGGGTGGTTCTTGTTGCTCGGTAACTGGGATGCCGTCAAGACTTGAGTTTTCTGCGTAGGACTCGGTCTTCGTCTTTCCACGTCTGGTACGGGTAGCTGTTGGTGGTGGTGGTGGTACTGCTTCCGGGACGGCTTCCTCTTGAACCACTTCTGGCTTCTTTGCACGACCAATCTTGAGACGCTTGGCAGGCTTTTCTGGCCCTGATGTTGGATCGTATAAATCGGGTTCTGGTCGTGCATGCTTTCTCGGACGGCCACCTTTACCCTTGGGCTTCGAAGCAGGGGCAGCCACAACTTCACCCAGAGCTTCGGGGACGCTCTCCACAGCTGCAGGTGGCTCAACTATCTTTTTTGGCCGACCTCCGGGTCCCTTCTTCTTGATAAGCTCAACTGGAGCTGGAACGGTCTGATCGATAGAAGGTCCAGCAGCTTGTTGGCTATCTGCTTCTGCTGCTTCAGCAACTACAGGAGCGGGAACAGTTTGGATTTCGGGATTAGAATCTGCGGGTGCAGCTTCAAGGCCATCCCCGGGCTTCGGTTTAGTCTTCGCGCCTGGAGGTCGTCCGATTCTACTACCATACTTGCTCAGTCTTGGGGCAGGTGATGCTTGGCGAGACGGTGCTGCGGTAGCGGGAAGAGATGAAGCTGCGCCAGGAAGAAGATTGGTCTTACGACGCTTAATCGGCTGGGAAACTTGTATGTCGAGGCCCTTATTGATAGACTCATCGTATGTGCGTTTTCCTGCGTTTCTCTTTGGACGGCCATTAGCATTGTGACCATCTGCACCCGCCATTCCAGGTCGCCTTGTAATTTCTGGGGGAATTTGTTCTCCTGCAGGCTTTCTGTTGTTCCATGATAATCCATAAACATCAAGGGATTTCTGTTCGTTGAAATCGGCTGGGTCCATAACATGCTTTCGGCGACGAAGTGGCATCAGCTCCTCTTCCTTTCTACTCAATGGTGGAAGATCCCGCTCTGGCAAGGCATTTTCACCATCCTCTCGTTGCTTTCTTCGACCCTCTCGCTCTCGCTGATCTCGAAGCTTTCGGACCTCTGTCATCGCGCCGGTCTTCTTCAGTGCGAGGATGTCTTTGACAAATTGAGAATCAGCTCCATGTAGTGATTTTTGCGTCTCCAGCCAAGGTTGATACAATTCCTTGGAAGAATTAATCTCCTTCTTGTACTTCTCCTCGATGGCACTCAGTCTGATGTTTTCTGCGGTCCGGGCTTCCTTTGCTGCTTGTGCCTCTGCTTCCCTGGCGGGCTTCAAGGAAGCTTCAAAGTCTTTGAGCTGTACGTTGACATCGTCATACTCAGTCTGCCACTGTACGAGACAGTCCCGGACACTCTCGGTCCGACGATATAACTCATCATATGACATGTCCTCCGGGTTCTCCAAAAACCGCGCAAATTCTTCAGGATCTGGTAAGGCGAAGTAGGCTGCTCGAGCGCCTTTGAAGCCTTCAGGGACCTCTGAATCATCAAATTTATCGGTAGCACCGGTAGCTTCAATGGAGGGTGTTGGTGCACGAGTAGCAGCTGGAGTGGTTATGAGTTCTGGAGATGCAACGTGCCCGTTGACATTCGCCAAATCGGCGACGAGGCCAGGAAGTAGCATCGCATCCGAAGCTGGTACGATTTCTTCATCAATCAGGTTGTTTGGGGTATCAGCAGGAGTGTCCAAAGGAGTTGCCGTGACAGTGTCAACGGGAGGGTCTTGAGGCGACTCGGCCGGGGTTTCCAATGGAGTTGCGGCAATGATTTGAACTGGGGCCACTGATGGAGCATCGACTGATCTCGATTTTGTTGCGCGGCGGCTTAGTTCTCCTGGTTGAAGTGGTATTGCGTAGTAGTAATAGTAGGTCGCAGGTTTTCCATTAACCATGACATATGGAGTTGGTGACGGCGGGCGAGAAATCTCGTTTTGTACTTCACCATTTTGTGATTGTGTGGGCTCTTGCTGGATGGTATCTTGTTCGCCAGTGTTGATATCCTGGTTTGCAGCATTCTCCCGACTAGACTGGCCAACGCCGTTCAAGTCTCCTGCACCGAGTTTGCTCTTGTAGGAGTGACCCGTTGATGGGCGACTGCTTTGCGTACCGGTATCTCGGATTGAGGAGGATTCACGGAGGATCTGTGCCACGTCTGGGAGAACCTCAGAAACGCTTTGCATCGACCCCGGTGGCTCCGATAAAGGACTCTCAGTGCCATCATCTTGGTCAGTAGTGTGTGGTTCTGCACATACAGCCACGTGATCGCGGAAACTCTGTTATAGCTTTGTTAGAAACTGAACCTTTCCGAAATAATTGCGCGGGATCAAACTTACAATGACGTCTATCTCAGGGAATACTGCCTTGCATTTCGGACATGTTGGTTGCGCCGGAGAAGACGAAAATGAGGTTGCTGGCGTTTCCATGATGGAAGCTGGCGCTGGGGTCTCACCCATGATGGTGAGATCGAAGTTTTGCTCGATGTTGGAGGATGATATCGAGAGAAAGGAAGGTGTGTGGAAAAGAAGAGCAAGAGCGAGAATTAAATAATTAATTCAGGCGAGCAACAGAAGGTCATGGTCGTGTGTGCGAATGCTTGATATTGACATTCAATAAACCGTGATATTGGACCCAGCAAGCAAAGTAGTCAGTTTGGCTGTTCTGCAAGAAGAAAAGTGGGTCCGGCCAATCAAAAGCGTCAGCCACACCTCGTCCTAAAACCACATGCACTTACAGCCTTGAGGACCACCAACCTCTCTTGCTATTGTCGAAGTGCAGGACTATTGACCACAACACCAAATATTGTCGACAGTTGCTGAGATAAGCCGCATTCAATATGGCCACAAAGAAGCCCAAAGCTGCCCCTACTGACGAGGAGCTAGAAAGAATGATGGAGGGGCTTGGAGAGGATGATGCTCAACAGGCGACCTTGAAAGGAGCTTCCAAGTCAACTAAAGCAGCTACTTCGCAATCGGAGCAGGACCTTCTAGCGGAGTTGGAGAACCTGGAGAACTTGGGAGCGAAACAACCTCCAAGTAGGCCACACACCCCTCGGATTCAAACCGCGAAACGTGCAACTCCCCCTCCTGCTACCTCCAGGACCAGCGAGGAAAAGGCCTCGGCTACACGCAAGTCTGGAGATAGTGCTCGGTCCTATCATACAAGCTTTACGCCTTCTGCAACAAGTAGCGACCTACAAGAAGCTGAGAGAAAGGCACCTGTTGCACAACCAGCTGAAGCTCCAGCTGCAGGCGGCGGATGGTGGGGCAGTGTCTTTGCTACGGCGAGTGCTGCTGTGAAAACTGCCGAGGCTGCAGTCAAAGAGATACAACAAAACCAGGAAGCACAGCGGTGGGCTGAACAGGTAAAAGGGAATGTTGGTGTCCTTCGGGGATTTGGTAAGAACGCTGGTCAACTAGAATCACTGTTCGCTTCACTGACATCTTATCCAAGGAGGGGAACTGCGCTCAAGGGCACTTCCGACATTTACCAACATCCTTCATACACTGGCCCCTCCTATTTCGTCCCATGAACGACTCCAGATACACATTACCCATGACTTCATTGGCTACCCATCCCTTGATCCTCTCATCTATTCAACCTTCTCCCGAGTTATGGCACAAGTCGAGGGTGGTGACCTGCTTGTTATTCAAAGAGGGCATGAATCAACAGCACGACGCAATTCTGAAGCTGCCTTCACAGGAGGCAGTGCTGGCTGGAGCGATGGTCCCTGGTGGCGCCAAAGCAATGAACACAGAGATCTGGGTGCAGTTAAGGGTCTTATCGAGGGTACAAAGCTTGTTCGGGTAAGTGCTGAAGCCCATGCAAACGAGTACTTTACCTCCCACGGTGGGCTCGAGCTTGCAGCCCAGCGAGCTACCGAGAACCTCAGCGAGTCAAATCCCGTTCGCAGCAGCGACATCTTCCTAGCCGTCCAAGCTATCTCCCACGAAGCCCCAGATGATCTTTTCCAAGCACCAGCTAAGGATAGGGAAGAGGGAAGTCTTGTAGAAGAGACCGAGAAAGCGGACGACCTCATCTCTTTCGCTATCTATCTACATGATCCAGTTCACAGCATTACTTTCTATACAGTCAGTCAATCTGTACCCAAGAAGTGGATTCGATGGCTTGATGCTCCTTCTCCAATGACTCCTGCTTCTCCCTCTTCGCCAAACCATACCAAGCAGAGCCTTTTCAGCCGTGAGGGCGAGCAGTACCAAAACCCCAACATGCCTGAAGAGATTGCGGAGATTATTGAGAGCGGTGGTGTTGATCCTAGAGAATGGGTTGCAGAATGGATAGAGGAGGTTCTTACCTTAGGAACTGGTGTCGTAGCTCAACGCTACGTCGCCAGAAGAATGGGAGTCGGAGAGGGCGGCATCGGAAGAGGCAAGGCGAGAATGGAGGAAGTGCTTAGTGATGGTGGTGGCGAAGCTGCAAGAGCGGGCTTGATCTGAGAGGGCTTCAGTGGATGTGGTGCTTTTAGCGATGGTTTGACTGGTCGATGAGCTGGGGACTTGTTTGTCTACGGCGTTTCCTGCTTTTGTAACGGCTGATGAGGGTCACATGATTTTGAGGGGTGCATGATTTTCTCGCCATTCATGAGCCAAGAGGCTTCACTCCGGCTTTAATCGTTGATACAATACGGCATACCAAGTACCGCAAGTAATGCGCGGGATTTCTATTCTCCTAGTTCTTTCTGCTATCTATAGTAGAAATGAGTGATTCACCAAGGTTCTGCAAGCCAGCTGGTCTCACTCTTGGTCTCCTCTTTCTGCGAGCTCATCGTGCTACGCATGAGATTATCTTGGCTAGGCCATGATAAATCCACGAACTCTTAATTCTCCCAGAATGGCGAAATTTTCAAACTCGTGGCAAGCATTGGAAGTACTGAAAATCCGAGACCACCAGCATACTCACAATCAATTGAATCTTCACAAAGCCACTCAATATCCAACAGGGCATTTAACATGGACAAACCACGCAAACACCAGAACTCCATCGAACGCTCACGACATCTCGGATTCACAAATCCAGACTCCAGACTCCCCCTAGCACCCAAACACCAGTTCCGATTCCAGACCCACAGCAAGATCGCAAAACCGTCCTGGTAAACGGGACTTTGTGGCTCCCCACACGCGACGAAGCCAACAACGATCGGAGCGCGCGAAAACTCGGAAAGAGGGCATCCGATAACTTTCTTAGGATAGGATAAGATAAGAGTCGAAAACGGCTTCTATACCTAGCTACTGTACTGTATCAGTGGAGATAGATAGATAGAGAAGCGCGCGCGTTCTGCAAAACTGATGCGCTCGTGTCCTGGAACTGGGATTCGGCAGTTGCGGAACGACGCTGCATGTCCTACTGTACTATTTTTCTTTGATTTCGAAAAGCTGGTGCTGATCTCCAGGTCGCTGGTTATCGGAAAGCGAGTTATTTTTACTTTTTATTTTTGGTGAGAGTAGGCTGAGATTACTTTAATGGTTCTTTTGCGTTTCTTGAGATCGGTTATTTGGTGTCTGTTTCTGTGTGAGGTTATTGATGGTAGAGGGGTTGGGATACGATCATGCATCGTTGCTGTCTGGGGAGGGAAATTCAGTTATCATGGGATGATTGCCTGGTTTTAGTTGGCTTGTATAGATAAGTAGATATGAAACAAGTTTGTAGATAAAAGTGCTCTGGTGAGAGGCTGCTTGTGGTGAAATGAAATGAAGATTTTAAGTTGGTACCGATTGGTTCGGAAAGGTTTCGTTGTATATAGCTGATAGTTAACGATGATAGCTTTGCGAGTAGAGGTAATTAGAGTGGTCAAGGTAGCAGAGGAGTGTTTGATAGTCGGCCTCATATTCGCCTTGGTTAAGAGGTGCGCTAGAGATAGTGGTAAAGTAAATGATTGACGTGAAGACTTCAAAGTTAATACTTGACGTAATTGGGATAAAATTTGGAAGGTTCTAGTTATTCAAGATCTATCTAGGTTTGAGATTGTCTGGAGAAGTCCAGGGAGTATTACTTAGTCTGGGCTGACAGACTAGGCAGTTTGGGAACAACGCAATAGCCACATTTGGATTTCGTGCGTGAAACTGGAGACTAGAAAAGTTTGTTCGAGAAGCATTCACTCTAACCTCTTACTTTCCTCATATATAGGCATATATAGACACTTTGTTGTTCCCACGATCTACTCTCCTTCCAGACACTTGTATTGGCTCGTAGCGTGGGCAGGGAATCCACGCTTGGATGCCGGCCTCAGATATGACTTTCGTCCTAGCGAAAGGACCGCTGAGCAATGTATTGAACTAGTGGTCTTATTGTCTAGAGTTTTGAGATGCTAGACTGTAGCGAGTAAGAAGGGAGGCTTGTTTTTCTTCTTCTCCTTTCCCCTCCTCACTCCTCCCTCCCTCAAACTCCCACCGTTGTTGCTTGACTTTTGGAGAAGTGCTTAGGATAGGAAGTAGAAGCGCTGGTGGGGGACTAGGGGCTTAGTATGGCAATTCCACGAGCATAGACTGCGGGCATGAATTCGATGGGCCAAGCTTGATGTTTGAAGACTCAATTGGGCGGAGGCCCTCGCGGATAGCATGCAAGAACGAAGTAGGAGCTTTGGGCATGACGAGGATTGAACTGGGTGAAGGTGTTGAATGGCAACAGGAAATGACAAGCAGAAGCAGGGATAGAGTGGAGGACTTCTAGGTGTCGAGCAGGTCGATATTGAGGACGAGGAGGTGGTTAGAACTCCGTAGAGGGAGGAGCTGCAATTGCTTCGGTGAGGTAGCGTTTGTTGCTGAGTCAAGAGGTGAAGGAGTTCCTTGCTCCTTCCATAGCATCCCTTACGCCTTGTGGTTATTCTCCTTCTATATGACGCACTTCATCTCCAATCTCACGGTCACCCAATCCAGCCGATCCCAGGATATAAATCACAATGCTCTAGAACCTCATCCTGTAAACCCATAACTCTCACAACCAGCACACGCGGAGCTTCAAATACTCCATCCTCTCACTTTTTTTACGGACATTGCAACCAAAGTCACCTCCCAAAACATTAGCAGATCCAAGTTGTGACGTTCTTGTTGACGCAGAGACAGACCCAGGGTTCCAAGCACCCTCGTTATGGTTATTGGAACAGCGGGGCACGATCCTTAGGGTACCACTCATGAGACAGTTCAGGCCGTTCCATTTCGCCAAGCCAAAAGTCTTCCGATATTTCACGAGGAAACCTCAAGGCTGGAAGAAGTGATAGTCTCAGCCTTTAGTAGAGCTGACGTTGAGAGATACTCGCTAAGAGGAGATAGCCTAGCCGCGCCTGAGTCCGGTGCTGGGCACTCCAGATTTCCCCATAATTATGACATAGAATCTTTGTTCGGCTTGCCACTTCTCAAATTCTTTTGGTTGAAGCCAAGATAAAACCTAAGAAAGACTTTTGTATGGGAATATTCAAAGCTTGGCATACGCCATGTGCCTGACTAAAGTCTTGTGGATGATTCACCAGGCTCGATTAATAGGGCTGAAGAGGCGAGGAAACTTAATTTGGGCCACACCTCCTGCTGTATTCGCCCATTGAAGCTTTTATCGTCAAATCGCCATAGTGCAATTAGGAAAGTTGCGGGTTAGGGTATAGTATGGAGAGATTTAGCAGGAATATGAGGCACTAAACGAGCATGAACACAGAAACCTTGTCAGCAGACACTAATTAAGTTGTTTAGTTTTCTGTAAAAGACCACGCGTAGGGCTGAAGGTTTTATTCTAGAGCGTGGCGATGCCGTCAAGGTTATAGCTCTATACCTAGATTGAAATGATGAGAATCCAAGAACCAGACTTCTGCAAGATTGGCAGCGGAGAATTAGAGTGACGAGCTGAGAGCATAAAGCACCCCATAAAAGGCTCTACAATACTCATAGCACGCCGCTGCTCTCTCCTTTGCGGTCCTTCCAATCTTTTACATGACACTTGCCAAACTTCGGCCTAGAAAGGACACAAACGCCATTCGGGATATTCACTTTAGGTTGGTCTTCAGGCAGCAGTGAGGCCGACCAGGTGCTCCGTCGGCGGCTTTTTCGAGCGTTTCACGACATCATTGAATGCTTTCAACAAGCCAGTTAAATCTGAAATCAAAAGTTCCGTTGCATATCGAAGCAGGCTGCCCCTTTTCTGAATGACGATTTCCGTCACTAATGCAGGTTCAACTTGCAGGTAACAGTAGGGCAGTACTACGACCGGCCTGCTGAACGTTGAACAAGAAGCGGATAGCTATTCGGGTAGTAAAGATTGTGAGGGACAACACTGTAGTGATGCCCTGAGACCTCACCATACCTCAAGCCAATTCCAGAGACTCGGCCTTTGATGAAATATGAAGCCATCATGAAGAGGGTCTTATGAGAAGGTCGAAGTTGTCCTTGGGAGTTCTCGACCTCCCGGAAAAATAATTCTGCCATGAAAATTTCATTTGAGACCTAGTGGAACGCGCAGTCTGAGCCAAGCAGTACGAGTAATCATTGTATAAAGAATTGAAGACATATTTTCTTTCCGAGGTAACTGAGAGGCAACTGAGTTGCAACTTTTTGTTGCAAGTCGACGAAACGAGGCTTGCTTCTCTCCACATATATTCCGGTCTATCGAATTTGCCTCTGACCGGAGGGGCCGCAGTCTCGGAACCGAGCTTCGGGCAGTGGCGTCCGATGATGTCTGATGTTGTCTGGTCTGGGCCTGGATTTAGGGGCATGATCTCGGGTAGACGAAGAAGTGAAGCAGTCGTGAAGTCGTGAAGCCAATTGCGTTACACGGTGAGATAGATGTGGATTTCAAAGCAGAGTAGTAATGTGGAACTTCGAAGACAACTAAGGGAGTGAGACTTCACCCCCGTCTTGGTGGAGAATTGGGCTTGCAATGTGAAAATACATGAATACCGGTAATGAGAGACCAGTAAGCTCTTGATTGAGTCGAGAGCCGAGTCAATTGAGAGTTGTTGTAGGAGAAAGAAATGAGGCTCAAAAACGCTGTTGATGGATGAGGTGCAGAGAACGAGGTGGATACTGTATATGCAAGACTGAGGTCCTGCAGATCAGTGCCATCAGTGCCAGAAGCCACTGCGTCATGGGCCATTTTCAGGTCTCAATGACGTAGCTTTTATTGACACCAAGAGCGGCATATCCTTTTCTGAGCTGCATGCTGGAGTCGAGAATGCGAGAGATATTCAAAAATATATGAGCGAGATATGCTGCAGCATAATAATTGCAGGCGTGGGCTTGTAATTGTAGCTCACGGCTGAAATTTAATGGTAACGATAACGATACTGGTGAAATTGGCGTTGTTGATCCTGCTCTCTGAAACGTAGACTGAAAGAGGATTCGGATGAGAAAGCTACATATACTGTAGTAGGTAATCTTGTGCGTGTTCTACTAGTTAATCTTAAGTCTTGGCAGGTCCAGATTTCAGCCTCTTTAGCAACACACTCGCTTCTATGACATAAATTCGTTAGTTGGTGAATAGTGATGATGAAAAAGGTATCCCTCTACGTATTCGTAGGGCTCGTACTAAGTGCCATAGCCAGCTGTAGCCAGCTAATACTACTCGGAACGAAAGGCAGATATAGTATTTATATCCCTGTCAGCCATCCATCGCTCGATTCTTCCGTATTTGCTGCACGCAAGTAAGATTACAAGTACAAGACCTTGTTCACGCTCTCCGGAACCGGGGATTATCAATCAATGTATTGACTACCGAGTCTGATTCAGATGGCAACCTCTCTTTATATGTACCATTCCTACAAGCTTACAAACCCCGTTACATGAATATATCGACCGAACATTTTTGAATTCAGACTTTACTATTTTACCATTTTACCCCCCACCGAACGAGCCATAACGGACTACGAACCACTCTATATCGAAAGCTGGTTATTCGATCCTGGTATCGGAAGCGGATAGGAGCTCCGTACAACAGATACGTGGATTCGGATTTCGAAAACACCCTCAGAACAGGGCATATCGAGGATTTGAGATCGGACCAGTTCTTACAGTCTGTGGTAATAGTTGACGGAATATGATCAACGTAAGCACAGTCCTTTCCAATCTATTTACCTGTTCTTCAGATGAAATCAAACAGCACTCTGGTCGTTACTATCGGCACACTATGTACAGACAGCACAGCCAGCCCAGCCCAGCACAGCACAAGTCACTTGCAGGTTGGAAAAGGTTGCGAAATGAGGAGTCTCATCTCAAGGAGCCATGGCCAAGCATGGTCATCACAGTGCCAGCATTAGCCCGGCTCTTGATGCATTTTAGCTGGTACTCGCAGCCGTTTCCTCGCAACTCAAGCGTGAACGACAGCGGATGATAGGGTAGGAGGGATTTTTCACTCGATTGCGGCGTTCCATCCCATGTCAATTGTCCAACTTGCCAAGGGTTCAAGGGGGGGAGGCCAGAGGATGAGAGAGGAGTACTGCATTTCGTACCCGTGGTACCTTCGTAGTATGACGAGTTGGGGTTTGCTCATTCTCGCTTACGTAAGTACGAAGTGCTGTCTGTACTGTTCATTGCGATGACATCAGCGGTCGAAATCCCCACTGGCGCACCCCCTCTGCGCGTGCGCGTGCGTCTTGGACTCACCACCACCATCCAAACTTGCTTGATACCACAATGCTTTTCCTTAAGTAGTCCAAAAACGAAGTCCACAGCCCCTGTCGCTCACCCTTCTTCCAACTTCCCTTGCTCCTTTCCTCTCGTTTCAACGTTTCAACGGCTCTAACTTCCCTTACCTCGTCGTCTCCCGCACTTGTCACTCCAAGGCCCTTCTCATCCACATCCACATCTACATCCACATCCACCTATCTTTTCTAATCATGGCTTCTATCTCACAGGCTTTTAAAAACATGATGCGCCACGGTCCGTCCTCCATTCTTCATCCGCCCCCATCTCCCTCCTTCGTTGCTGACAATCTTCCAGGGAAGCAAGTGCGAGCTGCCCAACAGCCTCACGACGACCCGACTACCCACCTTTCGCCTGTCAATGTGCATCAACAACCACAACAATCACAACAATCACAACAACAATCACCACAAAACCAAGGCTATGCTCCACACCCGCAGAACCACTACGCAAATTCAGATCCAAATCTGATGGCTCATCAAGCTCATCAGGTTCCCGGCGGTGATGCATTCTCGGCCGCCGACGTTGATGGCAGAAATCGAGGGGCACAGGCTGGAGGCGCTGCAGCACACGCTGCTGGCCAGAAACAAAAGAAGGGCAAGGTCGATCACGAGGACTTGAAGCGCATGGTCGCAGAAGAAAACGAGAGCAAAGGAAGATTGCCCCGCTATCCCGGACTGGAAAGATGGCAACTCGTCGAGAAGATGGGTGATGGTGCTTTCAGCAACGTCTACCGCGCACGCGATCTCGAAGGTCAAGCAGGAGAAGTGGCAATCAAAGTTGTTCGCAAGTTTGAGATGAACTCGAGTCAGGTAAGTATCGACACCGCAGAGTCGAGTTTCTTTCTCTGTCTTTTTTTCATGGAGCTCTTGGCCAACATGCTTGGTGACATAGGGAGATGCTCATTTACATCCGGACTTCAAGAAGCAACCTAAGGTAGTGGAGGTGCGCATTAACTTTCCTTTCTCAAATCATTACTTGTTCTTCCATTGGGTTAAGTTCCAAGGAGGTCAAGTCCGTAGCTGACAAATTGCTGGTGTAGAGGGCAAACATTCTCAAGGAAGTCCAGATCATGCGAACCTTGGATCACCCCAACATTGTGAAACTCGTGGATTTCTCAGAGTCCAAGCAGTATTACTACATTATTCTGGAGCTGGCACCGGGAGGAGAGTTGTTCCATCAAATCGTTCGCCTGACCTATTTCAGCGAGAACCTTTCGAGACATGTTATCAAGCAGGTTGCCGAAGCCTTAGAGTATTTGCATGAAACCTGTGGTGTTGTTCACAGGTACGTGTTTAGAACTATCCCTCCTTTTTACTTGCCTGACGTCATCACAGAGACATCAAGCCGGAGAACTTGTTATTTTCGCCTATTCCCCAAGTCCCGACGAAGAACCCACAGCCGAAAGGCCCGGAGGATGAAGACAAGATCGACGAAGGAGAATTTATCCCTGGTGTTGGAGCTGGAGGTATAGGACAGATCAAAATTGCTGATTTTGGTCTGAGTAAAGTAGTGTGGGACACCCAAACGATGACGCCTTGCGGAACCGTCGGTTACACAGCACCAGAAATCGTTAAGGATGAGCGTTACTCGAAGAGCGTTGATATGTGGGCCATGGGTTGTGTTCTTTACACATTACTCTGTGGCTTCCCGCCTTTCTATGACGAGAGTATTCAGGTCCTTACCGAAAAGGTTGCCCGAGGTCAATACACTTTCTTGTCACCGTGGTGGGACGACATCTCCAAGCCAGCTCAGGATTTGGTATCTCATCTCTTGACTGTTGATCCCAACAAAAGATACACTATTAAGCAATTTTTGGCCCATCCATGGATCACTGCTAAGGACGAACCTACATACCCTGCTTTCGACGCTCCACCTCTTGCAACCCCCGCTGCTGAACGTAGCCAACCTGTCCTACGTGCCTTCAACCTAGAGTCTCCTGGCGCTAAAAGAATGGATTTCCGCAGCCCTGGTGCCGTCAATCTACGTGAGGTTTTCGATGTTGGGTACGCAGTCCACAGACAGGAGGAGGAAGGAAAGCGCCGTAAGAACTTCAAGCAGGGATTCAGAGGTGCTGGCGCCGTGAATGGACTCAACCCTATCAATGACGATGAGTCCTTCGAGGAGGAAGACTACGAAGATGACAACGGTATTCCTGCCAAGGTACCGAAGGCAAGAGATGCGGACGTTCACCAAGTCGAGCAAAGCCTACGGAACACAAACCTCAATCCAGCAGCATCCGCAAGAGCACCTCCACCTCAGCAAAAGGGCTATGGCCAACACAGTGCAGCCGTCACGGCAGCAGCGAAGCAACAGGTGAAGAACAAAAAGGGACCTTTCGAATTGCACCTCGAGGGATCCACTTTACTTGGCCGCCGAGGCAGAGCTGCAGCTCCCAACGCCCCCAACGCACCTAGCGGATTACGAGAGTCACAAGTTCCAGAGTGACGAACAAGTACAGCAAAAACGAACCAAACGCGGAAGATAATCGGAGACTGGTAAATAGATGAGATGAAAGGAAGAAAATCATCGTGTGCTTAGCCCGGCGCTTACGGTCGGAGTCGCTCTGGCGGCAAAGGTCTGAAATACTGCTCTGCTTGTGTTTATGGTATAGGATTTGGTATTTCATCCTTGCGTCTGAGCATATGATGCGAGATGGATTTGCGGGAGAGAAGGAAGGTATACATGGATTTTCAGGAGAGAGAGGGTGCGAATGGGCTAGTCTTCTGCATTCCTTGGGTGGTGAGGATGGGGAAGTAAATATTGGTAGTGATAGGCGATGAACAATCAACGAATAAATTATTTCTGCAAATATAAATTACATGGAAGTAGGGGTATGTTATGGTATGTTGTGGCATGTTTTTGGTTTAAAGAAATTGTCTAAGAGGGGATGATAGTGGATGGGATTTGACTTGATTTGATTTGACTTTTTAGGCTAATAGGTATTATATATTAGGTCTTGAGTATCGGTTCGTTTAATGTGGTAATAAGGACCCCAATGGTCTTACTGTAATAGGTGTTTTATCAAGGAGACTGAGGGTTGTGCAAATAGTAATATAATATAATATAACGTAACACAGTAAGTAATCTAAAGATCAACAAGTTAGCGATTATGCTAGAATGACAAGATACGCAGAGCAGGTTAAACCTCACGGATTTACGTATAGAGCAGGGAAAGAAAGGCAGTTAGGGATTAAGTCAGACTCAAATGCTCGATGACGGACGATGAGGAAGAGAAAGAACGGGGGGGAGTGAGGAGTGTATAGGGATAGAGAGACGGAGATGGATGGATGTGTGAGGGATGGTGAAAGTAGATAGATGAGGACGTACGAGGCGGGAGTGGGAAGCAAGGCGTGGCATTGTAGTCTGTAGGGAAGATGGAAGTGTTATCTCGGATTCGATATTCAGCTTGCGCTGACTAGCTATTTTAATTTATGGAATTCATCAAGTCGTAATTACGGCTGCCAACTCACCCCCTAAAGCAGGGTCATCGTGCCGGTGATGGGTAGATCCCGACTGGAGAATCCAACGCTGACGCCGAATTCGCCCGAGGGGATGACCCATTGTTGAGAGATGATGTCCCAGTACGACACGTCTCTTCTCATGAGCTTGAATTCAACCATTTGGCAGTCGCCAGCCTCGAGATACACTTTGTCGAAACCGCGTAATTGCTTAGGCGGTGTGCCGGCAGGCGTGGATGAGGGGAATGAGAGGTAGAGCTGCGGGACCTCAGCACCAGCCACTTTCCCAGTATTGCTCAAAGACACGGAGACTGTGTATAACACATCCCAAAGCGCAGGATTACCTCCTGGTAAGATAGCTTGAGCAGCTGGGGCAGCGGTGATTGTTGCGTTCGAGGCGGGAGTCATGGAAAGAGAAGAAAGTTCGAATGTCGTGTAAGAAAGGCCGAATCCAAACTCATATAACACAGGCATATTTTTGGCATCGAAATACCGGTAATCAATCTCAAGTTTCTCTTCGAAATCGGCGTTCCAGGCATAGGGGTCGGTGGAATTGACTGCTGTGATGGGAAGAGCGTTGTAGTCGTCGTTTTCGAGAGCGATGGTGTAGGGAAGTTTGGCGGAGGGGTTTACGGCACCGTAGAGGATGTCGATGATTGCGTTGCCAGATTCTTGGCCGGGGTAGTGGGCGGCTAGGATGGCGGTGACGTTGGGGTGGGAGGCGAAAGGGAGGTTGTTGATTCCAGACGAATGAGTGATAACGATGGTGTTGTTGCAATAAGAAGCGACGTTCTCGACAACAGCCGCTCCCTCCCAATCGAGGTCGAGGGAAGTGCGGTCATCACCTTCTTCGGCATAAGTCTTCGTGAAAACGAGACAGACATCTGGCATCTGGGGGATTACGAGGGATTGGATGGTCGAGGTGGTGAGTAGGGTGTTGTTGAGGAATTGCTGCACGAGCGAGCCGTCGACTTTGGCTTTCGCCTTAATAGCGTCCAAGGGAGTAACGAGGTATGTGAGACGCCCAGTCCCAGAGCCGCCGCCGACGGATATCGTGCCATATTCCCAGTTGAGTCCATTGTAGAAACCTTGGGTGTCCTCACTCGCGTCGTTGCCGAAGACAGCAATGGACTTAGGTGCTTTCAGGGGGAGGGCAGAGTTGGTGTTTTTGAGGAGGACGGTGGCTGCTGCGCCGAGTTTGCGGATTAGGATATCGTGGTCGGCGCGGACGTCGCGGTTGGGGGTTCCGTTGAGGACGAAATCGCTGATCCAGGAGGACCGGGGGGAGAAGGTGTTCAGGTCTGCGCTCGAGGGGTCGATGGAGGGGTAGTCGGTGTCTTGGCCGAAGTAGTAGTAGGGGGTCATGATGCGGATGATCATGTCGTCGAGGCGGGAGACGTCGAGGGTGGCGTTGTTGACTGCCATTGTGATGTTGTCGCCGAAGTAGGAGAGGGGTGAGTCGGCAAAGCCGTATGGTCCAAGGCCACCGGGCATATCCATATCGAGACCGCCTTCGACGGATGACACACCAGAGTGAGTTCCTCCCCAGTCAGACATAACATACCCTTGGAATCCGAGCTCTTCCTTGAGAAGACCATTCATAGACTTGGAGTTCTCGCAGGCGTAAGACCCGTTGATTCTATTGTAACTGCACATAATACTAGCAACACCAGCCTTGACAGCATTGGCGAATGGCCACATGTAAAGCTCGTGCATAGTTCGGTCATCGAGGTTGGAAGAGACAGACTCTTGAATAATAGCTCCATGCTCATCGTATGAAGGGTTTCGTTGAGTCTCTTGCTCGTAAGCAACCCAATGCTTCGCACAGGATTGTAGACCATCGCTTTGCATGCCGCTGATAGTCTCTTCCATTGCAACGCCGGTGAGGTATGGGTCGGGTGAAAAACCTTCCCAGTTTCTTCCAGCATAGGCGGATCTTCCAAGGGGACCTGCAACGGGTCTGCAAAGTGGTTAGCCATTAGAAAGAACTGGCCGTTGGAAGGAAAGAATTGGAGTGAAAACGCTTACCCAAGTGCTACATGAGCTCCCTTGGCCTTGAACTCGGCTCCCATTTCCTTTCCTCTCTGGTATAGAAGCTCCCGATCAAAAGATGCTGCTGCAGAAACACCAGCGGGGAAAACACTAGCATAGTCGGCAACTCGGATAGCTAGAGGTCCATCGTGTAGACAGAGGCCCGGGTACCCAAGTCTCGGAATAGCAACTGTGTTACCAACACAGGGTCCAGGGATACCTGTAACCATCCAGGATTTCTCTTCGAGAGTCAATTCGGCAAGAAAGGCCCTTGCTTTGACCATTGCCTCTTCCCATCCACCGACTCCGGTGGCATTTGCTAACAATTGTTAGTGGAAGCTTAGAGTTGAAGCAATTAGGATTCTTACGAGATGGGAAGACAGGAGGTGAGTTGCCATAAGGTCCCAAGATAGTTGTGTTAAGTGGTTGAACAATGGCGAGGGCAGGTGCAAGCAACGCCGAAACTGCTAAGAATGAAGAGAGCATCTTGGAGTAGTCGAGATTTTTCCTTTGAGCTTGCTCCTGAGCTGCTTGAACAGTCCAAGACTCTAAAAAGAAAGGACATCCTCCTACCTTTATACCCTCCCTGCCCGGGAGCTTTCCCAGGCTGTTGGTATTGAGGTATTGAGTTATTGAGTTTGGAGGAGGCCATGGCACAGCTCCCCAGTAGAAAGTAGGAAGTGGACGGAATCAGCCCGATCTGCCGGGCCTTCTTCTGGTTGGGAATCTGAGAAGATAGATAGTGGACTTCCCCATCTTTGGTCCCCATCCTTGGTTGCGTCGTGCATGGTATGCTTCTTTCTCACTCACGATTTTTACTTTGTACAGTAGAGTAGATGGGTGGTACTAGAAAACTTGGCCCACTAGGCTGATGGGACGGGAGGCGAGGGGAGGCGAGTTCATTAACCGACAACCGAAGATCTGCCGCCCCATCCCCCGCTCTTCGCTGGATACCTTCGTATTTGTGGGGCACTACGCGAGATCTGGAGAGATTGGGGCAAGCGGCAAGCGGGCAAACGCACGTGAGGTGAAAAGGGCCGACCTCTGCACACTCCCCGCCTGGTGCCGCAACTTTATCCCATGCCATACCCGAACCATTACAGTATATATCCTTTGTACGAGGGTGTTATATGCGAAGAATCAATTGCCGGATTTCAGATATTCCGAGGTTCCGCCTTGAGAGCGGTTACTGTAGGATGGCGGCTGGCCTGCGAACACTCATACTGTAATGCTTCCTCTCCCTGCCTTCCAGACCAGCAGGGCTTATGACAGGCATCAAGCAAGGGTGGTTCCAGCTATTCGCAGACTCTGTAAGATCTGTGCAGGTGGAAGAAGAATTACCCGGCTCCTAGGACCAACTACTTAGATTTCCGCTGGAGCTTGAACTGTTCAAGGCCGATGGCCAAGAAGACTTTGCAAGAGGAGGCTCTGCCGGTCTCCCGGTAACCTTGACTGTGGAGGCGAAGCCTTGGAAGAGGACGCTCGTAATGCAATGCCGACGCAGAGATATCGGCCCGAGAAGAATAGAAGTGGGAGAGCTTAGAGAAGAGGGGGTTATTATGAACTTCATTATCAGATATGTACAGTCAAACACATGGGTAGGTAGTGGGGAGGTAGCTTTGAGCAAAGCCATCTTTGACGGCCTTGCCCGGATTCATTTCGCAGGATCAAGATGTGATCGAATAAAGATTATGTAAGAGATCCGCAGCCGGGAATAAAAGTCTGAAGATATACAGTACTGTGCTTCGGCACTGGCACTAGCACTTGACAGCTGTAGGGAACTCCCGGGTTGTCAACTTGTCTATGAGATTGGGAATAGCGTCTCCATTCGTCACTCAACTCTGAGAAACCAGTAACCAGGAATCTGCCAACGAACTATCCAGACTTCCACATATTTCCCCATGTTCTCCTCCACAAACCCGCAAGTCTGTAGGAACTTTCATGGAGTCCGGAGTAACGCATACCGAGACCACACGTACTGAATCATGATGGTGAGTTTTGGTCCGCAAAAGTGAATCGAAACGAAGAGTGGCGGTGCGGCAAGAAATCTCCCTCGCTGGTACAGTAAATGTTGAAAAACGCCATCTCTTCCTAAAGCTATTAGCTGCAGAATCCAGGATCTAGAGAATTCGGGCCCTAGAGTAGCCTTGCAGATGTGACTTTTGCCCAAAGCGTTGTGGTGCGATGCGATGGAACCTCGAATGGAGTGGTTGAGTTTGCATCCAGTCCCTCGTATGAAGGAAGTCGCCTGGCACAACTTCGGATGACAACCTTGTCGTCGAAGCTTCAATGCTTCCAAGAGTTCCGGGCCGTAGTTTCCCCCTCGTTGTAAGATCTTACCAATATCTCTTGAACGAATTACTAATACCTCTTGAAGGAACTTTATTGTCAGGATCTTATAGCCTCGGGAAACAATTGCCACCCACGCGAAATTGAACCCGAGTTGAGTTCGCATATTCCCCAAAGTCTAAATCTTACTTGAACCTCTTGCAAAAGTCCTTGAAAAACAAGCAAAATTATAGTCCCCGGCATCAGCTCTTAAGGGATCATGTTCATTAATTACGTCTTACTATTTATGTGCTCCTCAAGTTCTACAGAAGATCACGAACATCCGGGTCCGGCAGCCCGGCCATTGCTTGCCAGTTCTCGTGCGCCAAAACTCCCAAATCATGTATACAAACGCCCCGTAAAGTCTCCTACTTAAACATCTCTTCTCCCAGCTGCCGCGTTAACGTTGCTTGCATGAGCGAGCAAGAACTTGCAGCAAGTAAGTGTAAACTTGCATGCCCTGCTCCATGCATCATCCTGAGCAATACCCAACTTGATACTCACATCTCCAATCTTCTCTCCATCAATCTTGTAGGGGAGTGCAAGCCCTCTTCCGCTCTCGCTTGACTTCGCTGACTCTGCCTCAACAAAAGCACCCAGCTGCTTCATACAGGTGAGAAAAGCTTCCATGGCGACGTCGAAACGACGATGCATGAACGTCAGCCCAAGTGGCATATCACCACTGGAGTAGAGTTCTAGGATTGCCTTTTTGGGTGGCTTAGTGCTAGGTGGAGGTAAACGAGTTGAGTTGCGGGAGCCAGAGGGTGATGGTATATCGTATCGAATGATGCGGGAGGTTGAACCCATGGGCTGGAGCTCATAGCCTTGAAATTTAAATCCAAGGCGATCTGCGACTGTTTGGAGAAGTAGGAGAGCGTGACCCCAAGCTGCGTTGATCTCTGGCCAGTCCACGGGGACATTAGATAGCCGGCCTAATCGAAGACCGTTGATCGTCCCAAACTTGCCATCATGCGAGATACAGAAAGTGTCGTTGTAAACATTAGTACGTTGAAGCTTTTCAAGAAGTTGAGTATCGTGGTCGTATTGTAGGTTGACACTATCCCGAATATTCTGAAACTCGGCAAGCTGAATGGCGAACGCATTACGCTCACTCCAGAACTGCTTCTCTTCGATATCAAGAGCCCGAGCTTCTTCTTCCAGAGTAACAATCTCTTCGTCCACCTCGGCCTTCTCTTTCTCCAGCTTCTCAAGCTCCCCAATCGCTGCCTCTTCTTCAGCGTGTGCCTTGGCAAGAGCATCCTGGGATTCCTTGACTTCCTCATCTGTAGGCACATCGGCATGTGCTTGTTTGAGGAAACCGACATATGCATCTCGTTCTTTCGTAGCCGATTCGAGTCGTCTTTGTAGTTGGGCTACTAGCTCGTCTGTACATTCCGTGCAGACTGGGTGATCGATATCTGATCTTGCTGAGAGAATCTGGAATAACCTTGTGGCCTTTTCCATATCTTGTGACATAGCTTTGCCCTCATCCTGTGTGCCATCTGTCCCAGACGCATCCTCCGGTCTTTGAGGCCGGGGCCTGGTATCTTCGGGGGATTTCACAATAGCTGGCGGGACGACTTGAGACTCCGTGAGCATCACAAAGGACATGGCTGGATTGTTGGACATCGCCATATTACTTCTACTAGGAGAGGTAATGTTGCGCTTGAATGTTGGGGACCCTGCATTTCTAGAGACTCGATCGAAGAGCTGTTTGCGCTCTTGAGGGTATGGAGGCCGGGAGGGAGGAATAATCCTGGGCTGTTGCTGGGCAGAGGAGCCTAAAGATATGAGTCAAAGGTTTATAAAGGATGTGAATCAACACACCCACTAATAAGTCAAATGCAGCAGGGTTGAGGTCCTCCAGAGAGCTGTCAAGCTTCAGAGGAGTCCTACACTTCTGGCAATACATCTTGGAAAGTAGGGATGTATATCAGGAAGTGAGTGGACGTCGCATCACCTAGTGGCCCAGTCCCTAGAGTCCCAAACTCCGGGTTACAGCATTCCTGAAAGTGCAGTCATCTGTGAGTTTGCTGGTGGTAAAGAAAGTAGATTGGTGAATTCATGTTGGAGATCAACCATGTGAAGTTGTGTGAGGTTGCCTGCAGGCTTCAGTTGCTTGTCTCGGCTTTCAGGGATGTTGCGTCCCGAAGGTGTCCTTGTAAGTCATCCCCCGCGCTAAACTTCACCGCCAATCATTCCTGTGGATGCAAAACACTTTCGAGAACGCCATTTCGCGACGCGACACCCTATCTTCAGCACAATCTTGTGCGACAAAATACATAACTACGATATGACAACTTCAGCCGATGATTGAGTTCCAGGAAAGCCAGCGAGATGGAGCCCTTTCCCAAGCGACAACGAATATATGAGCCAGCGAGCAGGAACTATCCCCAGAACTACCAGCAACAAGGGTACTATATTGCGCCCAGTCCGGATCTAGGAGATGCACTTGATGCCGAGGCAGGATTCGAGGACGAGGATGAGGAAATGGAGGACGAGGAACCGTCAGACCAGGAAGGCGAACTCCAGCAGCAGAGGGCACGACTAGACTACAAGCTAAAGTCGACCTTTGAATCTATATTCGAGAAGTACGAGAGGGACTTTGACGGAGTTGGAGACGAGATTGATCTGAGGACTGGAACTATTGTTGTCAACAATGGACACCTCCTTCAGATGCAAGGAGAAACGGATATTGGAGATCGCGGAACTGAGGAAGATTTCACTGGAGAAGACGGAACTTTGGGTACTTCCCAGGAAGATATACTGGACGATGATGAAACAGAAGTGGAAGAAGAGGAGGACGAGGGGGGGGGGGAGGAGGAGGAGGAGGCGGAATACTCAAGTGACGACGAAATGATGGAGGCCGATATGATTCTGCGGGGATTTGTGAAAGCCTCCCAGTTCATACAAGCATCGCCCGAGCTAGTACCGTCCAGCCCACCAATAGTCAGACGTCCAGAAATCCCAGTCCCCCGTCCAAAAACCCTGGAATCTGCTCTCCCATCGCACTCTCAAATTATTGCCCAGTTTGGTCCTCAGCTTGGCCCTGAGATAGCCGACTACGTCTCACAGAAGAAAGCCGCAAAAGATAGCCATATTGAACCAGCATGGCGTGTACCTAGCATTCCACGGAAGCAAGTGGCATCTCGTAGCCATGTTGAATCTGCTTGGCAAGTACCCGAGCTTCCCGCGGTTACTCGTCCGAAGGTTGCCAAGCCTAGGAATCTCACATTGCCCAAGGAGCTCGAGATTGAGCAGTCTCCGTCACCTGAAGAAGGACGGTCGGTATGGGCGCTAGTCAAGACTCGCCGGAGACGCACAAGAAAAGAAGTCATTGCCGCTGCCCAAGCTTCTCAAGATTCTCAAGCTAGAGAGGATGCTCAAGCCAGGCAGGAGGCTATGTTAGCAGAAAATCTTCAAGAACAACCTGAATATCAAGAAGTCAGTCACATGCCACGATCAGCAGTTACCCATGATCAATGTAGCCAGATCCATGCAATAAAACATCGTACACATTTCAGTGAAATGGAGGACGCACAGTTATTGCGACATGTTGCAGGCAGGAAAGAGCAAGGTGCTTCTGTGTGGGGGCTTACGTCGTGGCTAGAGCTTGAGAGTAAAGTAAGTCATTTTCAAAGTGAATCTTAAGTGCGGACTAATCTCTTTAATAGAATCCACGGCACCCAGCCCAAGCTTGGAAGAAACGCTTTCAACTACTAAATTCCTATCCTTCTGATCGTTCGTCAGGGAGTCTCCCACCAACTGACGACACTTCCATTAGCCAAGATTTGCCCCCTCACCCAGCATCAATCGTTGCTCAGACTGCTGTTCAAGCCCCAGCCCAAGCCACTTCTCGTGAAGGACCGGTACGGATTCGGAAGCCGGCTCAAAAAGATTCGAGGATCATTAGTTGGTCCCAGGCCGTTGATGCTATTGAGACACTAGATCCAGACATGCACGCTGGTATCATGCAAGAATCAAGATTACCAAAAGTTTCTGGTACGCAAGGAAGCGCAGCCTATCAGCAGTCCACTTACTCCAGGCCAGGCCGCCGTGTTCCTCGGAAGCCATTGAAATCACACACAATGGATCCTCCTCAGAGATCAGGACGCCGAAATCAAACTGTTCAGGGTTTCTCGGAACGCCCAGTTGATTCAGACAAGATTCTAGGAACCTTGGAAGTACAGCAGGTCTCACCGGATGAGGACCAGGAGAGCTCGATTCGAGCACCCTGCCCTCATACTGAATGTACGCAGTACCCTAGTGACCTTTACAACCTCCAGCGACGCGATAATGAAGACCTGTCAGAAATGTGCCTTCATTTATTCAGAATACACCATACCACTCCTTTCCCGTGTGGCGAGGCCAACTGTAGGCGCAGGGGCGAAGACGGCTATTTCATGCAGGTGGATCTGATCAAGCATGTCAGAATTTCACATCCAGGATTAGGTGCTTTGAGTAGGCTACGAGGCCGTGTCGATGCGGAGTTATTGGATCGCAACATGAAACTAGCAGCGCCGGCGGAAAGCCCAGCGAGCGTTGCTCTCAATAATACTAGGTTAGGTCAAGTTAGAGATTCTGATTTCATGTCAAATCCCAACAATCAGAGACCAGCCAGCTGTGGCCGTCCAACTTCAAGTTCTCATCCAGGCTATTCACTGACGCCTCGGAATGCCCCAACCTTACCTGGAGAATCGACAGAAACTCCAATGACGAGTGTCTCCTCACTCAAAGTTCATCTCTCTTCGTCTACGAATGTACCAACACGACCAGTCAGCGAGTCCCAAGCAGGTTCAATGTCAGAAACCGAAGTCAATACCGAGCTAGCTGAGGAGCGCAGTCCCTGGAGAGAGTTACTACATCCAATGGACAAACCTTACCCGGCAAGCTCACAAATCGCAAGGGGTTCCTCATCCGGCGATACCCGTATGTTCGAAATGTCGTCTGAAAAGGCTGCGGCTGGTCGTAATGGACTATTGACCCCTATCCACGACTCACCAAGAGGAACAGACGATGAGCTGCCTGGTACTCTTAGAAGTTCTAGGGTCATTGACCTGCCCGTGAGCTCGAACTTAAACTCTTCAATTGCTGTATTCTCATCTGGAGGCTCAAAGCCTTCTAGTTCGAAAGCAATGCGACCACCAAGTAGATTTCCTGACTCGAATCATCAGAACGGAATTTCTAGCACAACCCGTGGAGAACTACTGCCAAAAGTTTCTTCAAAGCAAGCTGCTGGGATAAAATATTTCGCTCGGAACACTGTTGACCCATCATATGAGTTTTCGGATGAAGAGAATGAGTCGGCGTCAAAGCAAGCTCCTCCAAGAGCTGAAGTACCGGCCCCCAGTGCATCATCCCGACTTCCGACGAAATCATTATTCACTACAACACCAGTGAATCCTATGTCATCTACACATTTACAATCGGAACCCTTGGCTCTGCCGTCTGCAAAGGCTCCGATCGCCACACCCGCCGAATCATTCCCCAACCACAGTCTCACCAAGCCAGCCTCAAAATCTGTCCAACTTCCCACCAAATCACCGGCAGCTCCGTCTTCCTCAACATCCAAGCCAAAGGCTCCTCAACCTCCTACAAAATCCACGCTCAAAACTCCCGCAAAGTCAAAAGCCCGCAAGTCTATCCTAGCCAACGACGATGAAGTCGACGAGCTCTCGCTAAACGACGACGGTTTCGTCCTCCTTTCCTCCCAATCCCGTCACAAGCCACGTCCCAAATCACCAACCATAAAGGCAGAAAGAACCGGCGCAACTCCGGGACCAGGATCCATTGCTGCTGTCCCGCCAAAGAAGCGCAAATTCAGCAGGCTTAGGAATACGGATTCAGGCGATGAGTTGGGACTCCCACAGCTTAGTTCTCCGTCAAGGAAAGCAGTGACAGTTATGAGCCAGAATCAGCCGGAGATTAAAGTCGAGGAATATACGCTCGATACCGTCGCATCAGCCAGCCAACCCCTCCCGAAACCCCATCACGCTAAAAGCACCAAAACCGCAACCACCACACCACTCCTTAACCTCACACCTAGCCGCACCACCCGTCAACACGAAATCGCCGACTCAGAAGGCGAGTCTTCTTCGCTCACTAGATCTCAACCCGATCCCAACGAAAAACCAGTCAACCACAGTAGTTCACCACTCAATAATCTCTTGACGCCGAAGAAACGCTGGATGGGAGGCGCGGATCCGGCACTGAACGGCCAAGTAACAATCGTAGTTAAGACACCTGGAGGCACGTTAAGACGTTGTGGTGAAGGAGCTTTTAGGTGTGGGAGGGGATTTTGCTTTAGGTGTGGAGGGAAGGTCACAGTCGGGGTAGGCAGGAAGGTCTAACAGACTCAACCGTTGTAAGCGTTTGGAATCAAGATAATGAGAATTAGGGCGGGGAATTAATCCCTAGGTTATATATAGCTAGAGCATGGATAGATGGGTGAGTCTAGGGCTCGGGCTTTGACTAGTATTGAGCTGGTGTACATTGGGAGTTACATAATGACACTTACCATGGGGCAATCAATGAATACCAACCCTTTTAGCATTACAGTACAGTATCAACCGCTGAAATGTGAGAATCTGTACAAAGTCTGAGCCGTACTTTGTATCAAGGGAAGGCAAGGCAAGGGGCAGGTAGGGATGATAATCATCAAGTCAGGTCACATGAAGAAAGAAACTCGGCATTGGAAACTCTCCGCTCAGGTGTGCAAGACGAATTAGTGTATCTACACGCATTACTCCCTTTCCCCTTCCATCCCCCACCCATTTTACCCACCCCTAAGAAAAGTCTCCATTCAATCTCAAAAATTAAATCTCGCATTCAAGTTTAGTTCATTGGGACCGAATCGATAGGTTTAGAAGTTCAAGTTCAAGTTGATTCGGAAACGCAGGAGGATGCAAAGCCTCCAGAATAGAAAGGCCCCAGTTGATCAAATTGCCTCTTTCGTTCCGCCATTCCTGCATCCCCGAAGAAGCTCATGCGTCAAGTCGTCTTTCATGCTGTAACGTCGGTCAAGTTTAGAAAAAAGAAAGTGGTGAGGCTGAGGGTTGAGTGGTAGGCGGGGAGAAGCGTAATACGGTCGTTAGTAGTGTTGACTCAGATAGCTGAACGGACCAGAGGATATAATTTAGTTGTGTTATGTCCACAGCGGGCTCTAGCTGGAGGGAGTCGCAGCGGAAGGCGGTGCGGTGATACGAGCCCTCTCGTTCTCTCGAACAGGGGCGAAGAAGGCGTGTGCCATTGCTTCCTTTGCGGTCAAACGTTCCTGGGGAAATTAGCACCTCTAGGAAAGATGATTCTTGAATAAGCTTACTTGATGATCATAACGAAGCAACTTGTCCAAGAAATCAATGGCCTCGTTGCTGACAAATCTTTGGTTCTCAGAGTTGACGAAGCTGTGCCAGCTCTTCTTGGGGAATCGGCCTAAGATATCATCGTATTGTGCATCCAGCTCAATCTCGTACTTGTCAAGGTAGTCGAAAAGGTCTTCAGTACCGAGAACCTTGGCGATCTTGACCAACTGGTCTGAGTTGCTGTTACCGTGGAAGAAAGGCTCTTTGCGGAAAATCATGGAAGCGAACATAGCTCCTAAAGACCACATATCGAGGGAGTAGTCGTATTCTTGGAAGTCGACGAGAAGTTCGGGGCCTTTGAAATATCTTGACCTAGATGGCAAAGGAGCCGGTTGTTAGTACTGTCATATTGCGAAATGTCCAAAGAACGGTATCTAAACTACAGAACTTCGGGAGGAGTGCAAAACAGCTTCTGGGCTGGAGAGAAAATACGGTTTGTACTTACGCAACCCGGACATTGTACTCTGTTCCTTGGTGATAGAACTCGGCGAGACCCCAATCAATAAGTCGCAACTACACCTCGTTAGCAACAAACCCCTTTTTGGACCAATAAACCAACCTTTCTCTTCTCATGATCAATCATAACGTTGTGGGGCTTAACGTCTCTGTGCATAATACCCTTGCTGTGGCAGAAGTCCAAAGCCTACACGTCTATCAGCATTTCACCCCCAAATGGGCCCAAATCTCCTCCCCCATACCTTGAGAAGCTCATAGATGTAGTATCGAACGTCGTAGTCGACAAATTTCGGGTAGAGGGATCGGAAGTCGGTGTTGTTAACATATTCGAAGATTAGGGAAGGGGTTTTGCTCTGCATGAAGTATGAGTCGTTGGTCTCGTCATCTGAGGGAATGAAGCCGTCTTTCGCATTCTTGCCACTCCCAGCTTTGGGGGCATCCTCGGGATTATAATTAAGAGAAGAGTGAGTTACTTGTTGGTCTCGGACGACATCCAGCAAGGCGACGATATTGGGCCCGCCAGAGAGGTTCTGCAGGATTTTGATCTCCCTCTTGATCTTCTTCTTCTTCACCGGCTTCAGCACCTTAATAACGCACTCTTGGTAGTTGATAACGTTGATGCCCTGGAAGACTTCCGAGTACTTTCCTCGTCCTGTGTTGAAATTCTAGTTAGTAAACCACACGTGCGAGATAGAGGGGGGCGCGGGGGGCTTACCGATCTTGCGTACAACCTCATAGTTCTCCAACACTCCCCAGGTAATGTTTACAGAGTCATAGTCCCAATAGGACCGTGGCATCTGCTGGTTGACATCTGCGTAGACGCGCGCCATTTTGCAGCCGGCCTGCAAGGCAAGGCAAGGCACAGCGCAAAACGGAGAGGAGTAGGGAAGGTGTTGCTGGGAGTCGCGCAGAAGTATCTTGTGGTGTGGGGATCTCGTGAGCCGAATGAACCTCCACAAGATCTGTGAGAGGTTGTGATCTGCTGGGTGTGGAATGATACTGAGTTGGAGGTGTAGCACGAAAGGGACTCTTGATGTTGATTTCGTTGGTTCCGAATGCAGCCCCGCGCTATTTTCTTGGCTAACCGAAAAGGTACTTTGCCGTTCGCCTCGGAATGGAGGTTGGGGTCTGGCGGGGAAGCGCAGGAAGTTCGAGGTTGATGACGAGTTTGAAATCCCGAGTACTTTTGGTGTATTCAAAAGAACTAGATATTTAATATTCACGGGATTTCAATTCTCTGTTGGTTTTAAAGTGAAAGGAAGATAAGGTCGGCCCTTCCCTTTCCATCCCCACACTGCATCTGGAGAAACGTCGCTCCGGTCCCGAGAATATATCTCTTGAAATCAAACGAGGGTAGTTACTTCAGATTAAAAGCACGACCAAAGTGAACAATTCAATACCAATAGCTACGAAACTCTCCAGATCGAGGGCAAAGCTGTACACCAACGATGGACAGATATTAACACAATATCTACTTCGACAAACCAAAAGACACCATGCTTTACGACCTCAATGTTCCCTGGTCTCCCACGACCCCTCCATCCAGCCTCCAAAATACCATCTCTTTCCTCTCCAGCCTAGGCTACACCGACCTAGCCCTCAATAATACTCTCAGTACACTTGGGCCCCAGATCACGAACCCAATAACTCTGCCACTCCTATTCTCAATACCTTCCAAGATCAAACTCCTCACACGCTGCACCCTCATCATTTCCGACCCCTCCCTCAACCACCGCCTCCCCCAGCTAACCCAAGTTTACGACCTCCTCGCCCTCCGCCCAACAACTGAAAAAGCCTACCTAGCAGCCTGCGTCTCACTCGATGCTCACCACCTCATCTCCCTCGACCTCACACAGCGCTACAATTTCCACTTCAAACCTAAGCAATGCCTTGCTGCCATCAACCGCGGTCTGCGCTTTGAAATCTGTTATGCGGATGCGACGAGGGCGGATACGGGGGCGAGGAGGAACTGGATTAGTAATGTGCTGGCCTTGGTAAGAGCGACGGGGGGGAGGGGATTAGTGGTTAGTAGTGGTGGGGAGGGAGGGGTGATGGGCGTAAGGGCACCGGCGGATGTGCTGAATTTACTAAACGTTTGGGGACTGGGGAGAGAGAGGGGGGTGGAAAGTTTGGGAGTTAATCCTAGGGCGGTGGTCCTAAATGCGGGATTGAATAGGAGGGGGTATAGAGGGGTTATTGATGTGGTTGATGGCGGTGATGAACCGGTTAAGTCTGCGTTTGCCAAGGAGAAGGCTGACAAGGCAGGGAAGCAGAAGGGAAAGCAGGAGAAGGGGGTTGGAAAGAAGGGTACCAGTACAGGGGTAGGTTCACCTGGGGTCGGGAAGAGAAAAACTCAAGGTGGAGAGTCAGAGGCAACATTGCCGTTGAGCAAGAGAGCTGTGAAGAAGGCGAAGTTAGAAGCGTTGAGAAAGGGGATAGAGACATTGACTCCATCACCTGGAGGCTCGATGCTGGCGGAAGATATTGTTCAAGATACTTAAGATACCCCGAGCATGTAAAGCTAATGCAAACAAGTTAAAAAGCTGCTACTCTGAGCAGATGATGTGTTCTCAGCTCTATGGTGTTACCATCCCCTCAAAGTCTAAAGCACTTTGATAAACACCACAACCAGAAACACCTGAGAATTTCATCAAGGCCGTGTCGTCCCCAATATTCAAGACATCTCATCCGAATCAATACCCTTTTCCCCGCGAGACAAGTCAATCCACTCATGCCTTCTTCCTCCCTCTGCCCAAAATCATCCACCTCCTCCATCTGTTGCACATCGCACCCACATTAATCTCCCATCCCTCATAATAATAATAATAATAATAATCACCCTTCTCCCTGTCTCTCCCTTAACGGTCCCTCTTCCTCCGTTCCACTTAGATCACCCGAAGTATCGAAGTGCAACAAAAGCCTCTTTTCAGCCTCTGCCGCCGTGGAGCAAGTCGTATTCCTAACTTTCTATTTCTCTGACAATCTGTCAATAGATTAATCGGACATCGAAGTGCAACAGAAGCAGGAAGACTGTAGCCAACGAGTACATTTGGGTTTTCTCTCGCTAGGGATATTTGCAACGTTGCAACAGAATGGTCAAGAATTGAAAACTGAATTCCATGATTTGTCCTTGAAGAATGAGAGGTGATTGCTCTCGTAGCTAATTAGATGTGACATACAACAAAATTATCGATGACTTGTCGTCTCACAGATCATCCCGGATCCCGATATCAAAGATTAGATGCCTCTCGACTCTTTCGCCTTATATTGAGAGAAAACATGTTCTTTTGGATTAATCAATAGTTGTCAAAGTGCAACAAACCTTCTCCAGAACCTCCCGAGTTGCCTCATCCGCGCTCCAATCCGTCAGAGAACAAACAAGTGTCCGAGATTAATCGCCTCTCGACTTGCAACAGAATTCCCAAGCTGTCCTATTCTAGCTCTCGATCACTCACTTCATTGAAATTAATCGCCTCTCGACATGCAACAAGAAGCCTCAAGCACCTCCCTCGAATTCCTCTTCCGTCCCACCATTGGCCTTCGCCAGTTTCCACTCTCGCAATTAATCACACGCTCGAAGTGCAACGAATGGTCTATCGAATAATGGTGGGATTTAGATTCCGCGATCGGCGCTCGATATATTGCGCAGTCTATTGTTTTTAATATCCGAACCGCTCATTCGCAACGAGTTATTGAATTGGGGATGAGTGAAGCGAGGGGGAGATGAGGGTAATCTGACCGGATTGGGTAATTCGCTTCGCGAAATGGGAAGTCGGAATTAACGATGTTTGCGGCTGTCTTGGTAATTGATGAGATTACTGTATTACTAGAGCCGAGGAGATTAGTGGGAGCGGCGATGTGCAACAAGAGTGGACTTTGGATTAAGCCTGTGGTGATAAGAGCAAGGGAATATGAGCGAGATAGGCGATTACGGGGACTTATTGCGCGTGAGGAAATTAGAGACGAGCGCGATGTGCAACGAGGTTCCATAATTAGCTGGAGCGGATATGACATGGAGATTCGTGTCGATGTGGTGCTATTGTGGGGTAATTACTGTATGTAGTGAGGGATAACGATAAGATTATTATGAGGTGTGAGGAGATTAATAAGAGTTACGATGTGCAACTTTGAAAAGAGTCAAGCCATTCTTGGGACCAAACAGGCAATCCCCCAAGTTCTGTTGCATGTCGAGAGGCAATTAATTGCTACAGATATGGAGATTTTAATAATTCTGCTCTGAGCTAGGTCCGAGAGATTGAAGATCTCATTCTCTCCACAAGAGCAAAGGAAAGGCAACTCTCCAAGCTCATGTTGCATTTCGAAGGCTAACTAATTTCCAAGCGAGCTCTCCCGAACTCCAATACAACACCCAGACTGCGAACTTGGAGAATTTTGTTGCAAGTCGAGAGCTAATTAATATAACTAGTCGAGAAAAGCAAGTTAGTAATACGCATTTAATAATGAGAGAGGCCGCCATAGTTGCCCTTCGATATTCCTAGTAATTTGAAGGGATGTCAAAAGAGTATGTAGGGGGAAAGTAACAAAAGGCGCGATGTGCAACGTTATCAGGGAGAAATTCAAGAGCGTGACAAAGCAATCCGGTACCTGGAAATTGCAGGGTAGGTGTGAGGGAGGAGGAAATTAATAAGACGTACGAAGTGCAACAAGGTCACTCAAACCACCCATTGTTGCATGTCGAGGGTTTTCCCAAATTACCCGTGGTACTGACATGTCTAAATGGGGATACCGCAAAACATGTCACTGGATTTCGTTGCAAGTCACTGGGTTGATTACTCCTTGAGTTGGAAGATGCAATGTGCTAGCTGGAGCATGGCCACAGCTTACAAGCCCTAAGAAATCCAATCATGAATTTGCAATCGGGAATTAGAAGGATGGCTAGTGATTTTCTCGTTGCACTTTATTAATCAAATTTCGAGTGACCTGCTCGGAAACGACACATTGGAATCATCTCCGAGGGGAGAAGGATCGTTCCCGAATTCAAGTACTTTTGAATGTTTATTCTCTTATCGATATTCAGAGGACCAGCTCAAAAATTAGAACTTGAATTCGTAAACGCGATGCTGGGTAGTAAGTAGCCCATATTATACAGTCATTAATCCCTCCTCATATTCCTCCTTCCGTCAACCTTTAATTCTGTACTAAATTATCTCTACTCTGCGTCTGCCCCGTGCTCTTCTCGCTACTATCTCCCTCGTTTCCATCTTCATTCTCATTCCCCGCATTCCTCTCCACATCTGCCTGCCCCTTCCCCGTATCTGCATGCTTCGCGGGATCAAACACATACATAGGGAACTCCAGGAAGATCGTCCTCTTCAGAATAGTCGGCAGCTTCTCATATATCTGAGGTGGGAACGGAATCAAGATACTTGTCCTGTTCAAGTACCTAGCGTATTCATCCCAGTGATTGTCCTTCTCGTATCGCTTCTTGGCGCCAGGACGTTCTTGTAGGTTAAGACCAGAGACAAACATGAGGAGGATAGTGAGGAAGAAGGCGCCGAGGATAGAGACGTAGAGAGCATTGTAGGCGCCTCCATGGACGTAGCCATTTGCTGCGGGGGAGACGGCGATCATGAAGATGCCTAGGGATGTTAGTAAGGTTGGGGGAGGCTTGGGTAGGGGTCTTTACCGAATTGAATAATGATTTCTCCGAAGTAGTTGGGATGGCGAGACCAGTAGAAGAATCCCTTATCGCAGATGGCAGACTTGTCGCTAACCTGGACCCTAAATCGATACTTCTGGATATCGCTGACACTCTCCATGACGAACCCAATGCCGAACAAGATCACCCCACCAATATCTCTCCCGGTACCAAACGCTGGTTGGGGGAATTGGGTTACATTTGGAGAATTCAAGATGGTAACTGGAAGGGAGACAGTCCAGACCCAGATCATTTGGAAGACCCAGAACCCGAGGAAGGGGAAGAACTTGTCTCTCTTGTCATCAAAGCGGTCATCCTTGCCAGTCTTCAGGATTCGGAAGAGTAGGAAAGCAGAGAGTCGAAGACCCCAAACCATGATAAATAGAGAGCAGACGATTTGGCGCGCATTGTGATGACTGCTGAACGCAAGAGTGATGATGGCTAGGGCGACGAAGTTGGTTCCGCCGGCAAAGTCTACATTTTGTTATTTATTTGCACTGGAATGAAAATGTATTTTGAGGCGTTTAAGTACCAGTGAGTTTGTCGAACTTGAGAGAAAATGCAATAGCAAAGAAGAACAGTTGATAGCCGATAGTTATTAGGAGAGTAATAGCAAGGTAGTAGTTGTCTAGGACGTGGACTTCCATCTTGGCTGTAGATCTGAGGTTTTGTTGACATTGGAGGGCGAAGAGTTTCAGATGAAAGGAACTACAGTTAAATAAATATTAGAACACAAGGCACAGCCTTGTGATTGATGGCGGCCTAGAGAAGAGTTCAGTCCATGACCAGTTGTTCGGAATCAAAGGCTTTAAGATTTAGAGTTGTATAAAATACATCCTTCAGACTTCAACAGTCAGAGCTTTAGAGGAGAACGGGAGGAGTAGAGTCAACGACATCATCGAGGAGATCTGAGGTTACCTGGCTTTACTTCGCTAGCTCCCGTAATCTACAGGGTTTTGTATTATGTCAGCCGGAGTTTTCGAGTCTCCTTTCGCCGATCGTGGCTGCAGGTGCTGGCAAGGCTGAGCTGACGCTGACTCAGCCGAGCTCCTCCTTTCTCTCTTATAGTACTGTACTGTACTGTATATACTTCGTGCGAAAGTATATAATATAGTACCTAGGTACGAAGCAGATTTATCGATTACCTACCTACTTGCATTAACTCTCCTTCGAAGTCTATCGCCATCATAATCCTAATTCCACCCTTGAACCTTTACTAGCACACACGCCACTTCAAGTACCTGTAGACTCTCAGACGTCTGAGACTACCTACTGAATGATGGCATATCAACCTGATCAGGTTGTCGTTCCGATTTCCACTTCCAAGACTTAAGAACTTGCGCTTGTCAAAGTAAAGAATCAAGATGTACTTCGTACAGTAGCTTTACTCCCCCAGGTCAACTCCATCCACACTCCAGATATGCATCTGAATTGCATCTTCCTCACATCTCCCGTCTCATCCGCGCTTTGAGGCTCCATCAGGTTGATTGATTCGGCCTCTTTGTATCCGTATTATTCGAGAATCGCCTGAGAAGCTCTTCGGGCAGCGGATGTTTCCAATATCTCTGGTGCTCTCTGGTGCAAACGAAACAATGGTCGTCGTCATGGCGTAAAACCGAATAAACGATGTTTGGCATCATGCTGCAGGAGGAAATGGAGCCGCCCGCCACCTCCAAACTCGAAAGTCCCGAGATCCTTCGATGGGCTACTGTACTGTACGAATAAAACTGTACCCAAGTAGCAACCGCCATTCAGGGGTTCAATTGGTCCCAATAGGAATTCCTGGGTGCGACCTCGATGCTCGCTTCGGCACAGAGCTTGATGAAACTGTGCATGTCAGAGATCCCCTCCAAATCACTCGCCTCCCCTATCCCATGCTTCAAAATTCGCCATCCTCACCCACTTTCCTCCCAAAGCCACCCTCCCCGTGTCTTACTATCCTTACTCTCCGACTCGCATGAGACTGTTTGGCAAGACGTCCAACCTGTTCGACAAACCACAATGCTTGAGGACTGTTGTTTCTGCCCCAGGATGCAGAGAGCAGGCATGGCTGCTGCCAATGGCGAAACGCCGCCCCAGGTGAAATCAAGTGAAGTCAAATCTCTTGCCTAGGTGTGAGCCTAGCTGCGAGCTCTGCGATGGGTCCTTCACCTCGTCCCATCTTTTTGCATCCTTCTCTCATGCTGCTCCCATTGGAATCTTCTAACCTCATCGAATTTTTGCGCGGCGGGCTCCATTCCTTTTATCAAAGCGCCAATGCATCACGCACAGTGTTGGATCGACTTACTTGACGTTTCCGCTTCCATTCTTTACTTCTGACTACTTCATACCCACAAACTCTTATTCGTCTTTTGTCCTTTTCGATCAAATTCTGCAGCTGCTGGTCACGCTCTATTTTCATTCCCAAGTCATTCTTTCGATATCATCACGGCTGGTCTGTTTTCATTTTTGTTTCTTGGCTTCAAGGTAGCCAGTGTGTGGAAAATTATTATCGTTGGGGATTGATTGCACATCACATCGACAAAATGAAGAGTCTATTATCGACATCGTGTCTGCTTCTAGCAGGCCTAGCCAGTATAGTTCAGGTAGGCATGTTGACTGAGGGGGGGAGTGTATCGACTGATTTTGTATAGGCTTCTGGTGTATCGCCTGCGCACGCACGAAGAGGATTGTCGGATTTATTGGGAGAATTAGGAGCATTGGAAGCTGGAGCTAATGGAGGAGCGAATGGAGGAGCGAAAGGAGGAGCGAAGAATGGAGCTGCGACGGTGGGGACCAAGACGGTTACAGTGACGAAAGAAGCCGCGGCAGCAGGTGGAGGGAATGGGACTTGTGCGGCAGAGAAGACAGTAACGATTACACAGCAGGTCGCTGCGGCGGCAGGAACTGGGTATGGAATATACTTTCGGGTTTTTGGAATCGAAGACTAACTTTGATAGTGGGATTCAACTATCTTTCGTAACGTCGACGGTATTTGGAACTGGAGCACCGCCAACAGTCACAGTTACACCTCTTCCTCAAATGGTTACTCAAATGGTAACGGTTACGGTCAATGGAAATAACGCCGCGCCGTCAGCTGCGGCCGGGGATAAACCAACAAGCGCTGGAGCTGGGTCTGGGGATGCAGCTGGAACTGGAGCTGTTACTGCGAGTGCTGTACCGGGAGTGAACCCACCAGCTGGTGCCGCGGCAGGAAGCGGTAAAACAGCAGGAATTGTGAAAACTTCGAAACCCGCGTCAGCCGCTACTGGTGCGTTGAATTCATCCCCTTCAAGTACAGCAAGACTAACATTTTTCAAGCCTCCCCAGCAGCCGCCCAGGCTCAACCCATGGCCGTAGGCTCACCAGGAGCAATGGTCGCAGGAGCTGGAACCATTCAAGCAGACGGCTCATGTGACTGTGCCTGTCTTTGCGGCGCCGGTTCATTCTCAGGTCAAATGGCAGCCATGGCCCAACCCCCGGCCGCCGCCGGAGCCCCAGGAACAACTCTCTCAACCGTCGCCTCGCCCATCGACAGCGCAACTTTGTCTACTGCCAACATCGTCAAGACCTCTGCTGGAGCCGGAGCCGCCAGCCCAGTCGCCAACCCACCATCTAGCGTACCCACAGCCCAAGCCCAAGGCGCTACATCTCTAACTTCTACCACTATTGCACCAGCAGCTCAGGCTCAGAGTACTGTATCTTCGTCCTCTACGAGTATTGCACCAGCAGCTCAGGCTCAAAGTGCTGCATCTTCGTCCTCTACGAGTATTGCACCGGCAGCTCAGGTGGAAAGCGCAAGTCAGACTACAGCTACTAATGCGTCGGAAATATCAGTGAGCTCGTCAGGCGGCTCATCTATCGAACTCTCCGTTGGAACCATCACTCCTATCGCTGGTCAAGCAGCGCAAGTTTCGGCTGCACCTACCTCGGATCCAATCAACATCTCGACGTTTTCTCTGAGCAGTAGTTTGGAGCTTGGGAACCTGGCGACTGCGACAATAAAAGTATGATATAAAACGCTTGGGAAGGATGAGGATGATGTGGATTTATGATGGGGAAAGGATATGGATGGGAAAGGAAATTTATGTATTGATGAGTAATAAAGGACAGGGAAGGCGTTGCGGTAATACCATGGGGTCGAGTCCCGGCGACGCGAAGTACTATATTGTAGATACATTTACATTCTTTCTCCCTGTTGTAGGCAATTATAAAATATCAAAAACGAAACTCTACATTACTAGCCGTGGGCTGGGGGGTGCTTTGGATCTTTGGACAGTGCAGTGAGGACGGAGGATAGAAGGTGAGGTGCTCGAACGGTTCTTTGACTCTCAATCTTATTCCAAGGAGCCTTACGATCTAAAAGCTCATACTAGGTTCGAGCCTATCTTTCTGTAGCTCAATTGGGTAACGGGGGCTGACACTTTGATATAGGCCAATCTTGACCGGGTGAGAGCGCCAATTCTACATATCAAGTCATATCAACACCACCTGATAAGGCCAATAGCCATTGCACTCCAATACAATCGATGGCAATTTCATTCTCTGGAATAATTAACTGGTACACGGTTGAGGCCTTTTTCACAACGATAGCCCTTGGTGCTTTCCTCAAGTGGTCGCCCCCTTAAACTCGCTAGATTAAGGGGCTCAACTCCCTCTTTTTCTACAACGACGCCCAAATTCTCATTCCGTTCTTCGAGTTGCTTCGCAGCATTCTCAATTCCTGCCCTCCAAAGCAACTGTACATCTAAACAACTTCATCAATGACATCAAAGATGTCTTCAAAACTTGCAAGCATCGAAGACCAAGTCAACTTGGTTCCTCTCCACCAAGTTCACCAACCCCATCACCACCACCATGGCCACGCCCTCCTCTTTCTCCTTAAAAACACCACCGTGGGCACTACCTTCGTTGAATTTGGCTGCTTTGGCTACTTTGGTAGCAAGGCAGTTCCCCCCCGGCCTCGCGTCCTCCTCGACCGCCTCGACCACTTCGGCTGCTACCAACACCTCTCTTTCCTCCTCAACCACCATCAACATCGGTCCTCCCACCGCCGCCACCCCTCCCGACACGCCAATGCCCGACGCTCCCTTCTCTCGCAACCGCTCTCTCCCCTCCGATCTTGTGGGATGGAGCCGCCGCCTCTGCCTCCGCGCCAATGCTACCCGCCCCCACTCCGTCTGGGAGCGTGCCCAGGCCGAGAGAGTCAATCACTGCGGAATGGAATGGTGCTGGACCAAGCAGTACTGGGGCTTCGATTTCTTTGCTAGAGAGGGTGGTTTCGAGTTGGGGGTTGATGGGGACTGGATCTTGCGAGGACTTGAGGAGATAGCGATGTTCGAGGAGAGGACGTGGAGGGCGGAAGAGGTCGTGGCTTTGCTTGCGTTTGCGGGGAGGGTGGGGATGGTGGTTTGAGTTGGGGATGGGGTTGAGGGGGTTTGGAGTTTGGAGTTTGAAGGGGGAGTCGAGTACATTAGCTAGTGCAATTGCAGTACAGAGTCCTCGGACTCATTTTGATCGGACTTACTTCTCTCCATGACATTGATTTCTTGTGAAAAACTGAACTGATAAAACTTGGAACTTAAAACTTGAACTCACCTTTTTGTCTATTTCATCCTTCTCCATCTGCTCTTGAGACAGTGAGTTCAGTACCAAATGGTCTCCATTCTCCAGCTTCACTCCCCAGCCTTTCTGTCATCTATATCTTGGGATTATTGTTGCTGGAATGATTAGAGGGCTTGTGGGGACAGTAAAGGTAAAGGCTAAAGCTGGTAATCAGATGGATAGCCTGATGATAGCGGAGCAAGAGCACAAGGTCGCTCCTTCTTGACTGTTTGCCACTCTCCGTGCTAGGCTCTAGACTTCAATATTGAGAGCCATCTCCAACTCAAGCGCCCAAGAGATCATTTTGCCTCTCCTGCGAGTTTAATATGTCTTGATTCTTGAAGCTATGGCCAGTCAACTCCCGAAGACCGTTATAGTTGACTAAGCTGTCCCGCGGGATTCCTGCTTCCTGCTCTGCTGGAAAGTTCAAGTTGTCATTCTGACTTTTGGGTTAACGCTCCAAACCGGCAAACCACCAGAAATTCGACAGGCTCAAGGTCTTCTTGAGTGTCCAAACAGACTAGGGGATCTAGAAATATATCACAGACGTCACTCATAGACTTCACTGCTCTGCCAATAGTTCTGGCTTCTCTATTAAGTCTTCACAACCTGACCGAGGACGTCCTCCCCTCCTTTCCTGTCTCATTTACTTCTTGGAAAGCCTCCTCGGGATAATTTATTTGCACAGTGTATATCACTGGCATTGCCAATTGATTTCCTCCTCCTGTGATGTAGCTATTACTCTACTATAAGAACTACTTTTTCCCTAAGTTGGTTGTTGCCTTTGTACAACTGATAAGGCCTGGCCCAAGTCAAAAATTCAAAACTTAAATCCCAGAGTCGGTGATTAGAGATGCCGATGTGAAGAGTGAATCTCAAGTCTGATGGCTAACAATTTCTTTCCCCCAGCTCAAAATTTTTTGCAGGTTACCCTCCTTGTTTATTCGCGTCTCTCGTCCTCGGAACTTCACAACTTCAATTCACACAACGTTCAACTCTATAACCCAGCAACATGAGCTTTGCTTCTTGCTGATGTGTTTGTTGAGCTTCCCGTAAGTCTCATTCTTACACTCTTTCCTTTTCCCCAATTCTTTCAATTGCTGATTTCTCGAAGGTTGCAGGAATTGAGGATCGCGTCAAGTTTATTCGATCTACCACCACCGGAGTCACAACCCACAGTCTTTACAGCTTCACACAACCTCAAACCTCTTCTTCCTAAGCACAGTAAGAAATTCTATATACTTTACTCTTTTCCTCTCCTGTACTGACATGGGAGCAGATTGTTGTTGTTCTCTCCTGGAACTCCCACCTTATTATACTTCTTGCTCCAATAATTCGGCTCTTACAATCTCTGCAGTTGCTACTACGACCAAACAATCAGTACCAAAAAGCTAATCATGGATTTCTCCTGTCGTAAGAATATTTTTCATTATATAAGCTCGAGGTTTTGTCCGGTGCCAGTGGGGTGATAGTGGTCAAACTTGACGTCGCTTTAGTCTACCTCATTAAACAGTTCCCGGTCTATCACCGATGCAAACCCCCGACCTTTTTTTCGTCTGCTAACTCTTCTTCCTTCACAGAGTGTGGCAGATTGAAGTTCAGGGTGCCTTGGAAGGTGCCAGTCAGTACCCAGATTTGTCATTGCCTTGACTGCCAACGTATCTGCCCCAGAGGAGTGTGCACAGTAATCTTCCCGGTATACAAATTTGACAAGGATTTGGGCAAGAGCAGCTGCAAGTCACTTGATAGCTTTGGGTATGTGTAGGCTTCTTTTGCCCCTTTGCCATTTAACGGATGATGAGATGAGACCGAAGCAAGCACTTTTTGCTTAACCGGATAAAACCGCGGTCCATCTGCTTCTTTGCATCCGTCTGTCAATTTCAGCTTGCTCCTTTAATCATCCAAACCAGGCCCAAATGTTGCTTCAGGCGCTTTTCGCTGTTTTGGAAAACGCAAAACATTCCATCTGCTCTATGCCCCTATTTCCTCTCGTTCCTTCTCTCTTTCCCTTCTCCATCACCTCTTTTCCCCTTCTATATATCTTTATATCTATATCATCTAGACCCAAAAACTAACATTCCTGTCTCCAGTCGCCCCAACAGCCACAAGATTGTTGAAATCTTCTACTATTGTACAAACTGCAGCACACGAATCCTCAAATATACCCCTGGTAACGAATTCCTCGAGATCTTCGGCTCTTGCGTCAAGAACCTCGACTACTCTGCTGCTCGTCATGTCTGGGCCAGCCTCGCCAAAGTTCTTATTCCTGGGGGTGACCATGATGCATTCTGGCCCAAATACGACTGGTCTAAGGTTGTCTTGTTTATCTTCGAAGACCCCGGAAAAGAACAGGGGGAGGAGGCATTGAACAGATTGTTCCTTGCTATGCAAGCTAAGAATGAGAGTGAGATACAAAACGCCATGTCAAAGTTGAATATTAGTTTCAAGGCTTCAGGGAAGAACGCAGATAACGGCGAGGGCAGTGCAAGAGAGTTGAGCCAGGCTGAAATCGAAGCGTATCGCCATGAACGCAAAATGACCTTTGAGAAGGTATGGAGTCCCAGCCGTGCCCTTGAGACTATCAAGCGTAACGAAGCCGCCGCCATTCGAAGCATTCTTGAAGTAACCAACCGCCAACGTAGCTCTAGTGTTGCTAGCCAAGACAGCCAGGTCACCGCTATCCACCACTCTGTCTCCCAAGGCGAGGAGGTCACGGCATACTCATTGACTTCGCAAAACCTCGCAGCCCACTCCTCGGCCGACCCAAACCCGAAACCCAAGTCTCCAGGCTCATTGTGCTCCAAGTTCTCTTTTGACAGCAATGTCACTTTGAAATTTGAAGTCAAGGAACTTGAGCGTCGGAAGCCCAAAGCCAAGTCTGTTCTCCAAGGCAAAGCCAAATTGGTTGAATTGAAGCGTTATGATAACGGGAAGAAGTACACCACTCCAGTCGCCAGGAAGGTGGCTTACTTTCAGAAGGTCGAGGATGTTGATAAGGCTGTTGATGGTGGTGAGACGATGGGCTACAGCAGCGTTGACAAGGCCAAAGGCACGGAAGTGGCGGTCGAGAGTGGAAAGAAAGGAGTCTTGCAATTACCAATTCGCACTCCAACTATGGCCTCAAAGCCTTTTGGTTCCAGTCCTCTCGGTTCTGGTGGTTCTGGAGGTGCGGTCTCTTCGAAGAGAATCTGGACTCCCAGAAAATTCAACGGTCGGGAGTTGCAACGCCTTTCTCTCACTTCAACTCTCAACTTAGATCTGAACCAGAGTGGCAAAGATGTAAATGAGGAGTCTAGAAATGGTGAGGTAGACAAGTTGGACTTTGGGAGAGCAACTAGCAGTGTCAAGTCAGAGCTCACCAACAACAACATCGAAGAAACTGATTTCGGCAAAAATGTTAGCAGCAGCGTTAAGTCGGAATTCAGCCAGAGCAACGTCAAGATCAACTTCGCCAAGCACTCTGGCAGCGTCAAGTCAGACTTTAGCAAGAACGCCTCTGAGCCCGACTTCACCAATGCCACTCACAGTAGCAAGTCAGAACGCACCGAGAACAAGGACAACGCAGATTACTTCAGCGAGATCCCAAAACTCGACGGCGCAGATGGCTCTGGCTCTGGCTCCAGCTCCATCGATTCCATCGACTTCTCCAAGTACCTCCAGCCCGTCAACTACATCACCCGTCCCGTCTTCCTCCCAGTCACCCCCCCGCAACCCTTCATCTCACTCTTTAACCGCCCCCTCCCCGAGAACATCGTCAAATTCAACTGCCTCCAAGGATCCTCCCTGCCTGGCTCCGACGCCTCGCCCATCCGCGCTCGCTCCCCACCCTCCCTCTCAGAAGCCACCATCACCATCACCGACGAACTCAGAGACCAGATCTCGGACACCGAGCTTGCGAAGATTGAACTGAAGAAGGCTTTTAAGGGTCTGGAGATGCCGAGTAGTTTTTCTGGTGGTGCGAGCTTGGGCATGAAGGGCAGCCTGTGGGTCGAGAAGTATGGTGATGGAGGGGATGTAGAGGAGAGCCAGGAGGAGGAACAAGCCTACGAAGTTGAGACGCTGGAGACGGCCGAGTTGGCGGAGAGTACGGTGATGGATGGGGATTTGGAGATGACGGGTTTATTGGCGTTGGGCGAGGAGTTGCTTAGAAAATTGGGCGAGGAGTGAGTTGGTGACGAGGGGATGGGTGATGAGAAGGCAGATTTTGCTGCGATTTGGGGAGTGTGGTGACCTGGATGGGTGATTGAGAAATATAGTTGACCGAGCGAAATGCTTATTAGAGTAAGGTGCTTGACTGAGCAACAAGCCTGATCGGGAATTTTCCCTGACTGACGACGGGATGACTGATGAATCATAAATAGTACATAGCTGAGGTTTTGCAAGCTCTGTAGTAAGCTGGATACAGCCAACTTAATAGTAATGGACCCGTAATCGAGAAACTGAGCCTCCATGATGCCGTGATGTCTGTGACGACGGTTGAAGTACTTGACTTTAGTTGAAGAATTGGTTGACTTGTCGTGAGATTTTGAAGTGACTGGAGAATTTAGTTTTTCGTGAAAGTTACTCCCCTTCCCCAAGATCGTATTACTAGCTTCCAACGTCGGGAGAGTGTTAGAGTGAAAAGGGAGAAAATGAACCGGGGAAGGAGTGGAGACCCTCAAGAACTTACAAACTGTTCACGGTTTTGTCTTCGCTCGAGAGCTAGACTGAGTTGTAACCAGATAATATTCTGATCTATCTGTACTTAAAACTCCAAATAACAAACTCCAGGAAATAACTTGACCATGCCCCTCCGCCCAGATTTAGCACATCCCCGATTAATCATCAACACATGCCCCGTTAATCTAACTACTCTCACTCCTCGCCAAATATGCCACACTATCCGCCACCTCCTCCGGCGTCCCACTTTCTTGACGGTTGAACACCGCAATAATCTTCAACGGCTGATCGCTTTTCCCCTTCATAGACAGATCCCTCGCTCCGGGTCCCGGCACAATAGCATTAACCATGATACCATTCCTCGCCAAATTCTTTGAAAGAACCCTGGTGATTTGCTCGGTTGCTCCCTTGGTCGAGACGTAAGCCAGGCAATTAGGTGCTTTCGATTAGCGTAGTGATTGTGGAGATGGAGTCAACGTCTGCTTTTATTGCAATGGATTCGGTGGCTTCGACGTCGTTGGATTAGTTTACCGTGGTGGGTTACTGTGAGGGATTTGTTGAAAAGTTAAACGATGCTATGGGGATGTTTTCCTCAAGGGGCCACCCGGTTCGTGTGAAGAATGGGTTTAAGTGAAACGAATACTCACTGACGACCTTGGCTCCTTCGGAAGTAAGGCGAATGGCGATGACTCGGCCGATGCCCTTTGAGGCGTCAGTGATGAAAGCAACTTTTCGAAAGCTTTGGCTACGGACATACCGGAGCTCGGAAGAAAGGAGGGTTTAAATGAAGGCCCGGTCTTTGTCTTGAAATCTTGGAGTAAGAACGAGGAAGGACTTGGAGGCAGAAAGTAGTGGTTGAGATTGTGATTGCGATTGGCTTGGGAGGAGATAGCAAGGTATTTATGTGAAAGTTGAGAGGTTGAGCTACTTGGACACAGCGGGAAGGCTTCTTGTATAGTGCTGACCAGTGAAGTTATAGAGGGGCTACTTGACCCATCCAAAGCCTCTATATCCACTATCCCCTCTTTGGTGATCCCCCAATTAGAGCTCACATGGTGGCTTGCAGCTCTCTTATCAGAATGAAGCTATCTGATTCGTGTGCACAAGGTTGCCGACGCAGGAGTAAACTTGAATTTTATAAAATAGACCAACCAATTCTTTACCGGAGGCACGGAATAAAAAAGTGGAATTGCTCCAAAAGCCGGCTTAGAAGGTTTGTAGAACTAGAATACGGGAAGACCCAAATTCCGCCTGCGACGTTTTCTCCGATATGGAGTTAATCATAACTTATAAGAATATGGTAGAGGCAAAATTTAGCTAGGGGCCGTTGTTCAGGGGAAGATTGACATGGAGTCCGCGGATAGGGACGAGCACTTGCCCTAATCACCGTTAAGACAATCAGACAATCAGAGAATCAGATGCTAGGCAACATGAAGCACTGTTCCTCGGAGTGAAAATGTCCAGTGAGTTGAAATCACCAGGCAAAGTGCAAAGTCTGCGCACGGACCAGCTGAGGCTAGCAAGCTCGAATCTGAAGTATGGCAACCATGCTCCAAAGCAAGGCTGCATATTAAACTCAAACTCAACCTCAACCTCCACAATCAAACATCAACTTTCCAAAGTTGTGCTACTTCTCCTAATCTTGTTAGAGCTTCACAACTGCCTACCTCAAATCAAGAACATTCTCAGAGCTTTTGCGCGATCATCCGCCGACACAGCGTTAACTCCGCAATACAGTCGCGTGCCCGCAGAACGTCGCACTCTACTCAAATTCAAGCAATACCGACATCATGGACCAGCGCGAATTAGATACCACCATCAAGGCTCTGCAGAAGGCAGTTGGAGAGAATCTCCCCGCAAAAGATGTCATTACTATCCTGGAGACCCTAAAGAAAGATGTCGTACCAACCGAGGAACTTTTGAGGGTATGTTGCTTGAGCTGCGCATTCCTCTGGCCTTTGTGTCGGCATCTGGTTGTCCATTTGCGGCTTTGTTATTCGGTAACAAATTGACTGACCACTTTGCAGATGACCAAGGCAGGTGTTGTGGTTTCCAAGCAAAAGTCCAATACAAATAGGGATATTGCCCGCCTCGCAGCAGAAATCGTCTCAAAGTGGAAGAAGATCGTTCAATCCGAGCAAGCAAAGTCGAAGGCAGCTAAGGTGAACAAGATGGCGGCATCATCCCCAGTTATCGATTCCTCGCCAGCTCCCGGAGAATTCAAGGGTGAGGTTAAGAGCTATGTGGGCGATAAATCGAAGAGAAAGTGGGATACAGACAAGGTCGATACGAAGCGTACTCCACTCCCAACTCGCGATGCTTGTATTGGACTTCTATACAATGGTCTTGCATACAACTCTGAGGAAACCCCTACAGCTGTGATCATCAAGGCTATGGAAATCGAGGAGGCAGCAATTCAGAAATACAAGGACGATGGCTCAGACTACCGCTCTAAGATCCGATCACTATACCAAAACCTTAAGAACAAGTCGAATCCTGAATTAGGCCCTCGAGTTATGTCTGGCGAGATTTCACCAGCCAAGTTCGTTTCCATGTCCTACGAGGACTTGAAGTCAGCTCAACGCAAGAAGGAAGACGCGGATATTGCGAAGGACAACATGAAGAGGGCGCAGGTTCCAATGGCGGAGAAGAGTATCAGCGATGCGCTCAGATGCGGAAGATGTCAACAGAAGAAAGTCAGCTACAGTCAAGCCCAAACTCGCAGTGCTGATGAACCGATGACGACGTTCTGTGAGTGCACGGTCTGTGGTAATCGCTGGAAGGTATGTATACAACTCCTTTTTCTATGGATGCCACTAACAAATGCAGTTCTCTTGAGCTCAGGGATTTACCATGACAAAATTCAATTCTTCGCGCGCAGTTTATGGATGGATTGGGGGTTGGTCTGCCTTGGCATGGGCATGGGCATGGTTCATGATTTCATTGATACACAGAATCGCGGTCCTTTTCGATTGCTCCACTCGTATTCCCCCTGAAACTCGAGTTTGGCTGGATGGTTGCTCTTTGCGTTGATCGTCTTGCATGATATAGGTCGTGACCTGGTATGGCGTTTCGCTGATATCCAGTCTTGGGGTTCTCCACCTCACTGAGTTATTGCCTAGACAACATGCAATAGAATCTCTTGCAAAAAAATTTCTTGCAAAAAAATTTGCTGCTCAAGCTTTCATCGCTCTGATGTAATCCCCAGTAGTGCCAGGAGATCTGCCTGGTCATGCTCCTCTTCCAGGCCAGTCTCACCCACCTTCTTCCAAAACTTACTCAAATGCCTGGTGCCACTATCACATAGGATTGTGACAATCCGGCTTTCCTTGGGCATACGGAGAGCAGTGAGAACAGCAGCAACGCAATTTACGGCGCTACTACTACCTGTAAAAATCCCATCCTTCTCCACCAGCCATCTAGCCATTTTCAGAGCCTGTAAGTCAGTGACTTTTAGAGCATCATCAATAAGTTCTCTTCCCGCCTCAAAGTTCTCGGTGAGCCTATTGAGCCCAATGCCCTCCACGATTGTGTCGACCTGCTGCCTCCTTCTCGTCCCTTCCTTCTCTGTATTCGAGAACATAACGCCATGCTTAACCTTATTGAACAACCCACTACCCTCCGGATCAGCCAGCACAACTCGCAGCTCACTCATCCCCATTTCCTCCTTCAGAAATTTAGTAATTCCCGAAATCGTACCACCAGTACCAGCCCCAGCCACAAAAGCATCAAGCTTCCCCCCAGTCTGCTCCCAGATCTCTGGTCCCGTGCTCTGGAAATGGGCTTGGTAATTGGCCAAACTCTCGAATTGGTTTGCAAAGAAACCTTTACTCATATCTTTACTCGATGCCGTGTGTTCTCTTGCCCTCGTTCTTGCGAGGTTAACGAAGTGTTCGGTGGAAGTAATAGGTGCTGGCGTGACTCTCTCGACCTCTGCCCCCAGATGATGTAGTAAATCCGACTTTTCCTTACTCTGATCATTTGGCATGCAAATGTAGGCTTTATAACCCTTTGCTCTTGCTAAAGTAGCAATAGAGATTCCAGTTGAGCCCACCGTCCCCTCATAAATCGTATCTCCCTGCCCCGGCGTTAAAAGCCCCTCTTCTTCAGCCATGGTAATCATATTCAACGCCACCCTATCCTTCGGACTCATACCCGCTCCATTCAAAAACTCCGCCTTGGCCAGAATCACACATCCTGTTGCTTCAGACAGACTCTTGATCTTGAAAAGAGGCGTGTGGCCTATGATTCCTTCGATTCCTTCTGGGATAGGTGGGGTGGGGAGACCGACCATTGATTGACGGGCGCTGCGGGTGTGGTCTTCTAGTTTTACGGGAGGGAGATAGGTTGATGCTGGGCGGGAATCAGAGGATGTAGCGCCTCCATCTCGTCGTCGTCGCTGGTATCGGCGCTCTAGGTCTGGATAGAGGTCTTTGAAGCCCAGTGTGATGAGAACGCCTGCCACAAAAGCAACTGCTACCGCGGCAGTGCCATAGGCTTTTGGATGGTTGCTCATAGACATCGCGTCACCGTAGATTGATCATTCTGTAAGTTTTGTAAGAGATCCTTAGCAGTTGGGTAGTGGGGGTTTTGGATTGAGGCTAGAGAATTGTTCAAGGATGCAGAAGCTTTGGCCATTTCTCGATGTCGGCAGCTCTCAAAGCTCACGCAACCTCACGCGGCGCTCGAAAACACAGTCTATGGACTCCCCACTCATTTCGCGGTTGTTTAGACAGCTGTTTACGCATCGTGCTTGTCAAGCCTCTCTACGAATACGCCCGTCGCCAGTTAGGAGACCCCATACTCGAAGAACGGGGTTGAGATGTATGTCGACCCAGAGAGGGGAGGGGACAAGTAGGAATGAGAGTCATTGGCAGCAGAGAACGGATCTTTTTCCGTTGGATATGTCAGAGGAGTTTGAGAGGTACCCTTTGGTCACGGCGGATCAGTTGAAAGGGAGGAAAGAAAGGCCGAGAAGGGTGAAAATGCTCACGAGAGACTTCATTGAAGGTACGGTTTCTGCTCTCTAAACCAAAAACGCAAGCTCACTTATTTCGCAGACTCACTATACAATCCTTCATATGGCTACTTCTCGAAGCAGGTTGTAATCTTTACTCCAGGAGAACCATTCTATTTTAATGGCCTCAAAGACGAACCCGAGTTCCACCAGCAGTTGGGACAGAGATATACAGAATTCGAAGACAAATTGGATCTTAAAGAACCGAATGAAACGCGGCAGCTTTGGCATACACCCACCGAGTTGTTCAGACCTTACTATGGAGAAGCAATTGCTCGGTACCTCATCACCAACTACAAGCTCTCCGAGTATGGATTTCCGTACCACGACCTTATCATCTATGAGATGGGTGCAGGAAACGGAACCCTGATGCTCAATATCCTGGACTATATTCGAGATACGGAGCCAGAGGTGTACGATCGTACGAAGTTCAAGATCATAGAAATTTCCACAGCTCTGGCAAAGATGCAAGCAAATCAATTGCTCAGAACAGCTGACGCAAGAGGCCACTCTTCCAAGGTGGAAATTATCAACAAATCGATATTTGAATGGAACGTCGTTGTCCCAGAACCCTGTTTCTTCCTAGCCATGGAAGTATTCGACAACTTCGCCCACGACTCGATCCGCTACAACCCCGTCACCGAAGAACCCCTCCAAGGCAGCGTCCTCATCGATACCCACGGCGACTTCTACGAATTCTACACTCCTAAAATCGATCCCGTCGCTTCCCGCTTTCTACGGGTGCGTCACAAAGCCACCAACGGCCGTTACAGTGTTCCCCTCCTCCAGAACAAGACTTTAAGAAGACTCCGGAGTGCGTTGCCGTTTGCACCGAACCTGAGTGACCCAGAATATATACCCACGAGACTGATGCAGTTCTTCGATATTCTGGGTAAATATTTCCCGGCACATAGGTTGGTCACAAGTGATTTCGATGTGCTACCGGATACGGTGAAGGGGTTGAATGCACCGGTTGTACAGACCAGGTATCAAAGGAGGACGGTGCCGGTTTCGACGCCTTTTGTACGTCCCCTCCCACTCTCCTCCCTTGCATCCTTTCTAACAGTAGAGAAGGTACATCAAGGATACTTCGATATCCTCTTCCCCACAGACTTCAATGTCATGGAGCTTATGTACAGAGCTATTACGCACAAGTTCACTCAAGTTCTATCTCATGAGGAGTTCTTGAGGAGATGGGCGGATCTTGAAGAGACGGAGACGCAGAACGGAGAGAATCCGTTGTTGAGCTGGTACAAGAACGCTAAAGTTCTTACTACCGTGTAGGAAATTTACATGCAATATGATACCTCACAAGAACAAGCTACCCTGAAATCGTGAAACCTGAAGTCCAAGTATATCTCAGCTTGAGTTTCATGAAGAGATTCTCGGGGAGGAAGCAGACTCACGGGTTAGGCAAGATCTCCGTATTCCTAATCCGTACTGTAACAACGCTTTTGGTAAACAGATATTTCTGAATGCAAAATCCTTCTGGTTCCAGTTCCTAGTCTGACTAACCAACCTCAAGATGGAACAAAGGTAGAAAACCAAACAAGACCCCTTTTCCTTCGTGACATTTCGGACTAAAAATTGAGTCATGTGATGACCTCGTCAAAAATGCCAAACTAAGGCTAGCCCCACCACACTCAAAGTTCGCGACGACACGCCAAAATTATCACGAAGTCAACCCTCCACTTCCACAACGTCTCGTCTTCCCACAACCTCAAAACCTCACCCAAAACTACCGTCAAAATGGAAAACGATAAGGGAGAACTCGTCGACCTGTAAGCTCCCCAAATACGGAAGATTGCGACCTGAATCTGGTCATGGAAGTTCAATGAAACTGACAGGAATGCTTCGCAGTTATGTCCCCCGCAAGTGCAGCGCAACCAACAGAATCATCAAGGCGAAGGATCACGCATCCGTCCAAATCTCGGTCGGCAAGGTTGACGAGAACGGCCGCTTCACCGGAGAGTCTCAGATCTACGCTCTATGCGGCTTCGTTCGGGCGATGGGCGAGAGCGACGACTCCTTGAACAGATTGGCGCAACGAGATGGTCTTCTGAAGAACGTGTGGAGTGGAAGCAGCCAGCGTTAAGCGGGACATATTGAGGAGTTTCTTGGTACGAATATTTTACATTCCGGCTTGAAGTTGGAGGGAAATGATTTAGGGAGCGGGATTGGGCTAATATGGTGGCAGATTTGTGCTTGGGCTTACCTGGACTGGACTGGGGAATGGGAGAAGATTCGTACGATATGCATAGGGGTGGAGAAACATGGGCTGGATTTGGCAAGCATTTGCTGAGATAGTCACTCTTCACGTGTGATTACAATTCGACACCTTTCCCAGATTCGATTCGACTATGTTGTGTGTGTGTTTATGATATCCTTGGATACTAGCCTGGATTTGAGATCGAGACCGGCGCTTCGAAACTCCTCCTACGCACTCCCGGGTGACCTGTTTTGTTCGAGGGGTTAGATGGCTATTTACCTAGCCTGCAGCCGAAGATTGAGATATGACTGGCCTTCTGAAGAGCTGTGACGTTAGAGCATCTCGTCAGAGCACAGATACGGGCCGGACATGAATATTAGGATTGTCAAGTGAGACCTGGAGTTTGGGAGAATGGGCACATAGCCTTTCCCATGCAGGAGTTTTGAAAGTCTCTGGAGAGTCAAATTACGATTCATCAGACCTGGCATTGGCAAGTGTTTCTGCCATGGAGATTGTTGCGCTGAGTAGTATATTCCCGTATAAATTTCCTGATTGGAAATCAGTCATCAGCTCCCTAGTTCCACTCCTCTATTGTCCACTTCAACGTCAACGGTATATCCAGACCTCAACGACCCTTCTCGGCACGATTGATGGAATTGCTTTGCAGTTGGTTTGATACACGCCAAAGCACCAATTCATCCAGGTTCAAACACCATTGAAAGGGTCTGTCTCCCGCTCGATCACAAATTGGCCATCATATCCCTTTCTAGAGTCCTCCATGTATGCAGAGTCTCGGAAACACGGCCAACAAACAAGCTCAAGCTTGTGTAGTAAGTGAAGAAGTGTTACAAAACTCCCTGCAACAGTGTTGGACTCGACTAATTGATAATATCATCCCACGTGGAAGTCGCATCCGAGTTCCATTGTAGCTTTGCACCACCTGCTCCTACATGGTTTGTATCTGTCGATCCCGTTGCGTTTGTGTTTGGAACTGGAGAGAACGTAGCTTTGTCGACTTTCTTAACGTAGTTTACTAACCAGCTCCAGCCGTCTGTCAACCAAGTCAGAGATATCACTTCCGAGGTTGCTACCTAGGGCTTCTCTGCGTGCCAGGGCGACTTCAGGATCAGGGTCCTCCGGGCCTTTGATGTTCGAGGTAATATGTGGTGCAGAATGAAGGTAATAGGTAAGGTCCGGTTGTATGGCCACTGATGGGCTCATCGTATACTTCAGCCTCACATCATCCGAGCATACCTGCAATTGCTTTGGGCAGCAGAGGCTCTCCTGGAGGGTCATATTAGTAACATCCGCTCCACTAGGAAGCCCCGACAGGATACCGTCCAATACCAATGTATCTCTCTTGTTAGCAACTCCAACACCATGGTATTGGCAGATTCCCATAACAAAGGCAATACATGACTGGTGACGCAAGTCTATTGATCAACTCAGACCCCTTTCTGGGCCTCGTAATCGTGGATAGCTGGAGGATGTTTCAATCTTCAGTGCGGTTCAGTACTGTTGGGCATACACTAGGAATTTTCGAGGTGCCTGGAATTGCTCATAATATAGCAAGATAAAGGCGAACCTGCCATAATTAATAAAGTTAGTGCGAATCGGGCCGCTCGCCATGACTGCCGTTCCTCGAGGCCAAAATCTTCAGTCTTGGTAGTAGCGCCCTGCCACCGAAGTTCGGGTTATTTTATGCTGCCTGTTGAACCGGCAAGAAAGAAATTGATTGCTCCTGGTTTCTTTTTCTTTTTCTTGAGAACTTCTCGCATTTGAGAGGCTCTCATCTCAAACTCTGTATTGAGTTGGTTTGATCGCTCAACCTAGTCACTGGGGTTGAGGAAGTGGACGAGATAGGGAAGCAAGACAAAGTATAGAGAGGATAGAAATTGGGAGGACTTTTATGCTAGAGCTTCAAAATATGCTAGATGGAAAGGGGCCAAAATAAACATAGTGGTAGGGATTAGCTGTTGTACCCCACTTCAATTCCATGCCTTTGCTTATTTAAGGACGAATTTTGTGATGGCGGGGTAAACCCCTCCAACCCAAGTGGTTGGCTTCAGCACGAAGACAGACGCGTGCGGCTATTGTAACCAGTAAGAGCGAGAGGCTTCACCTCGAAATGCAGACCTCAGCCGTGAGAGTGTGAGAGAACGGGAACCTTCTTGACTATCAGGCCCCGCTCAAGAATTCACATAGCGGAAGCGATCACTCGGTGTCGTAAGTAGGTGGCACATACTAGTATATTCCGGTTCAACAGCTAACATGTGGAAAGGGAATAGCCTTATAAGTCTGTGACCGCAAGGCTGGCGGCTAACGATTTCACAATGTCGCTCCTCCATGATCTGGACGACTATAAACTCGAAACCACTTTCCAGCAGAGCCCGCCCTGTACCATTCACAAGTCATACTGTGTAGACCGAACACGGAGGGCTCGCCGGGTCGAAGTACACGAGAAATGGGTCCCCGAGGAGGAAGAACTTGGCGCAGGGACATTTGGTACTGTCCGACTCGAGAAGAGAACAACAGGGAGGAATGAGAATGGGGCCGGAATCAGAGCCGTGAAGCAGCTACATAAGTTGCAGATGGCAAGAATGAAGGTCGATTATAAGAAAGAGATACTCGCATTGACCAAGTTCTCCAGATCAAAGGTACGATATATGTCCTGTCTAGCACTCGTGGCATAGCTGACAAGATATAGTTTAATCAGTATCAAGTTTTCGTCGAGTTCTTCGGTTGGTTCGAAGACAAAGACTCCATCTACATTGCTATGGAATACTTCCCGCTTGGTACGCTGGACTTATTCATGACCGCGGACTTGCAAGAACAAGACGCACAAGCAATAGGCTTGCAGTTACTGGAAGGCTTGAATATCATGCACCAGGAAGGCTTTACTCATCGAGATTTGAAGCCTCAAGTAAGTTTTGCCGCTACGCAATTATTTAGTTCCTAGCTAATAGGCCCTCTTCGAAGAACATTTTCGTAGTTCAGAGACTACACTGGTGGATCAAGATCGGTGATTTTGGCATAACAAAAAGAGTAGCAAACGATGAAACCTCTCTCCAAACAGTAGCTGGAACCCCGCACTATATGGCTCCGGAAGTCTTACATTACGTGGATTTGGAAGATTTCGAAAGCGATACTTACACCAATGCAGTGGACATTTGGTCATTCGCTTGCATTATCTATGAGATAATGGCACTGCAGGTTCCATTCCCTCAGCATCCCCGCAAGCTGATTCAATTCTGCCGTGGGACTCCTTTCCCCGAAGACCCTTTGTTAGAGCGCACAAGTAAAGAGGGCATAGAGTTCGTGAAGAAAGTAATGGTCCCACATCCAAATCTCCGACCTTCGGCACCTGCGATTTTGGAAGATCCATGGCTCCAAGAGGCTGAAGACTTCCAAGAGCGAGGATCTTCCTTTGATCAAGAGTCTTTCACAGGTAGCGATCCAGTATCTGGTAATATAGCTGGTAGCTATGAGTCACTAGGCAGGGCGTCGGATCTCAACAAGACTGCAGTCCGCCGGTCTCCATCAGATTCGTCAAGATCTTCCAGAACAGACAGAGATCGAGTGCGAACAAACTTGGAAACAACATTGAATAGAACAACGGCACGTCCCAGATCCCCTACCTTGATCATGACACCGATGCGGCAAGAAGAGCTGGCGAATAAAAGCGAAAGCAAGCCAGAAGAAGAGCAAGAAGACACTCAGTCGTCAGGCTCTGCTAACAACTTATCTTTATCTACTATGATCGGAGCCACGACCTTAGATGACTCAGGGTCCCAGACCTATGTGGCTAACTCTCAGGCCCAAGGAGATAAGGATGGCTTGACGAAAGTTTCTCAGAGCGAACCTGTGACTACCATACAGCTCATTCACTCACCCCCTCTGCGCCACGAAGAAGCAAAAGCGAAGTATGAGGCTGAACAACTTTCCGCTAATATGAAACTGGTACGTAGTTTCTCCAGTGTTCGGATTCAGGAAGAGCAACAGGTATGGAATCTTCTGAGTGAATAGGCTGACAGGTTCTGTCTAGCTTAGTGGGTGGAAGCCGAGGAAAAACTTAGAACGGCTCAAGCAAGAGTTAGAGACAATAGCTCAAGGTTCTCAAGAATCCTCAAAAGTCGAGGCAACCCTGAACTTTCCAGGATATGGAGTCATCGAAGAGCCAAAAGAAGCGGAAGCACCACATATTTCAATCCCCGGTTTTCCAAGCCAGGAGTTTACAAGCTCTCAGATGTCATATCAGACGAATTTAAACCACTCGAAAACCCAGAAATGGATAGCGGCAAAGGCCATCAACTACACTGGCGATGACTGGGGCAATGAAGAAGATGGTTATGATCTTGCCCCGCGACCACATGTGAAGGAGAGGCGCCTGGATAATGACATCGCCATGCAATTATCCATCAATGAGCAAGCGGATGAGGAGAGACGCCGGATAAAAAGAGAGGAGAGACGCCTATGGAAAAGGGGAGAGGCGTTACGCCTAGCACAAGAAGAGATAGAAAATGGACAAGCAGATGAGGAGAGACGCCTGGGCAACGACATCGATGAGCAATTATCCATCAATGAGCAAGAGGATGAGGAGAGACGCCGGATAAGAAGAGAGAAACGCCGGAGAGGAAGCATAGAGGAGTTACGCCTAGCACAAGAAGAGATAGGAAATGGACAAGCAGAGGAGGAGAGACGCCTGGGCAACGACATCGATGAGCAATTATCCATCAATGAGCAAGAGGATGAGGAGAGACGCCGGATAAGAAGAGAGAAACGCCGGAGAGGAAGCATAGAGGAGTTACGCCTAGCACAAGAAGAGATAGGAAATGGACAAGCAGAGGAGGAGAGACGCCTGGGCAACGACATCGATGAGCAATTATCCATCAATGAGCAAGAGGATGAGGAGAGACGCCGGATAAGAAGAGAGAAACGCCGGAGAGGAAGCATAGAGGAGTTACGCCTGGCACAAAAAGAGATAGAAAATGAACAAGCACAGGAGAGACGCCTGAAAAACGCAGAGTGGAGTCTGGGGCAGGCGAGGCCATCCCAGCGAGATGGGATAAGATCCTTCTGGGACCGATTGCGACCCAGAAAGGCGGTCGAAAATATGGACGTGGAAGAACAGAGGCAGCAACGCCGCTAAACGCTGGCATAAATTAAGAATAACATGCTTCAACTGTATCTCATCTTGATGAGAGAAAAAGAATCCCTCTAAAGAAGGCTAAGATGTTGAAACCGCTCAGTCGCCTGAAATACCGGGTTAGGTGTCCACGCTCTTACTATCGATTTCAGTCGAGTAACTTCATCCTTCTTGTTCACACTCCCACTATTTCCCTCTTCCGCCTTCTCTAGCCACACAATGCTGGAATTTGCTTCATCATTGAAGAGAATAGACAGTTCGTTAGGGGAATAGCCATTAGTTCCAGGGAAGCAGAAGTATAATTTTCGTCCAGCAAGAAGTCGACAATTGCCAAACACAACACTCATCGGCAAGAGAACCGAAAACCTATGCCCAAAACTAACATCCTGGGCAGAAGATGTAATAGTAATACTCAATCCTGTCTAATGCAATAGGATTAACGTATTGATTAACAGCTAGAGCCGCCCGCGAGACCACAATCTGCAGCCCTAAATCCTTTGCTTGAATGGTATCGAGTAACAGTACTTCAAAGAGTTACACGCAATATCAACGCTGCATCGTAAAAACACAAGAACACCACCACCGCCTCGCTCTCTCGCTCTCCGTGCTACGAATACTGTGCATTAGCGATCGTAAGCGGGATACTACAAGCTACCATTCCAAGGAAAGAAGCGAGGCAGAGCGCTCTTCGACCGAGTAGTTCGATAAGCAATCATCGAGCAGGACGCAGATGAAGTTCTAGATTTGGGATGAATGGTAAAGCGGGTAGGACGAGAATGCTGGGGACCGGGAAGAGGTTTTCATGTAGCCCATGCCGAAGCATGTCCATGCTGCAATGATGGAATCGACGTACCGGAAGACATTGAACTGTGTCCTAAATTAACCAGATTTACTCTGATCAAATCGACAAAAGCCTTTCGATTGAAGGATCTACTCGGGTATCCAGAGAGGGAGGAAGAAAGAACATACCATGGAGAAATCCTCTCTTCTCGTCCTCGGATCCGCCAACTCATTAATTAAAATCGGCCCTCCACAACATGTAAAACTGATCCAAAACCCTACCACCACCCTCACTACAATAAGCATCTCCACCCTTCTTGCTCCCGTCAAATGGCAGCTCTCCCCACAGTATGCACACACCAATACTAAGTGCTGTTTTACGGCCCAAGTATCAGCAACTAGGGTACAATAAGGCACCCACGAAACCGCCGATGAAGATTACGGTGGTGATGATTTCGATATCGGAGGAGGGGTTACGTATGTTTGTGAAGTGTGAGTAGGGGTAGAGTTTACCATGGATACTCAGTTCAGCATAGGCGCTACATGTGGGAGGCTGGACATGAAGTGACCATTTACTAAAGCAGAACACGATATCAACTAATGTGAAGCCTGAAGAGAGTCCAGAGTCATCGATGTCTTCTCCAAACTCTAGGGCACAAAGGAACTCCTCGTCTCCTTCGACGGCATGAATCTCACCCTCCACAAACCTCCCGAGCTCCTAGCCAACCCTGGACACACGTAGACCAACCCCCCAGCGAAAAGGACTCCAATGCGTGCAATGAATCGTCAAATTTGCACCCACTGGTCCCAAAGATGGCGGTTTGATCGTCTTGAACGTCTCCAATGTCCTCGATGAGGAATCCTTCAAGACTCACGATGCGGCGGGGCGCAAGACATGGGGTCCGGATGACCGATTTGGTTTCCAGGAAGAGGAAATGAAATGGTTCGAGGAGAAGGCCTGTGAGGTTGTGAAGGTTTGTGCGGAGCCGGGCAATCTAATTGTTTGGGATTCGAGGACGGTGCATTGTACCAGTTTGCCGGAGAGCCAGAATTTGAGGGCACTGGCTCGTAAGTTGAAGTCCCGGATAAATGAGCGTTGACTGACATTCTAAAAGATACTTGTTACATGCCGGCTTCTTTTGCTGCACTAGAAGATCTGAGGAAGGAGGCGAATATCTTTGAGAGAAAGGGAACTGTGAGTATCCCATGTGACTCGAATTAGAGTAGAATGCTGACTTTGGCAAGACGCACTGGGCACACACAAATATATTCGAGAATACCGAGAGGAAGTGGTGTCTTGGGAAACCTGATTTCAACAAGGGATACAGGCCGTTCAATGAGCCAGAAGTTAACGAGACTGTTCTGGGGCTTACGGGCGCCCTTCCGTACTGAGACTGTGGAAGCTTACTGTCGAACCTTCCACATTGTAATAGATACCAATTAACACCCTCAAGTGTCATGATTTGCTCTTAAATTATCTCTGCAGCTAGACGCTACTATGCTCTAATGTTTAATAGCGTGAAGATATTCTATGCAGAATTTGATGTCTTCCAAATAATGATCTTGTGCTTCCTCTGGTGGAATCGTGACTCAACCACGAGAATGATAGCAGGAAATATGTGAAGAGATTAGGCCCTATAGACTACTAGTTGATTGCTTGAGAGGAAAGGAGATCATATCCCATGGCCGCTCAGGGTCGTCAAAATCTTCCCCAAATGCCATATCCTAGCCGCCTTAAAAATGTTCACGCAAATGAAGAATGACTTTCGCTAACGATCCATCAGTACTAATCACCAGCTTCGATATCTTTGCGTAAGTCCTAGCTCTCAAGCTCAACGCACAACATAAACGATGCAAAACCATCAGGAGCTAAATCATCGCAATATAGTACTGGATAAGCTCTAGGTCCGGGAATCCACTAATTCTGAAAGATCTGATGCTCATCATCATTCACTCCAGCCAGCTTCTCGAGCTTCTCCTTCATCTATCATAGGGAGAATGACCTTCATTACTTAGCTGAAGTATCCACAGTTGGAAAGAGGTACTAACTACACTCGAACTGCTGAGATGCGAGGCGCAATGAATCCATGAAGTCCATATTCTCCTATAAGCCAGAAGCTTCTCGCTACATTTCTGGACTTCGGCCAAATGACATCTGCTTCAGAAAACACAGTATTTGCCTTTCCTGAGTGCTTCAGCGCATGAATAGATTACGCTCAAAGCTTTCCGTAGTAATTGGAACCTCGCGGCTGTATATTGTTGCCGTGTGCGCAAGTTGAAGTGTCGAGGACTGAAGCTGCCTCTCAAAGCATTCATCCTATTCGAGTAGCTCCTGGCAGGAAGGCTTTGAAAGTGGAGAGGACCGGACAAGGAGGTTGAACCTCTACTAGCGACCCATTTCATAAACTTATGAACGAGTTTTGTGCATAACAAGCTTCACACCCAAATTTGCCCTGATATTATTGGTCCCGGCGAGGCCTCGGTTGGTAGCTTACCCCGGATTTGTGAACCTCCCCTCCTCTCCTGACATCGAGGACAACATGTAAGTAGACACTTCTCTTCCTTCTTTCATTTGTTGCATCATTGGCTATTTATACAGCTTCTTATTATTTACTTTCACTCACCAAAATCCCCGAATCGCGATCACCCAGAGTGCAAAGGTGTTTTACATCTCTACCCCGCCCCCGCATTTCTCACCACAGCTCCCTCGACGGCCTCACTTCCCAACACCAGCAACCCCAAAAGTCCTCCCAGAATGCCCTCCTCTCCATTCCCTACCTCCTACGCCTCCCTCCCAACTCAACATATCCGCCTCTCCCACGTTCCCTCTTCCTCACCAACTCCCACCCCCATCATCCTCATCACATTACACCGGCCCCAAAACCACAACGCGTTCACAGATCTCATGACCCAGGAGCTCGTCACCGCTTTCAACACTCTATCCCTCGATCCTCGCGTCCGCTGCATCGTGGTAACCGGACACGGACGCATGTTCTGCGCCGGCGCCGATCTGGACACCGGATTATCGTACGAGACAGATACACCAAGGACGCACAGAGATGGAGGCGGTCAAGTCACGTTAGCCATTCACCGCTGTCGGAAACCGGTGATCGCTGCTATCAACGGCTCCGCCGTCGGCGTAGGCATAACCATGACGCTGCCGATGAGTATCCGGATCGTGAGCGAGCGGGCGAAAATCGGCTTCGTCTTCGCTCGCCGCGGGATAGTCATGGAAGCCGCTTCGTCGTATTTCCTGCCCCGGCTGATAGGGTTGAGTCGCGCAATGCACCTCACGACCACGGGCTCGGTTTACAGAGCCACGGATCCCTTGCTCCGGGAACTGTTCTCTGAAGTCTTGCCCGAAGAGAGGGTTTTGAGCAGAGCGCTGGAGATTGCTCAAGATGTAGCGACGAACACCAGTCTAGTAAGCACGAGTCTGATGCGGGATTTGATGTGGAGGGGCCCGGGGAGCCCAGAAGCAACGCATTTGTTGGATAGTAAGATTTTGTTGGAGTTGTTTGATAGCAAGGATAAAGCCGAAGGCGTGAAAGCATTCATGGAGAAGCGGGATCCAGATTTCAAAGGAACAATGGAAGAGAATGCCCCAGCTGTTTGGCCTTGGTGGGAGCCAGTCGATATCAAGGTACCAGATAGACCGGCAGATGTTAAGAGCAAGCTGTGAATACGAATTTAGTCGTATTTCCGAAATACAAAGCCCACATTCTGATTCCTCTGCTTCTTCAACACCTAGGACTTCGGTGTAGCCTCTTCCCAATAGCTGAGACAGCAACCGAATGAAGAGCTCTCTACGATCAACGGGTTAGTGAGAACATACTCACCAATCATACCAACAAAATAAACCCCTAGGAAGCGTCGTTCTTCCCTCACCCACCTCCTACCAACCCAACCCATCAAACATCCAACATCCAACCAAAACCAAAACCAAAACCCCATCTCCTCACCCCCTTCCCAACATCCACAATCAGCAACAACCCCCTAGGAAACCAGACCACACACCACACAGCCAAGACAACTTTTCACACTTCTCGTTTCGCACTACTTCACTTATAGAATCCCATGATACCCCCCCACACACACACGTACAGTACACACGCCAACTCTCTCCTCAACGCGAAACTATCATGAAAATACAAAAGTAGCCACATACTAAACAGCCTTACACTACTACCCACCCCCTACCTACATACCTACCTACCTATCCTCGCTCACCTCCTAAACCTCACCAGGTACAAAAACTAGTGAGGGGGAGAGGAGCGAGGCAACAATTAGGTAGGTATGTAGGTACTTACCCACCGGGCATCAATCAGACCCTTACACGGGTCTGCGTATGCGGCGGGGGGTATACTGTAGCTATTTGTACTATACACCTTGATACCGTGACAAAGAGGTGATTATTATAAATCGTATCGTTAAACAGCTTTTAGATATCCGAACCGCGAGATGAAATCTCATCCAAGTTCTTTCAAATTACAAAAATCTATACACACTCAACTTATTCAATTTCTTCAAGTTGAAAACTTGCTTGCATTCAATGCCAGTCCGGACTTCCTATTCAAATCTCTCTCTCCCTCACGCTCATCGAGCATCCCGCCTCGAACGCCATCCTCTCTAAACGCCATCCGGGTATGAGGAAAGAAGAATCAACGAATCCCGTCTTGCAAATGCCACACTGGCCAAGACACCCCCATCCCTTCTCCCGGGCCAAGGGAAACGAAAGAAAACAAAGGAAAGTCGTCGCATAGTTCGTTTCAGTATACACAGTGAGATAGCGTCCTGCCATCACTCCAAAATGCACCATTCATATCCAGATGACCATGCTAATTATCCACAAACGCGCCTTGAAGCAAACTTGGAAGGACAAGGACCAGATCAGTCTATCGTCATCCTGCTCGAGACAGGCATATTGCCGTGCTTGAGATCTGGAAGCTCAGTCATATTGTCCTTCTCTCCTGCCTCCTCGCCCCCAATCTTGCGCTTCATAATATGTTGTTTCAGACCCAGACCGAAGTTATTTGTGCATGTGCATGCATTGGCAATCGTCAGAATGATCAGAATAATTGTGATAACTGCGAAACTGGTCAAGGTCTTCCGGACAGGCAGGTAGTTGAAGGCGTGGCCCTTTTGGTACATGCGTGCGAGCTTGAAGATGAAGTAGGCGAGGCCGCAGAAGAACAGCACGATGGTGATGATCATGCCGGTTTTATTCTCGCGACGCGTGAAGAAGGCGGCCATGAAGAGGATGAAGACGGTGACGGGGATGGCGGCGATGGTTAGTCCGAATTCAGCGTCGTTGACACCAGTGACGATGACGAGGAACTGGACAGTGAAGCCGAGGAAGAAGAAGAAATCAAACTTCAAGAGGGTGATGTAGATCTGCTAGATGTTAATATCCATAGTTGCACATGAACCTAGCAAAGCTTACCTGGAACGTCAAGAATCTCCGCTTCATACGTAGGTCAGCACTGATGTGCTTGTAAATGGTCCACGCAAATTCATCATAGAGCTTCCAAGAAATCACAGACAACATCACGGTGAAGACAGCAATAATACACGGCACCGCAACTAGATACGGCTGAATGTCCACCCAAACCGTTGCTCCTGGTTTTATGTATGGGTCGGCCGATCCATCTGCATTTTTGTGACCAGTCAGACCTAGAATAGCCTTGTTGATTTGATCGTACTGTATCGCGGCATAGATGAGCATGCCCAGGTTGTAGATAACCAGCCCGATAACCTGAATCGTATTCTTCAGCCGCAAGGAGTCGTAGACGAGGATGTTTTGGTACAGGAATCCGAAAATGAAGAGGGTGAGGTAGGTGGGGATCGCTTTCGATAAGGGAATAGGTGACTCTCCGCCAATTAGACTGTCCTGGAACTTCGCAAAGATGAATCTATCATGTTGTTAGATGCTGTTTAGATGGAGATATCAATATTGTACGTACGCTTCAATCGCTAGAACGATGGCAGCTTGTGCCAGAGTCGTGAGCATGAAAGCCCATGTCCATAGTGTATTTGGTCTGCCAAAATTAGCCATGGCGTTGATGAATCTGATGGTTGGTTCGCCGTTACCTGTACATCTTTCTTGAGCGTCCTGTGGCAGCGGGTGGTGTCAATCCTTCTCGTGAGTGATATCCTCCCAGATTTTGGTACTGGTCTAAGTCTCCACGAATTAAGGAAGAGCTGGATTCATGCCTGTAAGACATCCGATGGCAGAATGTTGCGCTCCCGAATGAGGAGCTACGTAGGATTTCAGCGCAAAGATGATGAGGTGAATGTCGTAGGTGAAGCAGGCGAGGGTACCTCCAAATCGGAAAGTGGTAGGAACCAGTGTAATGGGATGAGTTGTAAAGTCAATCTGCTTGTAGGGCTGGGAAGAGCAGTCTTCAAGAGATGGGTCTGCGTATGCGTAGAGGGGGAGAGGTGGTCAGAGTTCGTTCGCTGAAAAGTCGTTCGGTCTGCAACGAGCGTGGTTTCAGGAGCCTTGTGGCGAACGGCTTTCTATACGAGGCGCAGTATTGGACGAGCGACGGTAAGGGAAGGAGGGTTTTGAATGGTTCCTTAGGAGGGAATGGAGTGCGATGTTAAGAGAGGGAAGGATGAGGAGGTGAGGAGGTGAGGAGGAAGAGGTCGGTCAAAAGAATGGAGGTTGATGGAGCTGGATATGGATATGGTATGGAGAGACGGGGTCGTTGGCAGAGAGGAGTTTTCGAGTCGTGTCCGGGGATTACGGATTACGGAATACGGATTACGGGGTCTCACGCACGGGATCAGGCTTTCAATAGCAGCAATTATTGAGACTCAAAGGTGCATATATTTGCAGCATGTTCCAAACAACAGGAGAGTTTTCTCATTCCTATTTCCCAAGATGACATAGTTAACCACAGTCACAGTACCTTCGTACAGCAGCAGTCACACAGTCACACATCTGCAAAGTCGATGGAGGCTGGGAGAAACGGGAGGGATGGGATTGATGGTGTTTGCTGGTGCGAACTGAGTGAGACTTGGTCCTTTGAACTCGTTTCCACGGCTGTTGAAGTTACCAATCACCATTCAAAGCTCTCACCTCCCGCTGGGCGCAGTCCCCTGGCCAGCCTTTGGCGAAAGGCTTTCTCCCGTCGGTGTCCATTTCGCTGAGGCTGAGGACGCGTGGATCACCTCAGTGAAGATTCCAAGTCTGGCTGTGGCTGAAGTTTGACATATCGGTGAACACCGAAGACCCAGGAGAAGTCCTGGAGTTGTTTTGACGATGCGGAGATTATAATCTGGCAGCTCTTCTGCCCAGTGCCCAAATGTCACCAGTTTCGGATGCATTCGCGCCGAGTTCGCGGCCACCTAATGCCAAGAGCTGGCAGTGTCTCGCCGAGAGTGCTGGATTCATCTGACCCAATCGGTCAGATTGTCACCAGTGCTCACCCAACTTCCCAAGAGCATGATCAGCTACAGAATATGTACAGTACAAGAAAATGCGACGAGAGGCAATTGACTCGTCATGAACATCAGAAAGGAAAGGGAGATAAACATGCGCATAAGCTTACGTTCGCCGTGCGAGTTGTTCCGCTGTTAGAAGGGGCTCTTACCGGCTCATCCTTGATGCGTTTCAATCGTGATATTATTGAAACCTGGAAATAATAGCAAGGTATTCTCAGTATGGAATTACTGCCTACCTATGTTATGAACATCAAGGCCATCATGTGTCTTCTTATTGGGAACTCTTTTCGTTTCCTGGTCCTCGATATCGCGACAATTGAAGTCGTGAAAGTTGTTCATCCCATCATTGTGGTTTAAGTCTGGCATGGAGTCCTAATGCGCAGGCCAAGGTAAGATCGACAATGAAACTGGGGTTGACAGAGAGACCAAGGAGCCAAGAACTCAAGGACTGTCATAGCTCTTGGTGTCATTCTTTGAAGCTGGAGAAGGAAGCTTCCGATTTCATGTTCAGCGCTTGCAGGTGGAGTGGTTTTCAATTCATAATTTTCATAAAGAATAGTACAGGCTAAAGTCTCCACCTGCTGAAGCTCAGTAGATGTTGCTCATTTCAACTGACAACGACTTATTCCCAGATAGTCCAGTCTTCTTCCTCTCATTGTCTATTATCTATTGTCTGTTGACTGTTCATTCCTTCACTTGTCGCAGCCTCCGATTCTCTCACTGCTCCTCCCTATTGAATTATAAGCGGCTACCCGCACCACTTCATCTCTTCCTTCTTTTCGAGTCGATCAACCCTTCTCTGCTTCATGCAGACAAACAGAAAATCGCATTGTCAATGCCGTATCTTCGATGTTGTGCCGTCTGAATTGAACTGGGCCATTGTCCAGAGGATCCCATCAATCGATTTACTTGCTTCTAGTGTGGACAAACGGAGCAGATGCATGTTTGCACATTGCAATGCACACTGCCGAGTTCAGGGAGGAGATAAGGTTAGGACTATCGACTCGAGCTCAAGTTAGGCTATTGTTCCCGTTACTGAATCAATCGATTCCTTGCATTTAAGAGTGTGCAAACAGATAAATGTGATTGTCTATGCAGTGCGGGAACGGGGATGGGATGGAAGTGCTATTGTATTAGTAGCCAAGGAGATGGATCCACGTGAATGAGGGCCCGGAAAGTCGAGATGTACACATGGAGAGATATGGCGAGGCAAGGAAATTAGGTCGATTTTGGGCCATGAGCATGATTGGTATAACGGGCAGTTGCCTCAATGGCGAAAGAGTGGACGTCGACTCGACGAGTGAGAATCGAGGATCATCAAGCACGTCTGCGGTCCAAGGCAACGGTGAGACGTAACGAACGTATTGGATGTAATGGACGTAGTGGGCATTCAATCATCAAGGGTGGAAAGAATTGTAGCTGGGAAGATGGGTAGGTGCTTGAAGTACAGGCGAGATGTTCTGAATATGGCCAGGTGCTTCGATGAAACTAGAATTGATGAGGGGTAGGAGATGAGCAGAGAGTTCACAAGCCTAAGTAAGGATTGCCACTTCGCCAATTCCAAATGCTCCTCTGAACATATTTTCGTTGTTAAGACGACCCTTTCTTGACGCCCTTTCTTCACTGCTTCTTCTCACGCCACGACTCTATACATCAAAGTCTTCATCACGGCTTAATGTTCAAAGAACGCGAGCGTTCATCTATTGGATCAGCTCTTTCGACTCTCAAACGCCGATTCTCAACGTCAACACCGAGAAGTGAGTGTGATAACCGAACATTCTCTAGTATGGAGCCAGCCGGACTGTCCGCCCTAACTATGCAGAGCCCAGCCCCAAGCAAGAAACGGAACAAAAAGGGAAAGCAGAACAAGAAGAGGGGGGGGCCGCACAGCGATGCTGAAGAACTTGCTCCTTTCGATGTTATTTGGGGAGTTGACGGAGATGGACCAAGTGGCCCAGCAAATGAGCATGCAAACACAAATGCCCTCGAGATCACCAACAGCCCCGTCGAGAACAGCATACTTGCTGCACCCGAAGTCCCTACCGATACTCAACTTACCATTCTCATGCAAAGGTCTTTCGAGTTCGGTCAATTTCTGGATGCCGGTCGCTCACACATGAAGCAGTTTAACAGCTTGCTGAAAAAATGCGGCAGGGATGTCCAAGGCATGCAGATGACTCAAGAGCGGGTTCAAGAGCTCGAGGAATTGCTCGACAAGAAAAAGGAAGAGAGCCACAACTTGGCAATTTCTATTGACACTCTAACACTCCTTGGTAGGCAGAAGGAAGCAGAGGGCGAGAAATTATTAGCAGATGAGAGAGCTAGTCATGCTAGCGCAAAGGAGAGGAATGAGGACGAGAAGAAAGCTTTGGAGTTAGAGAGAAAGAAGCTTATGGACCAGCGGGCCAAGGCCACGAAGGTTGCCGAGGCTCAGGAGGCAGAAGGGAAGTTAAGGAATAAGAAAGAGCTTGAGAAACTCAAAAACAAACAGCAGTTGGAATTCGAGGCACGTGTTCTGAAGCTGGAGGAGGAAGCTAGAAAGCGAGAGGAATCAGAGAGACAGGTGATCGCCAGTTTGATAGCTGAGAATGAGTCGCTCTTGAAGGAAGTTGAGGTGCAGAAGCAGTCAATTGAAAACCAGAGGAAAGACTTGAAATTTTTAAGGGCAAAGCTTGACGATTCGGAAAGGACGAAGAACAGTTTAAGGGAAGATCAAGAGAAGTTGGAAGCAAAGTTGGATAGAGTTCAGAAGGAGTTCTCGTTCCGTGATAAAGATGTTACCTACTTGTTAGTATTTATATCCCCCTTTGATTTATCACAATTAGCCTCAACATCTCTTTTGAATATCTCAGCTTACCATATCAACAACACAGCAAGGACATGTTTGCCCAAGTTGAGCAGGGCATCCAGAAACTCTCGACGGAATATTTCACACTGCTCCCGGTCAATGACCCTGTCGATATCGAGCGCCTCCATCAGAACCTCATCAACCTTGATACCATCTTTAGCTCAGTACCCCTATCAAGCACTCCTGATTCGCAAAAGCTTCGTAGAGCTCATGCTGAACGCATCATCTGTAAAACAATTTGCGATTTGCTCTGGGTGCCCTTCTCATCTGAAGTCACCCTGGCCGACAAGAACCTGACAACCCATCTCATTTCGATGTCAACCAAACTATCGCAAGCCAACAACGGACAGCGTGTCTCAAGAGTCTGGAGAGCACTAACCATGCAGTCTCTCCAATCACTGGCCCCCTCTCAAACATCTACCCGAGCAGACAAAGCTGCTGCAACAATTCTCAACACCCTCCAGCCTCTTCTGGCTCTCAAATTGGAATCTAGCTTCCGAACCGAGCTTCTTGCTCTCCTGAACATGGCCATCAGTCTCTGGGAAGTAGCCCAGACCTCCCAACTCAACATCTCCATCTCTTCGCCTCTTGATCCAGCACAACGAAACACATGGAGCTCACTAGACTTCGACCCGCACCCACGATCAGAATTGGCCACTCACCCCCGTATCTATACATTATTTCCTGCGATTACAACTCAAGTCCTCTCCACAAGCGGCAAGCTGACTGGAGCAGCGAATAGCAAAACCCAAACGGTTCAAATCCACCCAGGAACAGGGCTAGCTCAGTGTTCGGCGCTGGTACTGAGGGGTGAGGAGGAGGAGGAGGCGAGGAAGTTGGAGATTGAAGAGAAGGGACTGCAGGAGAGGAAAGAGAGGGCTAGGCAGCGGAGAGTGTCGGATGGCCTGTTTGCGGTCCCTGTGGAGAAGAGTGAGAATTTGGAAAAGAAGGAGGTTGTAAAAGTGGTCGTGAAGGAGATTGAGAGAAAGAGCTCGGTGTCTGGGCCTGTGAGTAGGGTTGGAGGCGTGGGATTGAGTGATGCGTGGGGGAATAGGGGTGGGACTGGCAATGGGACTGTTGGGAAGGGAAAGAGGGGGTTTGAGGAAGTGTAGGTCACCGAGGGGAGGTGGTGATTTGCTTGAATGAGGTGCTTGGTGTTTGATTTAGGTTAAAAAGTTAGGGCTGTTGGGTTTGTTTTGGAAGCGATTATGTCAGTTTTATGAATGATGAATAATGAGATCTACGTAGTCCTGGAAAGCAGAAATACAACATTTTCTTCAACCTATGTAGTCTACGTATCTTAAGAGACTTAATTATAAGACTACAATAAGCGCATAAAGAGGTTTATACTTGGAGAAAAAAACTGTTCTTTTTCAGTAGAAGCAAGAGGAGACCGCCATACGTTACAAGGCTAAATTACTGAAAGTCAAAGTCAAACTCAGAGCTATAAGACAAGCAGCTAAAAAGGCAACAGTGAATCATCCCGGATAAATCAAAGTGAATATTTATCCCTGTGTCACAGGTACCGACAAAGGGAGCAATAGTGAATCATGAGCAGAGAATCAAAGAAAGCTTGCATCTCGAAATTTTATGGGGTATAGAAAACTCTTTCTCTTATGCATGTTGGAATCGTTAACCGGGAACTTCAGGAAATAATGGAGTGGTATGGTATGGTGTGGTATGGCCTACTGTGTATAGCTAGTGCCTAGGATTTGAAAGAGGGATAATGGGGTTTGGAGACGGGGGTAGTAAGAATGTAATAAGTAGGAGGAAAGGATAAATTCGGGCATCGGTGAGAACATATCTTATAAAGTATATCTATATAAGAAACTAAGCAAGAGACCCTGTCTAAACCTGCCACCAGACTAACTGGCAAGCCAAACCCACCGGCGAGGTACGATGTGGGGGTGGAGTCCGTGGTGTCGGTAGAATTGGTAGTGGTCAGTCCTCTACTCACGATGGAAAGAGCGTAAAGAGCACAGGTTGGAGAAGCCTTCATTTCTCTCAACTCTAAACTAAGCGACTTTGAAAACAGGAGGATGGGATTTGCGATGAATCTAAATGAGTGTGTTGCCTACAGGGAGGTGAAGAGCCTCAAATAGAGATTGAAACTTCCAACCTATTTATTCTCTCGACTCTCTATGCACTCAGGATGAGATGTCAAGTAACGCGACACGCCCTGCTCTATTTACCACCATATTGGCTGCAGGAACGGTCGTAGAGACCATGAGATTGAGTTTTTGATTTTCCGGGTCTTGATTCTACGTGGAACTAATCATTGCTCTTCTGGATCTTCCAGAGAACTCGATGTTTGAAGCGAACAAGCAACGATCATAGACTGCTAGGGAGTTCCCAGGCCAGGTCCACAACAGTGGCATCATAATTCCCCTGCAGATCATAAATCATGATATTAAGGAAATATGATGGAGTCTAACGGGGTAACTCGGAAAAGTGTACGAACAAAGCAGAAGATAAATATTCAGTTAAGCCGAGGAAACACGTAAACTTTTAATGGAAACCTAGGTTCAGGCGGACAGACACAGGCGGAAAAATGACCGTTTCCCAAGAGTGGGTGCCAAAAAGTTTTAGGCATTGGCTTTTTGGTCCACATATCTGGGTTTAAAGAAGCTTTAAGCCTCATGCTCAGTTTAGGTGGTGGGGATTGGCTGAGGAGCTGGTAGGGGATTACTGCCTTGGTACTTGTAGCATCTAAGCTACCACCTCCTGATAAACGCAAAGCACGGATAGTAGGAGCGAAGTTTATACTGGCTCAGAGTGCAGTTTATCTCTCTCTGTTCCCTGGTACAACTCACCCTCTAAATCTTTGAGCTAGGAGAAAATTGCCTACAGGTGGAATCAAGAATGATGCGCAGGTAGATTCACACAAGGGGCTCTCAATCAGAATGAACCAGATGTTCGAGTGGTATACATGCTCAAAAACTTGGGTATTTCGCGGTCCGAAACTAACTCATTAGGTACAAAATGTACAACTTTCTTTCTACTGCGCTCCCAGAGTTTGCAAAGCTGCTCTGAGCTCTTTCACGGCCGTGTCCGCGTCTTCGAAGTTTAATGCCGAGATCGCCCATCTTGCATGCTTCTGTGCCTTCGCTATGGCTACGTCGTCGATATTTAGTTGCTGTTTGTGAATGTGTCCTGAATGAGCCTGGGGTACCGTAGGCTGGTTGTAAGCTTGAGGAGGCGGTGTTTGACTGTAAGTTTGAGGAGGCGGCTGGAAACGTTGTTGAGGAAGCGGAGGTTGGTAATATGGCTGTTGAGGAGGTGGCGATTGTTGATACGTTGGTTGTTGTGGAGGTGGGGGTTGCTGATACGGTGGCTGTTGCGAGGGATGTGAGACATAATGTGGGAGTGGAGGAGGTAGATGTGAGGCATGCGGCTGGGTGGGAGGCGCTTGGTGATAGAAGCCCTGTGGTTGTTGTGGGGGAACTGGGGGCTCATCACGTAAAGATGGAGGTGGGAATGATTCAAAGTCGGGAGAAGCCTTGGTGCCTGGAGGGCCCATAGGCTGTTGAGGAAGACCAAGATCTATAACATCATCCGGCGGCGCTGTGGGAACAGTCCAATGTTGAGATTCAGACGTAAAATTAGGAACCTCTGGGAAGTATCCTCCACCCACTGAGCCATCCCGTGTATTAGGCGATGGTTCCAAGGGCGAGACATTGTCGTCTTGAACAGCTGTATACGGAAACCCATCTCGAGGATAGGGATCAAAGGCAGGTGCTTCTGGCCCCGGCGAGCCCCGAGCAGATACTTGCGTGGAAGGGTGAAGAGATTGGTCTACCGAGGATTGCCTCGCAAGTCTTGCTTCAACGTTATCCTGCTCATCTGGAACCTCTTCTACAGATGCTGGATGAGGCCCTGTCGTAGATGATCCCAAAAGTTGGACCTCTGGATCATTGGGGTCCAAAGCAGGAAGGACCGCTTCCGGCGCAGGCTCTGACTTTGGATTTGACTCGTTCGGGTCCTTTCCTTCCTTCAATGCCCGGGTAATTCTGACTGCGTTCCATTTCGCATACTTGATCTTAGATTGTGTTTCCCCATCCGGTGGACTCCATATGTTTACAAGCTCTAGAAAAGTCGCAGCTGCTTGAAATGTGTCTGCTGTTTGTCTACGTATCCGTCAGAAACAACGATAGGGAAGATACGGGAGCCGTACTTGGTGACCTTGTCTGCCTGAACAGCTCTATCAGCCCTTTGGAATGTCTCTAATCCAAATTGCTCCACGTATGCCTGCCCAGCTGTATCATCCACAATGGCATCATTGGTAGCATTGTCGGCCTTGATCTGTTCCAACTTGTCCATCAAGGTCGTCGTGTACGTCAAGGTCTCATTGTCGCCGCTGTGAAGGCCTCTAGATAAAATTTGGTTGACGATCCAGTACTCGCCTACGAATTTTAGTGACTGTGAGGTCTGAGAGAGGGAAAACTCACACCAGTAGGCCATCACGGGCTTGACCTTCTCTAGCTGCGTAGCTCTCACCATGAACCTCGTGAGGTCTGCGGTCTTCAACTTGTCGGGGATATGCGCCGCCATCTTTCCTGCGTGTATGTACAAGTACAAGAGAGAAAGAGAAGCTATTCGTACTAGCTGCTATTTTATGGTTGGCTGTTGCCTATGACGCGCATGGGCAGGCGGGGTTGCTGGTTGACTGAGGTGATGGTAACAAATGGGACGAGAATTGGTTGAAATGTCCTAAAAGGAGAATTAGTAATAATGCCCCGATTAGGTGATTTCTGACAGAATATGTGCCCCACTTGAGCTCTATCCCTGTTTACCCCAGATTATCGAGGGAGACAAGCGACGGTGGCCTTTTCTTCCACGGGGCCAACATCAGGACAGCTTGTCAACATCGGATTACTTTAAAACATCAGGCCACCTTTATTGACTTATTACCTCTTTAAAGTTCATGAATTGATCCTTTCAACAGCTGCTACAGCTTCAATTGTAGTCAAACGAAATAACATACGACAACTTCAACATGGTTTACACCAAAGCTATCATTACGGCCGCGGCTCTGCTTGCAGCTCTCCCGGTCGATGCTAGTCTCTACACCAAGAACTCTCCAGTAGTCCAGGTTGATGGGAACAACTATGACCGCTTGATTGCTCAGTCCAACTACACCTCCGTAAGTTGTTTTCCTCCCTTCCGGATAATCATACTAAGAGTGCGGGGTACCAGATTGTCGAATTCTATGCTCCATGGTGTGGACATTGCAAGAGTCTCCAACCCGCTTACGAGAAAGCTGCCAAGAACCTCGCTGGTCTAGCTAAGGTTGCTGCGGTCAACTGTGACGAAGAATCAAACAAGGCTTTCTGCGGTGGTTTCGGAGTCCAAGGTTTCCCAACCCTCAAGATTATAAAGCCCGGGAAGACCCCTGGAAAGCCCATCGTCGAGGATTACAATGGAGCACGATCCGCTAAGGGAATAGTGGATGCTATCGTTGAAAAGATCCCGAACAACGTCAAGAAAGTGGAGGACAATAACTTGGAGGCTTGGTTGGCAGAGGCCAGCGAAAGTCCCAAGGCTATTCTTTTCACGGACAAGGGAACGACCAGTGCTTTGATTAGGGCCATTGCGATCGATTTCAAGGGTAGCATCAACGTAGCACAAATTAGAAATACGGAGAAGGCGAAGGCAGCAGTTGAGTTGTTTGGAATTACCAAATTCCCCACTCTCCTTCTCCTTCCAGGTGGCAAGGAGGCCGCGGAGGGAATTGTCTACGATGGCGAGCTAAAGAAAGAGCCTATGGTTGCTTTCCTCTCTCAAGCTGCAACACCGAACCCGGACCCAGCCCCCGCTAAGGTCAAGGTTTCGAAGTCAAAGTCGAAGGACTCGAAGAAGGCTACCAAGGCCAAAGAGTCACTCAAATCGTCCTCCAGTTCTCAAGCTTCTGCTGAGGGAACTGCCGCCGCAGCATCTGCTACAGAGGAGACTCTCGTGGAGGAGGCTACCGAATCACCCCAACCCGAAGTTGAAGCCGAAAAGCCTATCGTTCTTCCCGAACCAGCTCCATCTATTCCAATTCTGGCTACTGAGGCAGACCTAGTGAGCGAATGTTTGGGCCCGAAGACCGGCACCTGTGTCCTGGTGCTTTTGCCAAACACGCCTGATGAGGTCGCTGCGAAGGCAATTGGCTCCTTGTCAGAAATCGCCCACAGACACAAGAACCACGCCAGAAAGACCTTTCCATTCTATATTCTGGGTGAGCACATTGGGGGCTTCGGAGCGATCAAGAAGTCTTTGGGTTTGGGAGCCTATACTGAAGTCATCGCAATCAATGGCCGGCGTGGATGGTGGAGAAGTCTTCCTTTAGCTGGAACAAAGATGGCTGAAAAAGATGTCTTAGAAGAGGCATTAGAAAACTGGGTCGATAACATCAAACTTGGAGAGGGCGCAAAGCAGAAGATCCCCGAGGGATTGATTCCTGAAGACCCCGTTGTTGTGGAAGAGCCTATCATTGTCGAGGTACCCGCCAAGGAGGCGCAAGAACCATTGAAAGAAGAGCCCATTATGGTTGAGGAAATCAAGGTTGAGGAGACCGTCAAGGAGCCACATGATGAACTTTAAAAGCAGATAGTCTTGTGTTCGGGAATTGGGGGTTGACTCGTTAGGTAAAATAGCAATTTCACGCTTGAATTTCTGATATTCCCTAGCTATACAAGTACTTGCTCATATTCCTCCAAGCGAAAAATTTCATCTGCTTAGCTCTTCATGAATTTCGGTCAAAGCTAACGTGCCACGGTCACCTCTAGCGAGGCTCTTGTGAAACATACGTCCCACCTAGACTAGTATAATTTGAAGTAAACTGTTTCCAGGTCCCTATCTATCGAGTCAAAATATAGCAAGGCCTTGCAATTACTCTAAACAGCTAACCTATTATGGAATCAAATTCGAAATCGTCACCGTATTCTATATCTCACCACCAACAACAAAGCCGCTCCCCACACACCCCCTCCCGTTTCCCTAATACTTTTACCGTACCAGAGAACTAACACCCGCAAAAATCCACCTGCGGTTATCCCCTTTATATACCGAAATAAGCCCCTACTCTTCAACAAATCCAATTCACATCCGACGAGTCCCCATGGCTTAGTGGTTGGTCACTGCAGATGGTTATACACTCCCCTCAAAAAACACCCCGATCGGGGAGGCATGAGGGTCCCACCGGGTTAAAGAGGCCAAACAGTGCGCAAACGCGAAAACTCAGTTAGTCTGGTTTTCATCTACTACCCACCGGGGTAGTAGATTTTTTGCAATTTTTTTCAAGGTTTCTTTTTGAGGGGAATATATTCCCCCCCCCCTTTTTTCTTTCTCGCTTAGGGTCTCGGGCCGAGGGGGCGGATGGCGAAATTTTGAAATGTGACTTGATCGGTACTTAAATGCCTCTACTTTTATTGTAGCGCCAAAAACTCGAGGTCTATAAAATAATGACAGACCTGTGCCCGACGGCTTCATCGTTTTATCCAGACGCCAAACCCCTGAGTCAATGATAGCCCAGACCCAACAACCACTTCATCACCTCATCTAAACATCGAATCGCTAAAAAGACAAACAAACCCGAACCTGACTACCTAAGCATTCCCCAGCCCACAAAACAGAGTCATATCCCTCCTCATCATCTACCTCTCCTCTATCCACTGCTCTCCAGACTCCATCTTTCTCTACCCCCTCCCAGCCTTCCCCTTCCCCGTGTGAGAATCCATAACCAGGTTGATACTCTTTTGACGCGCCGGAGCATCCTCCTCCACCACCGCCTCGGGAGCTTATTTACACGAGTAACCTTACCTTCAACACCTTGCTTCGTATCCGCACCAATCGAGCTACCTACGTGAGTCTTCTCACGTGAAGCCACCAACTTGACAGCAGTACACTACGCCCCCCTTCTTCCGCCTTTGACTCTTCACTTTTCCCCTTAGGGAGTCCTTAAACCATCCAGATACACTGCCCCATAAAGACCTAGCGCTACCTGAAGCCTGTGCCGGAAGTTTGGTGTGCGAGATCTTGATGGCCTGTTCGGATGCGTACCCCACGGCAGCCGTGTTTGGCGTGGGACGGCACATGCGGCTGAGCTGATGGTGTAGCGGTTTTGATGGTCCCGGTAGTTTTGCTGCGAGTTGAGGGTTGGCTTGTACAGTAGGACTTCGTTGTCAGAAATCACGTGAATAAGTGCTTTGTCAGCTACGCAAATCCTGTATTAATACCCCTCATCTAATTCATCATTATTGATTCCAACAGATTAGAAGTCTGGCACGCACTACCATCAATATTAATACCCCTCATGTAACCTACTTACATCTAATTTATTATCATTGATTCCATCACTATTTGACAGATTAGAAGTCTTGCACGCACTACCATCAATATTTACCTCTCACGAACCACACAACCAGTTTTACTAGCATTTTCTAGTACTACAAGAAACACCAAGATGCCTTCAACCAAAATCGACCACCTCGCCTTTCTAGGCCAAAAGACGGAGTTCCAGCAGATCAAGGAAGGTCTCATCGCACAGTTGAACGGTGACAACTACGCGGAATGGTCAATCAATGCGAATGGCGTTCTGCAAGCTAATAACTGAAATCGTATTATTAGAGGTATAGAGCTGCCACCTCCTGCCGGAAACGGACCTGATGGAGCCGCTCTACGTACCTCATACAATAATCGTCTGTCAGTAGCTATGCGAGTACCACTCGCAGCGATTCCGGCTACATTCAACGATGAGATAGCTATATCTTCTGCAGCTAGAAACGCCGCTGGAATTTGGAACGCGTTGAAGGTATATAATCGGAGCCAGGACGAGGCCTATGTGTCATCAACCCACGATGCATTCAATCGCCTCAAATTCAATCCAGGAGAAGAAATATTGCGTGAATTCGAGAGCACGATGAGACGGTTCCAAATGGCTCTACGAAATTCGATAGACCCGATTTCCAATAAGCAGATTCTACATCGACTTCTTGGAGCCCTTCCAAACGAGCCCATCTGGATTCAAGCACAGACATTCTGCCAGCAGAATAAGGCTACGCTAGAAGAAGCTATTCGACTACTTCAACGGACAGAATACAACATTCGATCTCTCTCAACCAGCAGTGCCAACTACGCCAACCCTAGTCCCACAGGCGAAAACACAGGCAAATCATGGGGGAGAGACAAGAGGGCAGAGAGAGGAAGAGGAGTGGCAAAGTACAGAGGGAATCGATCGAGGGGCCGATCTGGGCACAATCGATCAAGCAGAGGTTACTTAGAGGGCATACACATGCTCCAAAGGCAAACTCGGATCAATGCTAAAAGCGGTCATTTTGAAGACCATTTTCAATACCGGTTTGAAGGCCGATTTTGGAACGTTTTTGGAACATACAAATGGCATGCAAGTGTCACTAGCGCGGACGGTTGTGAGCACTCTTGTAGTGCAACGCTGTACTATACAGTGGGATACTGAACTCCACAGGAGACGTAGGTATCATAGGCTTCATCTATAGGGCCTATTGCATGAGTTAATGAGGCTCTACACCATAACAGTACATCTGCTTGCTGTCACGCAGAGAAGCTAGTAGCCTTCCTTAAAAATACCGGTATTGCTACTAGGAAGTGGCACTTACAACGACTAGAGCACCTAGAAATAGGGTAAGGCTCTGATTTAGAGGGGGGGTAGCGGGGTAGTGGGGGCACAAGGGCCATTTTTTACGATTTTATGCGTTTTCTTTGGTTTTGCGTTGCTTTTAATAGGGCCTGATTTGACTTACACAGGACGTTAAAAGGATAAAACAAATAAACAAACAAACAAACAAACAATAGGGCCTGACCCTCAAGGTCCACTGGAATATATAGCAGTACTGTATTTAAGCACTAGTATTAGCACTAGATAGACCCGCTAGAGCAACAATGCTCTAGCTGTCCTACCATAGTCTTTGACTTATACAGGACGCTAAAATGATAAGACAAACAAAACAAACAAACAAACGCATGGGGGAGTGTCAGAAATCACGTGTATACGCAATCCTGTATTAATACCCCTTACTTACATCTAATTCATGATCATTGATTCCATCACTATTTGACATTCGTTAATTACTTGCTATATTTCAGCCAGTCTACCCTAGAAATGGGAGAGTATTCAAAGTTAAAATATGTTTCGACTACCACTACCATACCCCTGCCAGTTTCCAGCAGCATTGTAGCAGCAAGTCTTACATCAGTTATTTGCAGTTTTTGCCTATTAATCAGTCAGTTGTCCGTCCTGGGCTGACTAATCATTGACTGACTAACTTATTACGCACTTTGCTTTAATAGGTTTTTTAAACGGCAATTCTATACACCATATAATCGAAGTGGTAGGTAAACTTGTAAGTTATCCACTCTAGCTTTACCACCACTTTCTCTATCCTTTTCCCCTTATTTCTTTGCGCACTCTCTTCATCCTCCATATCCTCCTTAACCCCCTTACTATATCATCTGATATATTGATAGGTTTTCGGGCTGCTTGGGAGTCCTACGACTCGTTGGCGCTTGAATAACTACCTCATCTGCTAGTTTCTTTGTAAGCTTTTTTGTCTCAAGCGCGCTTTTAGTCTTTTGCGCTGAATCTGACAGGAGTAAGGTATTTACTCTTGGTGGGGGTGAAATGCGCATTTGGCACCATGCGCCGCTTTGCCTTGCTGGTGCGCACTCGTTTGGCTCACAATCAGGATTCGATAATACTCAAGAAAGGCTTTACCTTGAGCCTAAAGAGAAGTATCCTAGATGGGTTTTGGGGTATTTATTCGAGGATAAAGTCAACAGTTATCATTGAGGGGTAACGTTTTTTTCAACTGCCGGAAGAAAAGTTCGCGCGGAAAAAGAGGACCCTATTCCAACTGATTTCGCCGGTCACAATAGATCACTCACATATCTTTCCCAATCCTCCGAGTAATATTAGGAAATTGTTCACGAAGTCAAGAAATGATGTTCCGTCATACTATACACTCCACTGCCGAGGTTAGCGATGCCAGAGATTCAGGGGCCCAGAAACCGGGTAGTGACATTGATCGTACTTCGTAAAGCATTGCTACTGTAGAGACGGAGATTATAAAATCACTTATAGTTTTTTCATATGCAAACGCAAGCTCCGAGATATACGTTGTAGTGTTGCCCCGCTCTTGAACGGAGCTGTGCCTCTTTTACGGAGGTAGATTGCCTAATATACAATTATCAGGTCCAATAACGAGGACTCCGTACTTCCTGCATTGCACGTCCTCCTCCGAAGAAGCGGGGATACCCTGTTCAGTTCACATCTTCTGGCCACCAAAAATCCACTCGCACTATCAAAATCTTCAAGTAAACAAATAAACAAAGAGGAGACGACAAATAACTTGAATTCCTCTCTTTAAAACTCAAATCAAATTATTTCTCTTATCAAATCGGAATAAGGCGTGCAGGGGTCGGTATTTCAACAACAGGCACAGTCTCGAGTACCAGTGCTGGTAACGGAACTGGCATTACTTCGTAGTTCACGGAGGGAGCAACCACGCATATGCTAAATCCTGACCACGACCAACTTATTACAGTACCAAGTCATACGAACCGTTTCCGTTTCCGTTCACTTCCGCTTCCATTTCCTGCACAAGAACCCACTCTTGAACTCTAAACGCATCGTCATTCTCACAAATGAATTTCAAGATCTCCTGCAAGTCAACCAGCAAGACTCCAGCCAGGGGCCGCGGGGTAAAACCATACAATAGGAAGGGTAAAGGACTAGAGGCACCCAAGCATAGGCTGTACAGTTACTTCAGAAGTTCAGGGTCTTGCGTAGAAATTTAAGGAGGCCAAGGCAGCCAAAGGGGAAGGTGAGAGAAAACATCACTGCGCTACAACTTCAAGTCCCAGCCGACTTAATTATCCCAATATCGAAAAGAAAAGTATATAAGATCTCATGTCACCACCCACTTCAGCCAGCTACTCTCACTCAACCAACATTCACATCCACATCCACTTACCTCTTACCATTTTCTCACTCTGTTGGAAACCATGTTCGCTACTAAGACCCTATTGCTCGCCCTTGGCGCCTCTATCGCGTCAGCTGGCTCCATTGTCGTCACAGTTAACGGCTACTCAGGCGGCTGTGTTGACGCCAGCGGCTCCTTCTCGTACGATCCCAGTTCCAATTGCGCTTCAGTCTTCACTGTTGTCACCGGAGGTTCGCTTGCCCCCCTCCCTTAGACATCTCTGTGCCATTTAATACTGTATAGTACCTGAGATAAAGACGATCCACTAACACGTTTTAAACAGCAAATAACGACTTTACCCTATCCACTCCTCTCGGCCCATGCGGTGTCGTGAGTGAAGAGCTTCTCTGCGGCCCCAAAGCCCCATCGACTGTCTTTACTGTACGTACTCTGACCCTTCTCCACATGGCATCAACCTTTTCTTGTTCTTCTCCCGAGTTTTGCCTCGCAAGGTAGTTTTCGATTTACAGAGGGCATGAGGGACTGACACATACTAGTTTAGAGGAAACGCCTTCTCCTGGCAAAACAATGGATGGAGCGGCGATGGAAGCAGTGCTGTGATTCTGGCGAACAGTGGAAACAATCCCAAGGGTGGCGTTTTCCAATATGGCTTGTTCTACTATGCTTAAGCCCGGACTAGCATGGGGAGATTAGGAAGATTTAATTTTTATTCTATTGCGGTAGGGCAAGGAAGGAGAGAAAGGAGAGGTGGCCCTGTTTGTAGTTAAAGCTTGCATTTTTAACAATGTATTTATTAATAGCCAGTGAATTCTTAAGCTTGCTCAATCAACGGGTATTTTATTTCCTTCATCCAAAGCTAAAGCTTTGGATGAGGCTATCAAGTCGCATAGGCCACCAAGACATTTATAAAAGGCAAAGTTTTTACTTACATTGAAAGTACAATATAATTACTAACGCACACTCAGCAAAAGCTAAATGGGTTTGAAGTGTATAGGGTTACACTTGTGGGGAGCTTGATAAAGGCTTCAAATTTGATACTCTCCTCCAGGGAGGATGGGAGCACTCTTTACATACATGTATTTAACACGTGACGCAAAGAAAGTGGTCCTCGTTCAACAGAAAGCTGTAAAGCCCTTCTTCTGTAGCGTAGCATAGAGCAGTTTCTCGGTGGAGGGAAGGTCGCAGCCGGCGTCGTCGCTGACCGTACTGATCTTGGCAAGCTGTTGCGCTCTTGGAGCGTGGAGCATTTAGCACATAAGTATAAGAGATAGGGACGAAAGTGATCACTTTGAGCGCGTGGAAATGATTAGAAATAATCAATGAATCTCTGCTTGCTGCTGGCTGGAGGAAACGTGCAAGGTATCCCCATCTGAATGGCTGACCGGGCTTTGTGGGGTCCGGGAAACTCTACTGAATAACCTTAGGGGTGTTTTGCCTCGCCTAAGAGTTCAAAATCAGCCTCTATCGCGTGAATGATTTCACCCACCAGTACCCGGCTGTCGGCCGACAAGTCGAGGAGCCTGAAATCTGTTTCCGATGCAGTGAGTTGCTGGGCTGTGGCCGCAGACGATTCTGAAGCTTGGTTCCGCTACTGTGTTGCGCTGAACGGAGGTTGTGATAGGATCCAGAAGCTGCCTCAAACAATTAGGTACAACAGCAATAGAGAAAATTTAACAATAAATTCGATTAACGTCAACGTCACTCAAAAAAACGAAAAGGGTGAGCAAGACTGGCTTGAAAATTGGGGTCGCTTCAAGTATTGGGGTGACACAAGGAGTGGCTGAGTGGCACACGACCACATTATTCATCAGAGTCCCATTGGTATCGAGCTGCCTCTTTGGGTTCATGGAGTTCTTCAAACTTCAAGGTATCTGTGGCAATCCCTTGACTAAAATGTACCCCACGGGCTGCTGCACGCTGTTTTGGGGTTTCAAGTGTCAGGAATACTAGACGCTTTGAAGCACACGGTGCCTGAAAGCAACAGATCTTTGATACAGACCTCAGGCTCTTGAGTGGATTCTGGATTGCGGATAATGCTGTTAAGGAGTATTGAAGTTTAAGTTGTCGTTGGAAGGGTCAGGAAGCTAGAAGTCTTGCCGCGGTTGGTTGCAGACCATTTTCTTTTAGTTCCGGTTTCACTTCTCGTGACCTTCCATCACCTCACTTATTTTCGATTTCAACAAGTTTCTATTCAAACTTCCCACCTTTCGTTCTGTCGGATTCCGGGATCTCATCCAAGACTCGCTCTAGTATACTTGAGACTCGGTTTCTCAAAGAATCGTCGAGATTGAAGCTCTCCAAAGCTGCGTCTATTTTTGACCCGCCCCCACCTCGGCAAATACAGTATCCTCACTTCTTCAACTTCACCTCTACTGTACGCGCCAACACACAAGCGCATGCAACCTTTAAGCACCAACCTGACTCAGCCCAGTCCATCCCAATTTACCCGTTCTGATGCCGTTTACCTGACTGTGTACCCATCACCCGCTGCCGCACCTGCAGCCTCCCCCTGATGAGCGCTTCATTGTCCAATAACCAAGAAGCCAACCAAACTGTCGGGTCCTCGCTTGAAGCTCCTCTGCAATTCCAACTGATATGAAACGGGCAAACAAGCACATCTCCTGTTGTGAACAAGGCTCCAGTGGGCTTGCTTCTCGCTCACTGGGTTGCTCGAGGGCTGAAGTGGATACAGATCGGCTGTGAGGCTGGTTGTGAGGGGTAGGCCAATGGGGGGGGGGGGCCATGAGAATTCCAACATTTGAGCTATTTAGACCCTTCAGATAAGATATCCTTGAAACGGCGCCTGCAGTAGTATGGGCGTCAATCCGGCTATGGATCTTTCTGAGTAGTAGAATTGTTGGTATATAGGCCAGTGCCATAACCTGCGGTAGAGAAGAATCATCGTTCAAGAATTCAATACTGTTCAACTGTGCTGGTACTGGTTCTCTCTTTGAAAAGTCCATACCATATCTTGCACATTTCTTACTTCTTAGTCTTATTACGAATTCACTGTCCTTGTCAATATGTCTTCCCCGCTCGAGCATAACCCAGTGGGGATCTCCATACCAATTTTCCCCCCACAACCCCAATCCGACATAGAGATATCACCAGTCGATCCTCCATCCTTCGAATCAAATACCCCCATACAAACTAGCTACACAGCCCTGCACAGGAGCCCAATACCACCTCCCTACAGAAAAACGCACAGTAAGGGACCGTCGAAACAAGAACCAGCTATGATAACCTCATCTTGGGGTATTGGGTGGAGAACACCTACTCTCATGTTCTCATGTTACGTACTCGGTATGTCTATAATTTTAAAGTGAAGCTACCTGGTTCTGACATCTTGTATAGCTTTTGCAATTGCAATTGCGCACTTGATCCTCTTTGAGTTCCTCAATGGAAAGGAGGCCGATGGAGCGGAAGAGGTTGCTCCTCAACAGTACATATCAACAGCGTCAAATTTACTAGCCAATGGGTTTGGGGTTGCGCTACGAGGAGCTTTGGCTATTGCCTTTGTTCAGTATCTCTGGAACCTCATGCGTATCTCCGCGATGAAAGTCTCTACCATCGAGCTCCTGTTTTCTATGAGGTCAAATCCACTCCAGCTCTTCAGACTCGCTGTCATTAAAGCAACTCCTATGCTTTGTCTTCTTGCAACGCTTATGTGGCTTACCAATATTGCTACCACCTTCCCGCCAGGGGCTATCACCGTTGTAACCACTCAACGAACATCATATGGAACCATCCCTATATATACCTTCGATCCCACCTTCGTGAGTTGTCACCACCAAAATACTTCTCAACCCATCCACGCAAAAGCTAATTCTTGTATCTCGGTAGATGGGAAATGGTTCAGGCACAGCAGCCAACCAATATTCATTGATGTCTCTGGCCCCGGATCCCCCAAGCGGATTTGTAGCCGAGTAAGTCACAAATCCCGAGACTAAATCTATCAGCACTGATCTCTTACAGTGGCACGACCTATGATAAGCACCAAAACCTGGTCTACCGTATCGCCCGCCAAGTGCTTGTTGCAGGCGAAACCTTCCTCACAGGATCACCCTGCGGCACCAACTGTTCATACGAAATGAGCTTTGAAGGACCCCACGTCCAGTGCGAGAACTCGACTTCCCAGTTCACCGCCAACGTGAGCGATATAATGAATGCCTACACCGGCACCTGGTTCTCCCCTTGGTCAACTGAAATTGGTCAGCATTTTCCTACTGGGAACTACACCCATGGCAAGTTCGACACCACAACACTTACTCCCATTTCCTCCGTAAGCTTTGGCGAAGATACTTCGATATCTGCCGTCCTGTTCCAGCGAGACGACGTCACCTGTACTCCCGGCCGAGCAACTTTCTCCGTTAAGAATAAATATCTCAACAACATCTTGCACACGACATATTCCGTAGTCCCAATCGACACCCTAACCAACCTTATCCCTGCAACCCACAACAACGTCGTTGTCGTCGGGAACTTCAGTGTTCCCGCCGGATACGGCTTGGGCTATGTTCCAGCTAACTGGACGACCAGTTCACTGGCCTGGTACAGAGATGCACAGCACATGGAAATCATAGATCAAATGATTTCCTGGATCCAAGGTGTGTTCCGGGCCGAAGTGTTCACAGACGTTGACAGCAAAGGGGCGCTGTACCTGGTCAATGAAACTCAGCCGGGCGATTTGTACTGGAAGGAGATCGTAGTCACCAATGCCAACGGGACCTCATGTAGCCAAGGAAGTGAGTCTACCCAGAATCTGACCATAACCTCTAATTGCTAATCTCTTCCAAGGTTCCAACAACACCTTGATCGATGCGTCGAGATTTAACCGAGTCTTTGGCCAATATTCAGCATCCAAAGCACTCCATCCTTCAATCAGTATCTCAGAGGATATGCTAAACGACTACCTGTTTAACATAACCACCTCCATCATGACCTCCTTCGCACAATGGAACTCGACTTCCAACGCCACAATTTCAAACAGCATCAACGTCTACTCGTTCTCCAACCCCCTCGCCCTTCTTCTTCCCTATTTCCTCTCCCTTTTTCTCTCCATTCCCTTCCTCGTAATGGGCACGGTCGCGCTCCTCCGCAACGGCGTCTCCGCTATCGACGGCGGCTTCGTCCAAATGCTCTCCACCACCACCGGAAGCGCAGCCATCGACCGAGCGGCTGCAGGAGGCTGCCTTGGAGGCGAGGAGAGTATGCCAAACGAGCTGCAAGACTTAAAAGTCAGGTTTGGGGAGATTATCAGTAGGGATGAGCCGGGGATGGCGAAGAGAGCGAGTTTTGGAGTGGAGAGCGAGATCGCGCCGCTAATCAAAGGGAACGATTACGGGATTGCTCGGTGGCTTTGAGCCGGTGCTGAAATAATAAGATAGACAGGTAGAATACGGGCATGAAGCATACAAATGCATTTCCATTACACTCCCCAACTCCCTGATGTGCAAAGCGCCAACGCCTCACAAGCACGACCCAATAACCACAAGCGTATCTCGACAAAAGAGGAATAGCAACACAGCGACAGAAACAGGAAGCCGAGGAAATAACTTGTCTATCTGGGAGCCAGCCCCGAACCTGCGCCCCAACAAACGAAACAAACCCGCGATGCAAGACCAAGCCACCAGATCCACTGGAAAGACAACTATAGATCTGAGCTCCTTCGCGCCAGGGCCAGAATTTCAACTCCTCGCCCTGAGAGAGCGTTTTGATATTCAGACAGTTGACAACACTCCTCTTCTCCTCAGTAACCACAACGACCCCTCTCTCCTACCGTTTCCCGCTCCTCCTCTTAAGAGATTATTGGCTTGTCACTGCAAAATTTGGCGGATGCCGGAGCTGTTTGTTGGAGAGGGGCGGCTTGTGTGTTATGTAACGGATGAAGGATGAGAGGGTTTGAGGGCGGAGAAAAGAGGTGAGGAGCAGTGAGGACGGTGAACGGCATCGAGGTGGATGATGCGATTTCTCTATGGCTGTGATGGGCAGAGGCTGCATGGGGGAAATCTCGGTCCTGAGGGGCTTCAACACCACCTACTGGAGCGCGGAGACCACTTAGGAGGATGTGTTTCCTTTCACGGGAAGAAACTTCACCTAGCACATATTGACTACGTCAGGTAACGAAGAAACCAAATCACGCATCAGAAAAGAGCCCAAGGGTACAACAGGTATTCTCGGCTAGCTAGCTACCTATGGTGCATAAGCACTGTCGAATAAGCCTTAGTGCTTGCGCGCCATACCACGATTAAGAATATTTTTGGTCCCCTGTTGTACCTGCCTGGATTTTCCAAACCAGCAAACCGTAGGAGAACGGCCGCTAACGAAGCTGCAATTTCGTTTTGCTGGGTAGGCAGAGACGAGGAGAATGCACTTTTTCGACGGGAAGAAAATGCAGAATTAGTCGGCTAGCTACACCGAGAGCCCAAAAGACACTCACGAGGCGACCGCAAAGTGGCTCACCATCTTCTTGGGGGTCTCATCGCACATAGAGTTGATCTGGCTAGCAGAGAAGCTGGCGGAGAAATCTGTGCTGTCGGGTAGGACCTGAATGTGAATGGTGGAGCTAGTAGAACTGAAGACGACGGCGAGCTTCATTGTGCCAGATGTAGGACGGTTAAGGTAGTCTGAATCGCCAGCCGGGGTGTTTGTGTGGAGGGTCGACTTGAGGTAGGTGGATCCACTGAAGAGAGCTTCGGCAATGTCAAATCTAGTGTCATACGTGTAAGTTACACTACTCGATACGCACCGGTTTCTCAAGAAACGACTTACTCTCCGCAACCAGACTCCCAGCAAGAACATTCAGCATTTCCGTATTGAAGGGTGCGAGGAATTTGAGCATTGAGCATCCAGAAAGCAGGCATGTCGGCGTTGAATCCTCCACTTCCGTCCATGGGCATAGCAAACTCGACGAGGAAGACTTTATCGGCACCACCAAAACCATCTATCCCGAATGAGCATTTGGAGTTAGGTCATGAAGGAAGGAAACTCACGATAGGCTACTGATCCAGGTCGAACAAATCCACAATCGCCGTTGTTGCATTTAGTACCAAGCATCACAATGACCTCTTTGTCAGATGCGATGGTTGTATCAGCGAGGATTTGCGGGGATGCGGCGCCAGCAGTTCCTTCACAATTACAATATGCCAAAGAGGCTCCAAAATTGCTATTAATTTGTTAGCAAGGTCTCACCCGTTGATTCTAAAAATTTCTGGTATTTTATCGCGGAAATGAGGAGCGCGCTCTACATCGGGCGAGTGCTCTAGAGAGTACATACTAGTCGAAGACACCAGACCCTGCACCACCATAGTTGCCAAGGAAGACCAAGTTGTCATTCTGTTGGGAGGCCGAGTCATAGTAACCAATGCGCTGATAGGTGCTAGATTCGTTGAGGCTCGGTCCTGGGGGTGGCTTTTGAAAATTATTTTGAATGGGGACTTGACTTTGTTTACTACTTGCTGGAGCTGCTTTCGTATCCGTCGGGATTGGAGTAGCTAAAATTCTATGAGTATTCCACGCGCTTGCAGAGGAGAAGGGACAAACCGGGAGTAGAGGCAGCAATACTGGGTGTCGAGGTTGGTGCGGCTACAGCGGATGTAGGTGTAACAGTTGAGGAAGCTATGGTCGAGCAACCGGGACTTGGTCCACCACCAAACCAGTTGTTGGCCCATGAAACGACCTGACCGTCGATTGTTGCAGTGACCTCAACCGGTGGGCATGCTGCAGTCGAACCTCCGAACCAATTATTCCCCCAGGAAACAACTTCTCCATCAATTGTCGCAGAGACTTCCTGGCGTCGCTTCTTGCCATGAATTTTATGCTTGTGCTTGGTAATCCCTCGGCCATGAGCTTGTTGATGAGCATGACCAGCGTGAGCAACAGGTTCGAGGCGCTTCTCAATCGGATCTTCATTGGAGGGGTAGTATACAGCAAGCTGCTTGAGTTGAAGAGGACCCCGGAAATGAAGGGATACCTTTGAAGGTGTATTAGCATCTGCGCGAGTATTATTGACTTGGGGGGATAGGAGTACCTCTTCATCCAGAGGCGACAAGGGACCAGAGAAGGACTTCGGAACCGAGGAACAGGAACCGTCAGAGCCCATTGCGACAACCTGATTATACTTGCCGGGAGTCCCAACATTGCTATATTGGATGGCTTCGACAGCTTGGCAGAACCAATTTCCATCGATCTCGGATGAACCCATAGCACACAAATCTGCGCCTGCGAGGGAAAGCAGACTCGTGACAACAATACCAGCGACCCCGACGGTATGGCGTCTCATTCTAGACATCGTGAGATCGTGTTCTGATGTTAATCGATTCTAGGGTGAAAGGATTGAGGAGCCTGTAGGAGCGTGCTTCGGAAAGGACTGATTCGCGACAAAGAAGTGTCGCGGGCCCAGAATAGTTCTGTGAGCATAAAGGAATGAATGCGGTAGGAAATTTGGGAGAAAAATGTCGAGGTCGAATGTGATGCCGGATGGTGGTTGTTTGTCGCATCAGGGAAGGATTCTGGGCGAAACCAAAAGGGGGTGGGGTCACGTGACATGTCTACTATTGAAATTCGGGAAGGAACTAACTTTACTATTAATTAAAGGTGACTAGACATTTCCTATCAATCGGGCAATGACAACTGCGGAATAGAGGTATTCACTATGAGGGACAGGAAAGTACAGCCAAGTCAGCATTGCACTAGGCTAACGGATAGTTATAGTGCCATGGGTTCCATCCCGAACTCAACTTTAACATCATCGAACTTGCAGCTTAATATCATAACACGAAAACACAAACAGTTTCGAAATACAAAGAAGGAAAATCGGCTTATTAGTTCACAGAATTTGGTGGGCATCTGGTTTTATAATCGCGAGTACTATCTTCGATTTCAAAAAGTTCCCATTTCAAGTCCCGATTTCTCGTTCTTTATTCGTTCAGAGTCACTAGCTCCTCACTCCCAAGGTGCAAGGCACTCTTGTGGTTTGTTTGAAAATGTTGACTTTTAAAATTACTATATACCAAGAAAGTCATGAATTTACATCCACCAAACACTCCACCCCCAGAAAAAAATATCAGCTTAAACAGTGCCGCCCATCTTCACCGTGAGGGTTGCCGTGGACTGCGCAATGAAGCAGCTTCCATCGCTGTTTCCAATAGGCTGGGTGTCAGTGAGCCAGTAGTTCTCGGACATTGTGCTGGCGCAGGCTGGAGCTTCCTTGCTAGTAATGGACATGTCATAGTTGCTTCCATGGGGGTTCATGATAGCAGAGACATCATAGCCAGAGCCACTCGGGACGAAGTTGGCCTCTCCCCAAGTGGTAGCAAACGCTCCTGAAGCAGCCAACGAAGAGCACGCCTCAGCCCATCCAATCTGTGTGTTCGCTTGGATAGCAACAGTCTGGGAAGCACCAGCTGCGAGGTACATTGTCAAGGAGGTGTCGTGAGGAGCAAGGGCAGATCCAGAGAGGGTCCGTCCGTCCGAGCCAACCTTTTGCCAGATGTTGACGGTTATTCCCTTGGACTGAGTGTTGAGGAAAGTAACAGTGAAGTCATGGCCAGAAGCAGATGAAACCTTGATGATGTTGGATGCGTATGGGCTACCAACATTGCCGAAGTAGTTGTCGCCAGTGCTTCCACTCGATGCGGTGGACTCCCCGAATGACTTTCGGTTGTTTGAGGCCCCGACTACGCTGCCGAAGAGCTTCGCTACGTCGTTGACAAGGTCAGATACGACAGAGTCGATGGTGGATTCAGTAGATGAGGACGTGGTAGCTGCGGCTGAAGTAGCTGTTGAGGTCGCAATAGTAACGACTGGTGCTTTAGTGGTTGTGGTTGGAACTATAGCGGCGGCAGTTGAAGCTGCTGCTACTGCGCTTGTTGATGTCTTTTGTGCTGCTGCCCATGCAGACGACCAATCGATACCCATTGCGCTCCAGTCGAGAGCTGACCAGTCGACACTACGACAAATTGTTAGTCCTCTATTAATTTTCATCTCTGTTCTCGGTTTCCTTACTCTCTCTTCTTCTCATGAACCCGACGATGGAGGTGAGCGTGGGTTGGTCCTGCCATGGCTTCGCCGATGCTCAAGGCGGCCACCACTAGTGTAGATGCTGTTGCGTAATGCATTTTGATGTTTGGGATGATATATATATGATTCTGCTGATTCTCAGTTGAGACGATCTTGTGTATGGGTATCTTCGGTGGGTAGATATATAAGTCGTAAAACGTTGACAATGGCCTTCTGATTGTGTCTAAAGGAGTGTGAGAGCGGTGTATTGCTCAAGGAAGGAGGTTGATAAAAGAGTGGATAGAACTGAATGAACGTTCAACGGCGACCTTCGACTACATTGAAGGGAGGAAAACGAAGGGTGCAGAGAAGGGAGTGGGTGGTTCAAGTAATCCTCCTGCGGCCCATGGCAATCGACTAGTTCGAGGTGTGGGTGAGTTAATTTGGGGGAGGATATGAATGGCAGCGTGGAAGAGCAGACGACCACAGGGGTAAAATTGAGATGAACCAGCTCATTAGACTTGGAAGGGTGGCCTTGGGTCGCCATTGGCCATCAATTGGGTCAAGCCAGCGGAGGCTATTCAGGGGATTGAGTAAGAGCTGCAGGGGCATTTGGAGCCAGGCTCCACGAACAAAGCCGTACCTGACGAGCCGTCAGGGCGTGTGAATGGACGGCCTGTCAGGGCCAAAACTTTGGAACGTTGGGCCATCAGAACAACCCATTCACACCATTTTGGTTCCTGGAATCCTGAAGCCCTGGCACGCTCTGACACGGATCAAAATATTTGGGCTGCACTTCACTACTGGACTCCTCGACACCGCGACTCGCGACGCCCCTTTTCCGTGCCCTTTCATACCACACTGACACAGGCAAAAGAAAATCCCAATTCAGGCTCAGTTCTCTCACACGGGAACATTGTTTCAAGATCCGTTGCCATCATTCGAGCCACGATCGTGAGAAAAGCAATACATTTTCGCTGTGAGTCCTGTGACGGACTTTGAAGCAAACCGAGCCCGATATGGCGGGATGTTTATCTCCCAAATGCTCCGTAAACAGCACGGAATGGCATTGAAGCTGCACATCTCAACGACAAGACCACATGCCGCGGTCTCACGACTTTTGGGCCATCAACGCCAGGACCGAGGCCACCAACCTTCATCTGGTGCTGAAAATGCCAAAGAAAGACCGAAATATGCCACCACAAGCATCGCCATCTGGAGCACCTAGCACTAATCAATCCGTCAAGCTTACTCAATCTCACGTGGCGAGCCAAATTGATGTCTTCACCGTCATCTCTGAGAGATGAAGATTGACGGTATCAAGCTTTGTGATCTCCGCCGTTTCTTCAGCGATGGATCCTCACAGATTTCAATGCCGGGGCGGTCCCCATATATTGAGTGTTGCTTGATGATCCTATTCGATAGAAGGCGGGGCGCATTATTCTTTCGCAATTGGAATATCTGGCTGCTGGCATCCTCCTTCAAACCCTTGCTGGACTCGCCCTAAAGGCCCTAGAGGCATCTAGTATGCCCTCCTCTGTCTATCAAAAGATCCAGAACGTTGCAACTCCAAGAGACGACCGGCCCAGGGCCGCGTACGTCTCACCAGTGTGAGTAGAGCACAGCAGTGGACCGAAAAAGAGCTGACTGTGCTCAGTGCAGAGTGCTCACTGCTCACATCTCACATGCTTGTCCGACGAGTCCTGGCACTAGTGGCACTTGTGGCACACGCCAGAGAGTTTGGCCTTGCTGCTTAGGCCTGCACTATATTGCACTGAGCTGCACTATACAGTAATTACCTGGTTTTATCCACGCCTGATGCGTGAATTTCACAAGCCTATGAAAAATAATAAATATGGGGAAGCCATGCATTACAGTAATTGACTTTTGTGCTTGTTCGACGGCATAAATAAACGACGGCGAATAGATAAGGGCAGACAGAGATGGGTTACAGTCTGTACTGTAATCAGCAGAAAAGTGGCATACTGTAATGTGCAGAGTTTGTGCAGAGTTTGTGCAGCCAGAGATTTTTATTATGCTTCATGCATGCATGCATTAGGCATTTGTGCGCTACGAGATGTTTTCGTCCCTCATTGCTCACAATTGATTTTCTTCTCCTCAACTGTTTCTCTTGTTGACGCTTCACCACACGGGATTCCGATTGGTGACACGACTTCGCGCATGCATGTTCTTCGGATTCATCTCTGGTTTCTTCTGTTGTTGTCACGGCCAGACCTGTTGAGTTTGATGGCCTCAGCTGTTCCTGGATTCGCACACACGTACAGTACAGTACAGTCAGTACCTGCAGGCAGAGCAGAGCAGAGCAGAGCAGAGCAGTCGTGGCCCATGTAGTCGTGGTGGGCCCAGTGAACCGTTCAAAATCAAGGTTTTGGCCCCCCACTATCTTCTTCCTGCTTGATTGCAGATTACATTTCTCCTATTCCTATTTTCACATGATTTTCTGTCTTCGTCACTGCTGTGGGAAGGTTGTGGCCCTCGATTTCAGTGAGTGTTTATGCGATGTTGTTGTTGGTTGAGAAGAAGCAGAATTCGGAAATAGTCGCTCATGCCACCGGGTGGCCAAACTCGCAACCTCTGTTTCCATGTTGCTTTGGAACCTTTCTGCACCCCATGGCCTGTAGATTCAACGGCCTCCAGGCAGGCCAGAGCAAGACCTCAGGTCCGCAAGTCAGAATAAGCTTACCAAACCAACATTTCCCATCTCCAAGTTGGAAAATGCCGACCGTTACCACGGGCCACGGCCGCATTGGAAAAACAATGATTCAAAATCTCTGTTTGCCCTTCCGGAATGTGACTCGCTCTCATATCCAAGCCTCAAACACGTCTCATTCCTTGGAATGCAAGTTGTTGCTTATTTGTTGGGGGCACTGAAGATGAGTCGGCAAGCCAGCGCTTAGTGTGTCTGGCTGTTTTTGTTTCTCTGTGCAACAACGGCAATGCACCGTACTGCTGTGGACGTGTACAAAAACAATCAATGATTCCGAGATAAGTCTCTCGCTCCTGTGTGGAGGATCTAGATAAATCTACGTTATCGCCGTTATCCAGGCAGACCAAGCAAAGAAAGAGGGAATATGAAATGCTGAAAAAATGCAAGCCATCACAGGCTTGCTCACTCAAAAGTCGGAAGTTAATCAGCTACCATGGTTTACTTACAGGGCATGAATCAGCGAGGCATTTTGACGACGCTCTGTCTGAGGAAATTTAGAAACTCCATATCAGCTCGCCTCTCGTCACACAAGGAAGTCAGGAAAAGGGTCGGCGAGGGTTGGGAATCCTCAGCCTTCTGCAACTCCCAAGAGCCATGGAACTTGGCCATCTCAACTAGCTTGGTGACAGCGCATGAATCAGATGGCTATGGCTTTGGATCTAAAGCCGTCGTAGATGCTATGCTACTGGACTCTGGTATACTATGAGGTAAGTCACGGGCGCGGCCTTCAGAGCCGCTACTTCACCGTGTCAAGATGGAGAACAGCGCATGAATCAAAGGGCTTTATCCCCCTATCTCCCTATCTCCCTCTGTCCCTCTCTCCTTCCCTCTTTCCTCTCCTTCCTTCTTCCTCACCCTCCTCTCCTTCCTCTCCTTCCTCTCCCTCCTCTCCCTCCTC
>JAPZPB010000044.1:123308-139067 GCA_037952635.1 Bryoglossum gracile | reverse complement strand
CCCCCCCCCCCCCCCCCCCCCCCCCCCCCCCCCCCCCCCCCCCCCCCCCCCCATCAAATATGAAGCCTACATCTTAATTGGGTTAGATCTCCCTTCAAATAATGGTACCTGAATAGCTAGATGCCAAAGATGTTGTCAATCTAACAGTGGACTCGGAGCTCGCTTAGGAAAGGGGGCAGGGCACGGCGAAAATGCAAGATTGTACTCAGAACTTTTCATGCATGTAGGCCTAGAACAAAGGGCATCCTGGGTTTTTAAATCACAAGATAGCCGCCGATACAAGGGGAAGGGTTCGCCAAGAGTGTTCCATCAACGTCGTCCCGGGTCTCGCTATTTTGATGTACTGGGTATTATCCGACAACTGGCTGATAGTTCGGTTTCATAACATTGCGTACTCATGATTTCTACGAATCTTCACATGTTTTCTTTTCCTTCTTTTCCCCAGCTGAACTTAGCTACTTAAATCTCCTGGAGGGTGCAGATGGCACGTCATACTTCAGCCCTACGGAATTCCCCAGAAGAGAAGACACATAAGCGATTAACTCCGAAAGCTTGCACCTGAGTCAATCTCCATTTAAACAATCTCGATCGCCAGATCTTAGCCCTTGCCAGGTATTCTCCATGTCCGGAAACATGCAGCAAGCACGCCCTCGTGATTTTAAAAGCTCAAAATTCTATGAGGGGAGGTTGAAGTTGAGTACTTCGTGTGTGGAATGCCATCGGAGGAAGCAGAAGGTAATATATCTGAGATGGGGTGGTACCGCATCCAGCACCGATTGATGGTGTGAGGAAGAGATGGGAGTTGACAGTGAGTTAGTGTGATCAACAGCAACCCTGTCGGAATTGTTCCAGGAGATATCCTACCCCCGCTTGTATTTATCGCACGGCCAAGTAAGTTTTCATGACAGTATCCCTACTAATTCAGAACTCATTTTGAATTCAGGAATACTACAAAGAAGAGTGCGCTGATAAGTCTTACGAACCCTTACGATGCCGCTAGATCTGCTTCAACTATATCAAATCCCGACGGAGGAGAGAGCAAGAGTTGTGATGGTAACACAGAGCGATGTGCGGAGATTCTCGACATTAAGCCCGATGTAGGAATTACGGCGAACACTCTGTCGGCCTCAACCCTCGAGAAATTTGATTCAGAGACTTATCAGAATCTTCTCTGTAACATGGTTATGAAACTGTCTTCCTCGGCTGTTCCAGAGACTGGAGTGACTGAAGAGGTCGTGTCAATTCCAGCAGAGCGTATAAACTACGGAGCTCTTACGAGGGTAAGTCACAATGTGCGGCAACCAATGCCTCCATTAGCAAAAGACATATCCTCTCCAAGTCGATTTAGCATCTCGTCAGTCGACCCTCTGCATTTTCTTGGAATCAAACCTACTGTTCAAAGCTCGGAATTATTGCAAGCCTGTAGGTTCCCAAGCAACTATCCACGTGGCCCAATGAGTGTGACTTACTTTTGCACTCTAGTTCTTAAGTTGATCTCCAAATACGTATACTCCATCGACGGAAACCTATCGCCTAACTACTACAATGATACTTGGTTACCATGGGCCGTCAAATCGCCGCTCCTCGCCAATTTAGCGATCTTCACATCTGCCTGCTATCAAGCGGAAACGCAAAAAGTCTCTCCTATGAACTCGCCTATTGCACTAAAGTACAAAGTCTTAAGCATAACATTACTTAATGTGATGCTCTCACATCCGGACACTGCCACCTCAAACGAAGCAATTGCCGCTGTGGTATATCTTGTAGTAAATGAGTGGTACTGGAACAATTATGAGTCAGTTAAAGCACATATGAAGGGCCTGAGAGAGATGGCGAGGTTACGTGGTGGTGTAGGAGAATTTGGGATGAGTGACTTTCTGAGAAGAATGGTTTTACTGTTTGTAATTCAAATGGTCCTTTCAAGCAGCCGCTGACAACAACGCAGAACAGACTATTATCTCTGCTGTTCGATCGACTGGGACCCATCCTTCCCGCATAATGTTAACATGCGGCCATTACACCCAGTGTTGTTCAACTCGCCTCTAATATCATCAGCAATTGATTTCAGCTCTACGTATGAGGAACTTCAAATCAGTAAACCAACAGCCCTTATCCTTGAGGACATGAGGTTCCTGATCCATGCGACTCTAAAACACATTTACCGCCCGATCTCAGAGCAAGAGAGGACTAAACTAGCAAAAGTCTCACTCTGGATCCGCAACAGAATCGCGGACTTCCCATCTTCAACCGAACCCAAGTCACCCCACTCTCCCCAACCCCCAGACTACATCTTCAACTCGATCCAACTCGCCTCCCTCATCTACTGCAAAGCCATCATTTTGCACCTCCCTCTTTCCCAAGCCTGCACCATCGCCGACCTTAACAAACTCTGGGCCAATATGTGGCGAATCAAACTTTCTCGCTGGAAGCAAATTCCGGGAATCTTTTTGTTTGTAATCCTTGCGGCGATTCCCGCGGCACAAGATACGCCGCATGGGAGGTTTTTGAAGAGTATGATGAAGACAACGTGTTCTTATGTTAGTTTGGAGAATTGGGAGGTGGTTGATGGGGTTTTGGGGACCTTTGTGAGGATGCAGAGGTGGCTGAGGAGGGAGGAGATGGGGACCGTGAGTGCAGAGGGGGTGGAACCGCTAGAGTTTATTCATATTTATGAGGCGTAGGAGTTATGATTAATAACATGTGCTGCATTTTGTTGGCTACTAAGCTGGCTTAGTTAAGATAAAAGCATCTTTGTATTATCGCCTATGTTTATTCATGCTTGTCAGTGCTTGAACGGCCATATTGGACATCCCAAAACTCGAGATACAAACCAACTTCCACTCATCCCCAATGCTAGTAGAGCTCCAATAACAGTGCCCACATTCTTCAACGACCGCTTGATAGCCTTCATACCCATAATCTGCAACTGTCTCTGAAGCATTGCCGACTCATTAATCCTCGGAAATGGCACGTCTGGAATAGGCTTTCCCAGGAACCTACAAAGAGGCTCCCACCCATCACCTAACCTATAATTCAACAACCTCTCGTTTGGTGTAACCCTCCTAATCTCGGCATAATGCTCTTCATACACCTGTCTCGCCTTCTTCCTACAAAGTTCCGCCGTCGAAGCCCCAAACTGCCCCGGAACCCAAACATCAACCACTCCTCGAATCTTGCCCATCCACCCCGGATCCAAATACCCCAAAACTTGAAACTTCCTGTTATACACCCCCTCAATAATACCATCAAAGCTTTTGAACCAAGCATCATAGTCTCTTTCGCACAACACAACTTTAGCTTCTGGATAAGCATCAATCATTTCCGGTCCGAAACAATTCGCTGGTCCATCAGTGATTGCTGCGCAGTGCCCGAATAGTTTGTCGAATTCAGCTCGACCGAAGCGTTTTCCTTTGTTGAAGTACTTGGCAGAAAGGCCGGAGACGAATAGGTCGCAGTCCTGGACGTTCGAGTAGACGTCTGTGCCATGATAAACATCGTTGTAGCCTAGGATATGTAGGGCCGCTTTCATTGCTTCAATTATCGATGTGAGTGTGGAGAAGTAGAGAGAAATGGGAGTATAAGGGCTTACACATTGTTCCGGTTCGTGACATGCCGAGACTGAGAACTTGCATTGGGACGATGCGCTTGCATTTTTGGCGATCGATGTTCTGATCGGGTGTGAAGAAGTATGGATGTGTTTCTTCTGCTGTCTTGTTCTCCATGTTTGAATTATAATACGTTAGAATATCTTGGTGGATTGAAGATCATCTTCGAGGATAGATAGTTCTATCCAATATTTAAATAGGACACCAAGTCTCACATCAGCGCCGGAATTGATAGCCCGGAAATACCCACAGTGCATGAGTGATACAGATCACTGGAAGCTGGGACTACTCTGCGGGAACAAATAAACGAGCTTACTCCTCCAGCTCTAGATATGAGTATAGTACTAATCGTCATTTGAGTAACGTTTCTTTGCTGGATGTGGGGATATTACCAGGACCTGGTTTTGGGAAGGATTAAGATTTTCCCAAGTGTTTTTCTTAGTTATCAGTGTCGACACTTAGTCCACAATTCAATTCCATGGCTAGAAATATTGTTTGTAGTAATCGGAGCTTCGGATTTGGATTCTTTAAAGCGAAATAGGGGTTGGTTGTTGAGATCTCGCTTGCTATTGATGAGCTACCCAGTTACCCCGCATTCCTGGGACTTAGTTGAGAATGTCTCGCGATATTTCAAATCTCGAACCAAGTTTAAATTTTATATTACCATGCTCCACTAAAGCTCACTTGTTAATTGGGAATCTTTAAATATGTTAGCATCAACTCTCCTTTTTGTATATTTATATTTTACGCCCCTGATAGCCAACGCCGAAATCGTACCTCGGCAAACCGCAACCATCCCTGATTTCGTCACAAAGTACGGTGAGTACCTTGGAAGCAACTTATTACGCTTGGCAGTGACTAAGTACTTGTCAGCTCCCTTGGTATATCTCGATCAAAACGAACTCTATCTCCCCTCCGATCTCCAAGCTCAATTGAACAACACCTACCCCGCACTCAACTCTACGGCTCTCCCCAAGGCCAATATTCCCTCACCACTGCTCCTTTCGGATCTTGAACAGCTTAATATACAGGGGAACTGTAGTCCGGATAAATTTGACATCTGTCCTATCTTTTTGACATCGAAAGACAATGTCACCGCAAACCCAGCCTGGCTCTACGGAGTTCTCCCCGATCCCGTGACGTTCGAGACGGTGGGAGCCAAATCTTGCACAATTATTGTAAACGATCATGGAGGTGGTATTGTAGATGCTTTTTATATGTATTTTTATGCTTTCAACTTGGGAGAGACAGTTCTTGGACAGGTGCTTGGAGATCATGTTGGCGATTGGGAACATAGTTCTGTGAGGTTCGTGAACGGGACGCCAGTCTCTGTATGGCTGAGCCAGCATGATGTGAGTGATTTATCTCTAGAGATATGGTGATGTATCTGACCGCGAGTAGTATGGACAAGCATTTACATACAACTCCCTCACAAAGAACGGTTCCCGGCCCATCATCTACAGCGCAATTGGCTCCCACGCCAACTTCGCTGTCCCCGGCCTCCATGCACGAACCATCGCCACAGCCCAGGTCAACGACTTCACCTCACCTGGCCCAATGTGGGATCCTACTCTCTCCGCCTATTACTTTACTTACACCCCTTCGTCCTCAACAAACGGCGTGTTTACCCCCTCTGATTCCTCAACTCCAGGAGCCTGGCTCTCCTTCCTCGGTCGCTGGGGAGATGAACAATATTCCGATTCGGATCCCAGACAAGTGAACTTTTTGAACTTGAACATTACCTGGAAGTATGAGACTGGACCGACGGGGCCGCTGGATAAGGGCTTAAATAGAACGGATGTTTGCCCGGATGTTTTGGGGAGGAACTGTACGACGTTGAGTGTGTTGCCGGCTACGAGTGGGACGAGTGTTCCTGCTACTGTGACGAGATCGAGTCCAATATCAAGGCCAAGTCAATCTGCTACGGGATCATCGACATCCTCAACGGCCGCTGGCGGAAGTGCTAGTCCCAGCGCGAGTACTAACAATAACGGAGGCCAGTTGGATGTTAATTTGTCTGTCTTGATTATTGGAGTCTTGTCACTAGTCTTGTACTGAATGTTGCGATCCTTTGATTGAAATATCTCAGAATCTTCATTTTTCATGATTACAACTCCGTTGCTTCATGTGAATCAGGAAAACTCTGTTTGCATTCTCCATGTTCTAGTATTTCAGAGTTAGGTTGCTCCTGCCCCGTTGCTAATTGAAGCAATCTCTTTTCCTAAGTTTTCCCCCTCAACGAGTTCTCTTTTCGGGATTTATTACTGACTTCCCTCGTTCCCATTTCTACATAGGCAATTTCCTTGAAGAAGCAACGAAAATCGGAACATCCCTGAAGTTCTGCCGTCCAACGTACCATAACCCAAGCCATAATGGAGAACAGAATGGCCAACGCAATTATGCCAAGCTTCCTTCCTATTCTTGCTTCTGTGGCACTTTGTAGAGGGTGACTTTTGGTGGCGTCCCCATTTTCCTGCAGTCCGTCTGTCGGCCACGTATAATTTGTCTCTGCCACAGTATTGGCTTTAGCCGTTTTCGATACATATTTACTTTTTACAACTGCCGCATCTATTCTTTAGCGCGATGAATTGTGCACCATCGAGATCTATTTCCCCTCGGGATTTTCTCACGGCGATAATAGTCCCTAGGCTTCTCTAAGTTACTGGGCCTGCAACGAATGAAAATTACCTATAAGAAAAGAGACAATGGAATGAACTTTTTGGCAGTATTGCCGGTGTTGGTCAGTACAGTATGTCACGTCCAACGCCTCTGACTCCCCACGTTTGATTCAATCCCAGTTGTGGCTTTACTTTTCAGTCAGCCCTGAATGCTCTGAATTTTTGAGACGAGACGAACGCCCTCATGCTTCTTCTAATCATATTCAGATTAACTTTCAAAGTCTTACAGTACAGTACAGTACAGTACAAAACTAGATTGAGACCCCGGCATCGAGAATATCTTTCCACTTCGCCCACATTTTGAGGTTTCCAATAACTGTTCTTGTTCGCTTTCAATATCTAGCGTCATGAGATCAGTTACCCTCTCCGCATTGCTGTTTGCAAGTAGTTGCCTTACAGCCACTCCAAAGCCCCCAGCTTGCAATCATGATAACCTGCTTAGACGCTTCATTTCAAGCATTTCTCTGGCAGCACCCTACTGTAGCTCCTTCAAATCATTAGGAGTCACTATCACTCGAACTTCTACACCAGTGCAGTACGTTCAGAGCCCTTTTATTCCCAGTTCCCCCCTTGCCACCTTTCAAACTTGAGCTAAATCAAAACCAGATTCGGTACTCTTACAGAAGTCGCTGCCACCTCGACTGACATCATATTATCCACTGAAATCTCAACAACAACAACCTTCACTACAGTGACAGAAGTTTCAACCATTTACAATACCGTTCCAACAACCTTGACAGTCGCTGTCGCAGTCAACAAGAGAGCAACACTCCAGGCGCCCTATTGTCTGACCCATAAGACATCATATGCATCGAAGAGTATTGCCTCTGCTTGCTCCTGCCTCTCACTTCCAACGAATACCGTGTATACCACAGTCCCTGGCCCCACATCCACCCAAAATTCCATCCAAAGCATTGTAACCGTCACCAGCACCACAACCATCATATCACTAGTCTCTACCGAGTTAGATACTCAGACAGCAGTCCAATCAACCACATCCACAATCTACTCAACCTCCACGACCACAGCGTATTATACGCCCATCCCTACTGACTTCCACATAGTTGGACTAAATTCTGGATCCGCTGCAGATGGAGTCTTCCTTGACGGCATACCCAACAGCGACTACGGTACTGGTTTCTCACTGCCCTACGGGGAGGTTGTACTCACATGGTTTTTCGATTCCACTACCGGATACATCTACGAAAGTAACGGCGTCCAAGTCTTGGTTGCTGGAGGTGGCTATAGCGGACCAGCGGGTGCTGCTGTAATTCGAACAAGCTCGCTAGGCGATGCAAGTTTGTACGGCTGGGCCCCACTTGTATGCTCTGTTGATGGGGCGTTTAAGCTTACTTGCACTGCTCATTACGCGGGAAACACTTTGACTCAGTGGCGCGTTGATACTGAGAGTGGTCAGTCAATGGATTTGTTGATCACATGGGCTGGATTTGTTGGACCCGGGGGTGCGGACCCCGTGTTGGACTTGTATCTGTCTCCGTAGGTTTGCAGCAGACCTACCCTAGAGCGTCACGAACAGGCCTCGTTTGCTAGCCAGCGGAATAGTGAAGGAACTTAGGTCAGGTTGGATTCTTGAACCACAGGAAGGGATATTGGCGGAGGAGAGAGAGTTAATTTCGGCCCAAGGCAGAACGATATGAGTGAGATCTTGACTCCGAGTCTTGTCCATGTCAATTCAAATATTTAACAATTTGTTGCAGGTTTCGTGGTGGCTGCTTCTTTAATTTAATATCTATAAGCTGGTCCCCTAGTTCCATCTACTACCGTCTATTATCCCCCATGACTGGCAGCAAAGAGACCTGCTCCCTACACCGGTTCATCCCCCCACCTTCCATTCCCCTCGAGACTCAAACCAAAACGAAAATACAGAGCTCCACAGAAGCACCTCCATTAGCACACAAAATTTGAAAGACTCCGTCCTGCTTGAATTCTCTCTGACCTTCAGCGTTGAGCCCGACTTATGTGGCTGTCTTCTGGAGTTCTGGCTTTCGAGAGCCGGTTCGTGCTGGATCAGTGCTTCAAGTAGTATCGCCCGTATCATTTACGTGCCTGAGTTCAAGTTATTTGTAGCGAGCTACAGTAACAAGTTCTCGACCGTCCTGTACAAGCTTGGGTCGCACATTATAATGCGATTATATGAACGTTGCGAGGGAAAGGGCAAATGCAAGCCCAGGCACAGCCCAGGTTGCCACAGCGTTCGAAATATTGTAGGCTTCAACCATGTTGCAAAGTTCAATGGATATAGAGCGTGAGCGGAGTATAAACGTACGCCGTGGGAAAGAGGTGAAGAAGAAAGAAGTGAGTTGAGAAGCCTGCGTGGAAAGTCAACAAAAAGCTGCGCACTATGGATTTCTCTGTTGTAGGAAGGCTCGAATGTCTCAGTAGCACCCAGGAATGAACAACTTCTCATAGCTTATTGAACAACCCATAAATTTGGCACAGTGCGATATGCACCACAGCTTCGTAACGATCGGGTTCCATTTCTAGTTGCATTAAAATGAAAGCTACCGAGAATCTGATACTATAGAAATCAAATTATTGGTATTCATGAATACTTGAAAGTTGAGAACTGTATGTAAAACACTTAAAGCCTTAAAACTCCTCCAACATTCCAAAATGTCTCCTTTCATCGGTCCACCCGGCTCCACCGCAATATCGACAAGGCAAGTGAAAGAATTCAAAATAAAACCTCAATGACTTGACAAATGGCCCTTGAAACTAAGGGCAAGAAGGACATTAGTGCATTCTCATGCAAGCACAATCGTCGTCCGGGCTTCATGGCCAAGTCGAGATCGAATCAAGCTAGTGAAGAATCATCAAGACCGAAGTCCGCATTGTAGGTCGTTAGATACTGGCAAACGCCGTGAATAAGCGTCCCGGACGAGAAGTGTTCACATGGGTGCTAGCTCGATATAACCCATTCATTCTTAAGACCGCACAACCATCCATCGGATGCGATTTGCGCATATACCGAAAAGTGGAACACACTCCCTTGGATGAACTGGATGTCGGTGTGCGATGGGTCAATGGGTGAGATGATATGGCCATGGCCATGATGGTTTTATTTTAGCACTAATTGGACGTGGGGGAAACGCAGTCTGTAACGAGAATAGTAGTTGGGATGAGGACCAGCCCATTCTCTGAATAACCGCCGCGAGCAGACGCCGGGATGCAGGAGCGGGCTTCGGTGGTGCATTAATAGTTGCCGGCAGTGCGGTGGGACTGCTAAGATGAGGCCGGATACATCCATGGCATGGGTGATGGCGAGGGAGATCTCGTGATAGAATGGAGAGGAAGTATATGCGATCCTTGGATTCCAGGCTGGGGAGCAGATTCCAAGGCCGGCTGCTTACTTGAGCGGCGGATCTTTTATTGCAAAGGGCGAAAGAGGCAGATCGAGCAAGGTCTTCACTCCTGATGTCGATATTTCGACACTGTCTGCGTCGTTTTGGGTTGGCATCTCTGATTCTTCTGTTGGTAAGCTGACGAGAGTTGTTTAGGCCATTGGCATGGAGCTCTGGTACTTACAAAAGAAGATGAAGGAGACAAAGGACAAGCCTAAGGATAAGTTGCAAAGTTCAAAAAGCCCGAAGGTGTTAAGGCTGAGGCTAATTGAGGCCATTAGGGACGTACCGCAAGGTGGAGTGACTACTTCGCTTAATTTCACTGCGTTTATTATCGGCAAGATAACCGAGCTCGGTTAGCAAGTGAGTTCGGCTGAAATTATATACCATAATACCACTAAAATCACTATTAAACATAAGAAAATATACATGAATTTTTCCCTGATATATAATATCAAATAAAAAGTCTGCCTTATATCTAATTAGGTGTTTTAATACTACTATTCTTATTTTTATTCTTGCTTGAATTATAAAATATTAGAATTATAAAATACTTAGCAGGGTATTTTAAATAGATATAAAGTCTTTTATTATTATTATGGTTATCATTAATATGATTTCCATCTTTATTATATATAGCGTGAATAGCGTAATTATCCAGCTATTAGTTCAAGCGGTGTACATACTCCGTCTTATGTCGTCCGAAAGTAAGATAAAGTGCAACATTAAGCATTGATTGCCTAACTAGTTGAACTAATTAATCCAGATTCCTATATCATACAAGCCAACCCCCCCCTCCACCTCCCTCCGCAATCCATAAATGTGGCTCCCTAATAACGTCAAAGTAGCCAGCACCCTTACCAACTCTCCACCTTTGGTAGCCTATCGTCCTGCGATAGATATTTCCCATCCGCAGGTGAGGCGGTGCTCTCATAGTATTCATGGCCAGGGATTGCTGTCTATATTGCGGGCCATTTCGTTGGGCCAGGCTTTGGTTAAACGGATGTCCGTTGCTGTGGAATATTTTGTAGCGAATCGATTGCCCCCGGAGATCGGCATGTCCACCGGTGCCCAGGATTTGATTCTGGAGATCTTGAGCTGCGAACATATTGTCTATTGGAATTGGAGGTGGGTTAGAGCTGGCTGTTTTGGTAGCTATTGTTGTGTGTGGATATATGTTCTTGCTTCAAAGATTAGTATTGTAATAAAATTCACTTTATTAATACATTCGTTTTATAAAACCTTATTATGAAAGGCGTAAAAATAAGATTTTAAGCTTACTTATAATATAAGATTAAGTTTATGAGAACTAATAAAAGTTGGCGCCGGGTAAACCGGTTGGCGAATGGGCCGGAACATCTATACTAGCTACTATATCGAGAGGGCAAGCTTAATGAGCTCCTTAGCATCTGGTGTTCCCAACCCTGTCACAGGATCCCACCCTGCCGTCGCATTCCGTCTTGCTCCTCCCTCCAAGACGTTGCCCCCAGCGTAGCCTATGCACCCCAGCGAACCACCCTGTACGATATCTCTGAGCCCGCCCTGACGTTGTGCAATGCCGTACATGAAAGGATTCAAGAAGCCAAGTGGTGGCTTCCTGTCCCGCAGCCTCATCGCTGTTACAAGCGCGATGATCCCAGCAAACGTTGGCGCTGAAAGGCTTGTCCCGGTGGTGATCATGGTGGCACCTTTATCAATGATACTGAAGTTTGTGCCTTGAGCTGCTACATCAGGGAAGCCCCGGCCATCGGGGTTGAAGTAGCTAGTTGGGACGTATCAGATGACCAATTCTATAGTTCAGTGCTCAGTCAAGGTTGGGGGACACATACGAATTGTATTTGCCAGCGTTTGACTCGAGAAATTTGCGCACAGCGGCCTCCTGATATGAAACTTCGGAGCGGTTGAAGTAGTCTGAAAAGCCACCAGAGGAATAGCTCGCACCGGATTCTGGCGTGAATTTTTCTGTCGCGCCCACACTTGTCACCCAAGGACAGGAAGGGGGAAACGTGGCCCCGAAGTGCACGACGTTCCTGTTCTTGCTGTCCGGTGCCTGGCATCTGCCACCGGCGCCGTGATCACCAGAACTGAAGATGACGGAGACACCACGGAGACCTAGCTGCCCATACATGTTGCACACACGCCTTGCATACTCACGTGGGATCGTGGATTCCTCCTCACAGTAAGATGTAGAGACGGTGTGTGGCAGTTGCTCGTCAGGAAGATCGAGCATGTACGTGAGGAAATCCATGAAGCCGTCTGGTCGGTCGAATGACCCCTGGCCTGTTGAGTACTCGACAAGATGGATGGGAGCAGCCATCGCTTTCGCGTATTGGACGTCGGAATTGGCCTCGACACTATCCAGAGGCGAGTCTTGCTGGTCAAGCCCGCCAGCGATCTTAACTACCGAAAAGTTTTGGCCCATGGAATATGGCGCGTATATGACCTCAAAGCGGGCTAGGTCGTCGTAGCGGGCGTATTCCTCGGTGAAGCTGGCTACTGCCATCGTCGTGCCAAGCGTATCCGTATCGGCGCTGTAGCTGTAGTCGACATTGTACAGCTTCCGCAAGCAAGCTGGCGTAACGGCGGTTGTGTTACAATCTGAAGACAACGCGGGAGGCGGCTGGCCGAAACTACATTCTGCGTTTTTGTGCAACTTGCCGAAGTAAGTGGTTGGATGGATCAGGTCGACGTGGGCAGAGATGCGGTCAGGAATGCAGTAGGAGAGAGTCCGCAGTTGCAATTTGCGTGGGTCTTGGGGGAGCTGGGAGGCCTGGGTAGGGTGGGTGAGGTTGTTGTGGTACCAGGTGAAGTGGGCATTCAGAAGCTGGTTCGCTGTCGCCACCGTGGTGTTGAAAACGACCCATCCTCCTTGTGACTGAGCATCAATGGCAGTGATGTTATGCTCAGCCAGCCATGTTAACGCAGCGCTCGTAGATTCAGTGGTTTGCTGGAGCATGGAATCCAGTTCGGCCTTGGTCAAATGTTTCCCTGGAAAGCGGAGTTATTGAAGTATTCATTTCATGTCATGTGACGCGAAACAAAGAGAGTGGACAGTGGACAGTGGGAAGGATTCAAGGAAGAATCCAATACGACGTCAACATACCGTAATCAACATTTCCTGGCGTGGAAACAGCCAACAAGGTCTGCTCAAAATTTTGTAAGTTTTGCTGGCGGAGCCCAATCCGTAGGCTGAGAGTCTCATCTTGGGATGGTTCATGTGCCGGGATCCATTCAACCGGCACTGTAGGCGCCGAGTGACAGGAGCTGGTTGTGGTTTGGAGAAAATAGGAGAAAGTTAGTAGTAGAGAAAGGCTTAGAGAAAGGCTTAGAGACATATCGAGGAGGGAAGGGAAAAGGGAAAGGGAACGTTCCTCATTTCCAAGCTTCAACAATACTACTTACTGTACAGTACTGTACTATATTCAACCGCTCGGCCTCGGCAATTTTCTATAATATATCTCATCCCTTCTGCAATCAGTCGCATGGATGTGACGACCAAGGCGAGAATGATGATGATCGCCGCTGCGTTACTCATGCGCCCGCACCATGTCACGCATGTTAAAACCATGCAGCAAGTAAGTTAAACTACTGTACGAAGCGGACTGTAAGTTAAAAGTACCACCTTCCTAATTTGAGAAGCTGGTCCTAATATCTAGCTACTTTAGCATCAGTAATTTTAGCTTGTTTTGGCCTCTTATGACATCTTTCGCTGTCGAAGGATTCGAAGGATTCGTAGGATCTTATTATTATCATCTCGGTCTTCAATTTTTTGCCTCTAGCCTTCATAGAATTTCCACCGCTCCCAGACTGAATCACCAACTCACACGAGTATTACTTGCCCTATGTTTCTAAACTGGCATGTCTTCAACAAGCTCAATCGAAGCCGAAGTACCGTTGTTCAACGGTGAGAAAGACGACGACTTTCATGACGATGACGGTTACTCCCCTCTCGTCAAGATGAGAGGCTTTCTTTCCTGCCGACGAGATCGGCCCTGGATCATATCCACAGGATTTTGTTTCGTTCTCAATTTGATCTTTTTGACGTATATCGTCACCACTTGGACTTACTATCGCCCGTCCCCTTTCGGATCTTACGAATCTGGCTTCAAAACCGACCTTGGTATGCTTTCGATTTTTTGCCCTGACGGACTTCTCAGCCCGTAAGGCTAACACTTTGGACCTTCTTCACAGAGCCAGCAAAGTCGGCCATTGAAGGAGTCAAAGTACGCTTCACTGGCGAGCTGAAATTCTACGAGAACGGAACAATGTACAGAGACTACCCTAAGGGCGAGCCACTGTACTTCGGACCCCCAAGCCCAGAGATTGATAGGGCATGGAAAGACCTGCTATATGGCTCCGCTGTAGATCTTCCAGAAGGGGAAGCACAGACGATTAAGGATAAAACTTGGGAAGAGCCTCAAGGCGGTCTTTACAGAACTGGGTAGGGCACTCTCTTCGACTGACTTCCCGGACAGTAAGGTGTATCGTGTGCTGACCTGCCGGTTGGTATTCAGACTCGACGTATTCCATGTCCTCCATTGTCTGAATTTTGTCCGCCAATCATTGGATCCAGAGTACTACCCGCCAACTGATGAAAAGCGGCTCTTTCTCATGCACCGAGGTAGGTGATGCCAAGATTTTATGGTAAAGTCTGTCTAACGTCCTCACAGATCACTGTCTTGACTACATCCGCCAGTCCATTATGTGTCATGGGGATGCCACTCCTGTACGCCTTCAATGGAGAAAAGAGAGCCACTTCTTGATCCCTAAATTTGATGGGTATCATACCTGCCGTAACTTTGAGCTGCTGCACCAGTGGTCAAAGGAGCGTGCTCTTGAGCTTCACAATGTCGAAAACCAGCGTCTTATTGACAAGATGGTTGTTGACGGAGTATTGTAGAGACGCATCGATTGTGGGTTTAGGACTATTGGCATTCTTCTCTAGATAGACCCTTGTGCAATTTCATAGTCTAATCTAAGTCAATCTAGCTATAGAGCTAAGTGATGAAATCAAAATCTCACAGAAAGGAAAGCTGCGGAGACTAAATCTGTTCTGTGTATTACGCTTAAAGAAAGGAGAGGAGTTAACATGGAAGTGATATCGAATCTATCATATGACGACCCTTACTAGCTACTGTACTAGTCTCATAGATTTGATCAAACGAGTCTCTTGTCCCAATATCATTACAATTTTTAGCACGTTGCCACAATGGTATAGTAGCAATTACATCACCTGGAGCAAGGGGAATCTCCGTATAAACCGCAACATTCTGATATTCCTAGTCCCCAATGTACAAGCTCGGAAGGTCTGCCTTCTCTACCCCACACCACTTAGCCATACACGGGATTCTTATCTCACTACAGAGCCACAAAGTCACTTTAGCCTCTTATAGGTTCAAGATAACAAGAAGTGAGATACCGCAGAGCGCTCTGCGCGCTTAACAATCTATACTCGCCACACACGGGCAGGTAGGCACATCGACAGCATTGCTGATCATTGCCTAGAAAGCGTGCACCAGCATGCTGAAAGCTATCTCGCAGTAGGACTGAACTGTCCCATTGCCTGCCGCACTCCAGTTACAAGCACAGCCGCGCAACTTAGCTACCAGATCAAGTAGGTGACTTCGACCTTGGAGCTATCGTATAATTCGACATGCAGAGCCATGCAAAGCAGCCCCTCACAACTCAGAAGTCGGAACACATATATTGACAAAAGCGAAAAGTTCGATCGTCGGCCGGTGTTGCCTGACTGAGCTTCATGGCCCCAACTTGGAATCAAGAAGAGCGTGTGGACTGGTATATAAATACTGTTAACACAGCCTTCCAAACTCCTCTCTGCCATCGAAACTCTCGCTGCGAAATCTCGCCTCGAACTTTGAAGTCGTCTGTACTGCCTACCCGTCATGCATTTTTTCAAGCTGGCTGTTCTTTTTGCCGCGGTGGCTACGGCTGCGCCGGTTCCTGAGCCTGATAAGGCTATTTTGGGGAGCACTGATGGCTCGACCCTGGCTTATAAGCGAGTCAAGGCGATCTTGGGCAATGAGGATGGTACTGTTATTGCTTATAAGCGGGACAAGGCAATCTTGGGCAGTGAAGATGGTACTGTTATTGCTT
>JAPZPB010000044.1:84405-123208 GCA_037952635.1 Bryoglossum gracile | reverse complement strand
GCTTATAAGCGGGACAAGGCAATCTTGGGCAGTGAAGATGGTACTGTTATTGCTTGTAAGCGGGACAAGGCAATCTTGGGCAGTGAAGATGGTACTGTTATTGCTTGTAAGCGGGACAAGGCAATCTTGGGCAGTGAAGATGGTACTGTTATTGCTTATAAGCGGGACAAGGCAATCTTGGGCAATGAAGATGGTACTGTCATTGCTTACAAGCGAGACAAGGCGATCTTGGGCAATGAAGATGGCACTGTCATCGCTTACAAGCGAGACGACAAGGCCGAGCGTGGAATTTACACCAAATACGAGGGTCATGTCAAAGATGACAGCAACTGATGCTGTGCTTGGTGAGTGAGCTACCGCATTATCATGAGTACATCATCTAATAGAAAAATAGGCATGGGGTGATATGGCAGCAGGTCGCTGCATCTTAGCTTATGCGGAGCCTAAGGGGGTTGCATCTGTGAAGCTCCTTCGGCGTAGGATATGAAGAGTGGAAATAAGGAGGGGCTGGAGATAGGGAAGGGGGATTTTTTGTATTTTGATGACGCTCATTATATGTCAGTTAGTCAGCAGGGCAGATTGAGGACAGGAGCATATTTCTTGGTAGATCTCTGAATACACAACACTCATTCACACTCGCCTAAATAGCAGGAGCACGGTGGCATTGCCAACGCGGATCTTAGTGTTTGAAGTCGAAGACTCGTCCGCTCCCATGGCAGATGCTATGTCTCTTATTGTGGTCCGGACGCAGTCTTGCTCCGTTCCTGATAGCTCAGGATTCGCCTGCCTCCACCTTGTGACCATGCTGGCTGTGCCCAGGCTCTTTTCGAGTGCTCCCAAAGTTGTTTCCTTGGTGCCTCCAAAGAAGTCATTACCGTTGCTAAGAACTCCGTCACGGTCCCACTCATGGCGAACATGCAATAACGCGGGGAAAGCAGTCACTGGGGGGCTAATAGTCCAAGGTAGTGGAAGACTCGTGTAGAGCGTTCGCGATAGTTGATTGGGGGGAAGCTCGTAAGGGCCGAGAAGGTCTTCTTCGAGATAATAGAGAGCCTTTTGAACCGCCATGGCATTCACCGTATCAGGATCTAGCTTATAGTTAGAGGCTAGAGCTAGAGGAGAGATAGGTAAGGCGATGCATATTGCATAAGGATATATGAACCCTTACGAGGAATGACGGAGGTGGCTTACGACAGTAAAGCGAAGCGCAAGTCCAGAGGGCCACGGTGCCTCCTGGTTTGATAAGTCGTGCAGCAGCCTGCCAAAAATCTTGCATATTAAACCAGTGGGCCTTGAAGCGTTCGTTAGAAAGGAACGATTCAATGTAGCAGGGAACGGGAATGCTTACGGCCATTGCCGCAGTGAGAAGATCAACGCTCGCGGGCTGGACACTGGCTGCGATCTGCTCCGCTGATGCAATGAAGAAGTGGATGGGCTCGCCCGAAGCGGTGTGGCCGCCGTTGCGAATAGCCTCATTGACCATCTCGGGGCCAGGGTCGGCGCCAAGGGCATGCAGGAAGCAAGGTGCCAGATCACGGGTGGCGTTGCCCGGGCCACACCCGGCGTCCAAAAGCTTGTCGAGGGCGCTTGATGCAGATGACGAATGGTACGCAAGAACGGTCGAGTACAGGGCGGATGGGTAGGATCCCCGAGCATTGGCGTACGCCGCCGCCTGCGAAGCTTGGTAGTGGCGGAAAGTGGGGTCGGAAGGCGCACCGGGCATGATGATGGGCGTCATTCTGGATGCTGAGCCGAGGCAGGAGAAGGCAGGAGAAGGCAAGACAGTAGGTCGGTCTGTCCTTGGATGGTTTTGCAGGAGGAGAGGAAGGAGCGGCAGTGCTTCATTTATGCACCTGCCCTAAAATATCGAGTAGACTACTGTACAGGTTAAAAATATAAGATTACAATAATTACAAGATTACAGTACAAGATTACGAGATTACAACATTACAAAATCACAACATTGCATCGACTGCTCGGCTAGGGGGTCCACTCTTCTCTTTACAGTATTCTTTCCTTGCTGCACATCAAGGATCAGACCAGGGATCATAATCATACTGTACATTACTGTACGGCCACAACAACTCACTAGCATTTATATCCTCCGCCGCGGTCCGAAATATCTTGCCCATGGTCGGATCATTCATTGATCGAGAATATTATTAGTTGTCAATATGGCGCTGCGTGGATCCGGTTTCGATTCACCCACATAATCCTGCACCCTCTTCGCTTTGCTAAGCTCAAGCTTGAATTTGCAGCAGGTTCCTTCAAAAAGAGAAACATAAGGAGAGATATTTGCTTGCGGATACAAATGCTGCGGTGATCACGATGCGCATCCGCTTCGCCCTTCTCCTCTCTACACTCTACTTTGCGCAGATCCAAGCATATTCCTCGTCCGTTCTCTATGGCAGACATGCTACGGCCAAGTATCGTCCTCGTTCCAATCCCCCAAGGCCCGCGACAAGCGCTCCATCACTTCCAACTTCTTCAGCTGTGCCAACGCATTCGTCTCTCAAAGCACAGAGTACGTCTGTCCACCTTCTCCGCAATCTTCCGAGTTATTAACGGCAAAAACGTTCAGAGTTCGCAGTTAATGGCGCAAATGTGCCAGAGGTAGACTTCGACATTGGCGAGTCCTACGCCGGTCTCTTGCCAATCTCTGAGCAGGTGGACGAGCCGAAACAGCTTTACTTCTGGTACTTTGTCTCCTCAAACCCTTTAGCGGGGGACGAAATCACAATCTGACTGAATGGTGGACCTGGCGATAGCTCGCTCGAAGGGCTGTTGCAGGAGAACGGTCCGTTCTTGTGGCAGTACGGGACCTTCAAACCTGTCTCTGTATGTTTGTATCACTACCCGTGTATTCAATCTGGCTTCGGCATGCTTACTGGCGAGTTCACAGAACCCATGGACCTGGGTAAACTTGACCAACGTGATTTGGGTTGAGCAACCAGTTGGTACCGGCTTCACCCAGGGTGACGCCGACGCTGTTACCGAAGAAGATGTGGCCAACCAGTTTATGGGCTTCTGGAAAAACTTTGTCGACACATTTGATTTGCATGGGAGGAGAATCTTCATCGCTGGGGAATCTTTTGCTGATATTTTCGTCCCGTATCTGGCCAACGCAATGCTCGATGCATCCGACGAGACCTACTTCAATCTAGAAGCGACTATGATAATTGACCCTCTGATTAATAACAATGCAGTCATGCGGCAAATTCCTTCATTGGCCTTTGTCGAGAATTGGAACGGCCTGATACGCCTGAATGATACCTTTATGGAGGACATTCGCAAACGCGCTGATACGTGCGGGTATGTGTCCTTCCTCGAAGAATACTTGGCGTATCCACCAAAAGGTATACTTCCAACGCCACCTGGTGGCGTCAAAGATGCAGTGGGATACTGTGATATTTGGGGCTCCATCATCGATGCCGCACTTCTGATTAATCCGGTATGTAGCTTGCTCAACTGCCCAATGACTATGCTTCCAGTAATACTCTGCTAAGGGTAGTTAGTGTTTCAACATCTATCAAATAACGACGACATGTCCTCTCCCTTGGGACGTTTTAGGCTTCCCCGGTACCTTCCAATACGTGCCAGCTGGTGCGCAAGTCTACTTCAACCGCTCCGATGTGAAAAGCATTATCAATGCACCTCAAGTACCATGGGCTATGGCCTCCCCAAAAAAGATTTACAATACCTCAACCGGTCTGTCTGAAGATCTTAACCACAATAAGTATCCGGGTCTCACAATACTGCCCAGCGTCATTGAACGAAGCAAACGCACCCTTATCGGCCACAGTGGACTGGGTTACATCCTCCTCCAAAATGGCAGTCGTCTCACCATTCAAAACATGACGTGGGGAGGGAAACAAGGTTTCCAAGAGCCCATTGAGGATGACTTTTTCGTACCATATCACTCGGATTTCGGGTGGGGCTCTCTAGCAGGTGCGGGTGTAGTGGGAAAGACACATACAGAACGTGGTCTAACCTTCTTCACTGTTGATCTGGCAGGCCACATGGGTAAGTGAATACCCATGAAATACCAACTCTGGACAGAGATAATAACGAAAGATTGATAAATAGTGCCCCAATACGCCCCATCGGCAGCTTATCGTAGTGTTGAGTTTCTTCTTGGTAGGATATCGAATCTTTCCAGTACCACGCCGGCTGCCTTGACAAATAAGCCATCAGTCTGCGACTTTGGCACCTGATTATAGTGTTTTTCCGAAAGATTTTCTTTGATATTATTATAATTTGACCTTGCTTTATATATAAGCTGACTTTCGGTCATATCTTAAATAATACCATATTATAGTGCTTACATAATATTCTATTAACTCAAAAATTTCACTGTAGTCAAAACACTTACTTTAACAGATATAAAAGGCCCCGTTTATTTACTCAGTTAAAGTTGTTGAGTCTTTACTACGAGGAGACGGTTGGCGGACCAAAGTTTTCCTACGAACCAATCATGGGACTCTGGGTTACATGAATTTTCAAACGCACCAAGAAATCTTGTGGTAATTTTTGTTAGAGTCAATGGTTTGCAGATCTTACTCGATCATTTGCAACCGCCAATGACACAGTTACCCGACCGCATCATCGTCGACTTCTCGGCTAAGTTCTCTAACTTCATACCCTAAAAACTGGTACAGCCGCAATGAATCTACAGGACCCATCACCTGGTCATTACTCCGAATGTGACGAGCCCATGTTGCTTCTTCCAGCCATGCCTTGCCCGTATCTGAACGCAATCGCTCTCTCCCAAGCCAAGCATCCCTCAACACCTCAGTATCCTCGGCGGCTATTGGTGTGACTAGATTATCTGAATATTCTGTGCTTTTTCTAGCGTCACGATAAGCAGTCTCCACGATTATAACATCCTTCTTTTGTCGCTTATATTGCCGTCCGCTTTCATCTGCGTCACCTTCGACCTCAGTACCAGATCTTCTCCTCGGTCTTTTCGCGGGGCTCTGACTCCGTGACTTGGGCCCAGGGAGTAACTTCCTGCAATCGTCGCCAGCGAGAACCTGTGAAAGTCCAGATGGGGTGGATATCGTTGTGCCGATCAATGTTCGATCAACTCCGACCTTCAGAAACCCGGCTAGGAGGGTGAATATGGTCCAAGCAAACCGGGCGAATAGGAAGGATATGTCAACATCAAGAATTGCTTTCAGACGTACATTGTGGTGAAGAGTTCCCAGTTCCCGCGATGCAATTAGCAAATGAGTGACGATGTGTATATCTTCTTCCCCTGTTCTTTTTTTCGGCACGAAAACAAACTTGTGGGCGTCGAAATGTGTGTGAAGATCTTGGCGTAGTAGTAAGGCGTTCGTAGTGTCTTCTAATGGCCCTGTTGCGACAAGCAAAGGGTTCAGATTGTATCGCGACATTTCATTGCGCTGGAACCAGGCCTCCTCACTCGTTGGACATAGATGTGCTGCTTGTGTACCTTCTGTGAAGCCACTCATCCGACACGACTGGTCCCTGCTGTATACTGCTGCGCTGAGAGATGACGGTGCTGCGAATCTGCTCTGTGCTGAGGGTATGTGGTCTCGATTTGCGTGCCAGCAAGGATGGAGGTTTTCGTGGGGAAACGCCCATTGTTTGAAGGTCGGGACAATGGCATAAGGTGTTTCGAAGGAGGATTCGGGAAGATGGAAGTAGTAGTCGCGTTCGCAGAGAATATCACCATATGTGAGAGTTGAAGCAGTTCCCTCAACTGTCGTGGTGAACCAGCCATTCCAACGATTGCCACTAATCACTCCACAGGCTGCGTGTGCTACACCATATTCAATACCTCCAGCTGGTATATCCGGGGCGAAAAGAGTGATGAGTACATTGCTCGAGTTTGGATAGTGGGGATGTCGGAAGCGGATTTGATGACGAGGATTCACAGAGATGGAAGGAGGTCGTGATACGGCGGGTGGAGGGGGGAATGCGCATGGATCGTGAGGTTCTTGTCGAATTTCGACGGCATGGTCGTTATCTTCAACTGCCAGAGCTCGCGATGCGTTGTTGTTGCTAATACCGTCCATCAGGTTCCAGTGGGAGAGTAGCAGAAAGGTAAGGAGGTTGTAAACGCCCCACATGAACGGCTCGGCTGAAGCTGACGGGGCAACCGTCGGAGCCCGGCGCCGATATTCAGCGAACTTCGGAAATAATTTTCATAAAATGAGGTCCCGAAATACGTCCAAATAGCCCAAAATGAGATATCTGTTAAAGGCCAATTTGACTCGAAATTTGGAGCTGGAATTATATTTACGAAGTATTTCGCCCCTATACCCCACGAAAATTCCCCAAACCTAAAACCATCAACTAACAGCACCACTTTTAATTTATTACTTAAATTAAAACCATACTTTATAAATCTAATTCTCTATAACATATTGTTAAAATAACCCATTTAAGGATAAACTTAACTCTGCTACCACCTGGTCATACAATCCCGCTGTATTTCAATATAAAATCAACTACTACAACAAACGACTTCTTTCTCGATCTTATCGTCTGAAATCTATTACTATTAATATCAGAATTTGCAAACCAAGATTCTCCTACCGAAAATTCCCTCTAAACCTTTACCAAGAAAACTTATGATTACTCCCAATTAAGCGATTACTAATCGAGTCTTCTGCTTTGCTTTTTATCCCAAGTTCGATTCTCCTCTTTATATTACAATATTAAATAACTCCAGCTAATTTATCCGGGGCGAAGAGAGCGATGAGTATATTGCTCGATTGTGTACCTCGTATGTCTGCGCGATATTAAGAAAAGCGAAGGCCGGATAATTAACATAAACCGACTATTGTCTTTAAAAAAACCCTGTTGCGGTAAGGGAGAGTTGAAAGGGAACAGGCATGTTGTGAAGCGAGGTAAAGTTGCAACCCAGGAAAAAGTGAGGCAGGAAGTGGGTTGGGGTTGAAAAAAAGGTGAGAAGATTAAAATTATCCATTCCTAATCCACCTTCAAATGTGTATATATACTTTCCGATTCCCGATCGGCAATTTAAAAGCAAAAGGTATCTCAACCAACCTCACCGAACACCATCATAAAGCATTATCGTTTCATATCACCCAAACACCGATTCCCTATTTCTCTCCCCGTTTCCTCCACTTCCCTTTTGATTTCCCTATCCTTTTCTACCTGCCCCTATAATCTGGTTTCCTCGCCATATTCACCGCAGGCGGCGGCCCATCATCTTCGGGATACGGCAACGGTGGTCTCGCCCTTCCACTCGTTGGGCTCACAACCCCGAACGTCCCCTCCCCTTGAATTGGGGTTTTTGGCGGCAGTGGCGGCGGCTCTACTCTCGCTGGTCTCGGATGCTCATCTTTTGCTGTAATAGCGATCTTATCCTGACCGCCCGCAGTGCGATACTCGGACGGTGTTGGGGCATGGATAAGGAAGCGATCGGCGTTGATATCTGGTTGTGAGGACCTGGGGGAATGGTGAGAGGTGTTGGATTGGGAGGACTGGTTATCGGCGGAGGAGCGCGGGGAAGGGGTTTTATATTGGGAAGGGACTTCGAGGGTTTCGTGGTGGCCGGATTCGTATGATGGCCTAGGGGGAGGGGAGCGCGCGGGCAGGACGGGCATTTCGGCTGGCAACTCCACTGCCGTTGGGTAGGCTTCTGGGACGTCAGGGAGGGACTTGTAGTAGTCGCCGCTTCCCATGCCTATGCCATGGCCCATCTTCTCTCCTTCGTCGAAGCGGGCTTTGGCGCGGTGGATTTTGGCGAGTTTGTGTGCGGCGTCGATGTTCATTCTTTGAACTTCACTCTTGCCCAAATATCGACGAGTACTGGTACTGATATCTGCAAGACGATTCCACTCGTTCATGCCAAATTCTCCAACGCCGATCTCGACGTTGAACCGGTAGTAATTTTCGATATTTACTCCCCGCTTGCTCAGACCTTCCTTGACCATGTACTGGTGAGTCTCCTCACAGCCCTCAATTTTGGATATCAACCGCCTTCTCGCTTCCGCGAATTCTCCCATAAATCCTTCGTACCACAGGTGTGCATTTTGTTGATCGGCGGTTGCTGGTCGTTTTCCAGTTCCAATACTGACCACCACACCAATGTCTCGTCCCGGCCATTCATTTACACAAGCCTCGTCCAGAGCGAAGGGAGCTGGATTGTATTGCCCTACTCCCTCATCGATAAACACCGATTGGCCGATTTGGATAGGTTTGAATGCTAGGCCGGTTGCTGAAGTCGCTCGTCCAGCTTGCCATATCATACACTCAAATTCCGGTGATGTTTCCTTTCTTGAATCGTAGGAACGTAGAATAGCCGGCAGTCCACCTTTTGACGTGCCTTTGTAAATAGCTGTAACCGCCCTGCTACAAGTTAGCATAGCTCCCGTTCCCCTGCATCATCACTTACGTCTTGGTCCTATTCTCCCTGGTATCATACAACAGAGCATCCGGATTTCCCCACCTCAACCCCATCAACGATCTATTTTGATACGTCCCCGGACTCCTCGCGCTAAAGCTTGCCACACTTGCATTACTGGCATGCCTCCTCGGTCCCCTATTATCCCTATCCATCGAACTAATCGGACTCCCCATACTCGCCCCCTCGGGCTCCTCCCCATCATTCCCCTCATTCTCAAAAATCGTATGTTCCCTCACACACTCCCTAATAGCCTCCTCCAATTTACTCGCCTTAAACAGCGTCGTCTTATACGGAATCCCCGCAATCGTTTTATCCGTCTCGAACACCTTCCTGGTCATCCGAACATACACCTCTTTGCACGTCTCTAAATCGAGTCGTAGGCGACCAAGCATGATGGCAATGAGGCCACCGGTTCCGGTCCCGATGATAAGGTCGAAGTGGTCTGCGGGCTTGGGGATCTGGTCGCGGCGCGGTGCTTTGCCTTCGGTTTCGACATAGGTTCTGTGCATGAGCTCTTGAAGGATAATAAGCATTGAGTAACCCCTCACACCACCGCCATCCAACGACAAGATTCTCAACGGCGGCCCCTTGGTCGTATCCTTCCTCCTCAAGTTCCCATTATTCGAGTCCATCGTGTCTGGGATTTGTCTCGACGGCGGGGTTCTAGGGCTCTCTGCAAGAACGCTGTCTTCCAAGATTGTAGAAATGGAAAAGCGACTCCTCCTCCTCTGCGACCTACTTGTTGCTGCCTCTGCAGCGAGGAAATTTAATCTCGCCGTGGTGGCGAGTGGTGAGTGACCGCAGTTCTGCAAGGATGACTGTGTTATGGGATGTGTGCTCGGCGTGAATCAGCAGCTGATAAGATGTTGTCGAGCAGTCGAGCAGTTGAGCAGTCGAATGAGGCAAGCAAGGGAAGGGTAAAGCAGTTCAATGTTTTCCTGTGATGATGGACACAAGGCTAAAGGGCTTTGTTGTAATTGCGGGTTATCTGGGCTGGCTGGCGCTGCAGGTTTGCTTGGAGGGCAGGGATGTTGAGCTCTTTAGCTGATGATGATGCGCCCGAGAATCTTCCTACAAAGTCAAGTGCAAACACGGCGAACTGCGAACCGCGAATTAAGACTGATATACTTATTAAAGTTGGCGATCTGCTGTGGAGAACAATTGTAGAATTCGGATGGTGCTGGTGGGTAAGGTGTTTGCTCTTGGAATCCTGGTGAGGGATGATGATGGTGGCATTCTCAATGGCGAAGTGTTGCAGGACTACTGTAACTCGTAAGGTGAAAGAGTCGCGAGGCAACAGCAACAGCAACAGCCACATGCTTGCCTGCAATTGTTAACTCGGGCTCAGGCAATTTCACAAGCGCTTACGCAAAGACTTCATCCATTCACTTTCCAGCCCGAATTATCTGTCATGACTCTTTCGCCAACCCGTTCGAACAATTGCTGAATCGAGAGCGCAACTTGAATCGTTTCTTGGAATCTTGTCAGGGTGCGTGGCATGAATGACATTCAGAGTGGCTTATGGGCGGGGGCCCCTGTCTGCCATGACGTTGATTGGTATTCAGGGACTCTTCCAGCTCAGGAGGGGCAGATGTTTCGAAACAAAATGTGGCTGTGTATGGATTTAATATCTGGCATTGTTTCTACTCGATGAGCGGTTTCTCGTACCCCCCCCCCTGCACTTCACTGGATCGAAAGAAAGGTACTCCCGCTGGCGCAGCGAGATGTTCCAGAGGATAGAAGAGGCCTCTAGCAAGTGTGTTAATCGAGTACGATCTATGACCGTAGTCACAAGGAGAAGTTGCCCTCCATTACTAGGTAGCTGTTGAAGCCCATCGGTTTTGGGGAACTTGAAATAACCCATTTTGAAGTCGTAGATGTTGCGCCAGGCGCCTTGGATTCTTGGCTACAGTCCATACTCTGCTCTGAGAGCCAATATAAACTCACAAAGCGCATATTGGTACATCCCCTATTGGCTTTCTCCGAAACCTTGTATCAATCTTCGACCTGACGACTGCTGCCTAACGCAACCTCCCAGGAACAGCTCCCCGGGGCTCTATTCCCTCAAACCTGCATCTCGATCTCGCATCTGTAATTGGGTGGACCGCCAGAACGCGAAGCCCGGCCATGAGTTAGTTACTCCATGCCGTTAGACTTTAGAGCTCTCGAGCTCAAGCAAGGAAGCTGCTGGTTTCATGCGAACGGAATTATCACCGCGAAGTCGTCAGGTATAGCCCTGCGAGATGGGATGTTAGATGGCAGATTTTGGGAAGAATGGATCTTGGATCGGTAGGCAGATCGTCGTTCTTTTTTTGAACTCATGTTACTCCGTATTCGTTTTCATAATCTCGCCTCTGGCCCCCCTGAATAAGCGAGAATCTCGGTCCTCAATAACCTTAGAGATTGCATACCCTTTTCCCGCCCTAATAAAGACATGGTTCGTTCCAACGTCAATAGCAGATTAGCTTCCCCAAACCGAAGTACCTCACCATCCGGCTTCGACTTAACTCCCAGGCATCATTGATGTCTCCCATTTCATTGAGAATCCATTTTCGGCACTGAAAATAGGATCATTGAAGGAGCCGACGGACGAAAAACATATGTATCCCGGAACTTCTATCGAAGCGCCTTCCTTAAGGGATTAGGCGCCGATGAATAACTCACTTTCATATTAGGTTGGGCTCATTGTTAGCGTAGCAAATGGATACGTATTAATTTGCTTTACTCCGAGAACTTTGCATGTTGATTCCGAGACGGCGGCGAGCAAAACATGGACTGGGTTCGGAATAGATGATTACACTGTTGATTTGGGGGCGGGTCTGGAAATAGGCTAGATGGTGAGAGCGACCGTCACAGAGATAGGAGCAAAGTCTGTGATAATAGCTGGCACATTGATAGACCAGACAGGTTTGCAGGTAGTGTAGTTGAGGGCGACGAAGGAGTCGTTCCAAGTGGGGAACTAAATGTGGTTTCTTGAGATGACAGGCGTGGCAGCGATGCCCTAGAAATCGGCGAGTATGCGAGTTTCTGTTTTAGATTTTGGAGCGCGAAGCTTATATGTACTCATGAACTTGCAGACGGGTTGAATTGAGGGTTTCGAGAATCAGGAGACGAGAAGCGAGGATTTAAGCGGGTGGCGTTTTATCTGGGGAGGGTGTACGAGAGAGACCAGGTGAAAGTTTGAGTGTGGATGCAAGTAGCCACGAGGTACTTTATGATGGGAACTTGGTTGTAGCTTCAGGTGAGATTCTAACAATGAGGCAAACCCGGAGAGAATTTCGGTATGGTGCGGGGACTTGGAGTAGGTTATAAAACTCGCCAACATTATCTGCACCTTTTACAGCACGATCCAGCTCATGGTTCATGTTGCAAGCTCAAGGATGATTTATCTGAATTTACGAAGGGGACTCAAGACCATATTGAAAGTCAATAGGAGTAACGACAAGCAAAGAGCTTAAATTGCAGACTACCTCCTCATTTGCCGTAACGCCATACCATCGATTTATCCCAGAACCCGTTTTGGTTCCGGAAATTTAAACAAATCGGTCCCTTACTTATTCATATTTCATATAAGTAGTATATCTCAGTGTTCTTCTCTGTGTGTATTTCCGATCCTCAACAAAAAGAGAGCTCGTTAGATATCGTTTCCTGAATACTTTGTAGTATCTGATCAATAAAGGCGAATACAGTCAAAAGACCAAGAACATAGTCCGGGTGCCCATTCAGACCTTGTGTGGGAAGGAAGAACGTTTGCAACAAGCAGGACTTATCTGTCACTTCCGAATGCAGGAGAAGGCTATGCAAGCACTGGCGTCGGGAAGATAATTCAGCTGATATTGATATTAATTATTTACATACGCGAAAAGCCTGACAGCTGCAAGGAGAAACTCATTGATATTCAAAGAAAATCAGCAAGGCTGAGTCCATTGACCTGGGATTTAATGAGCGCCAGGTCTGAAAGCAATCTGTTCATCTCCCCATGACAGGGCTGGCTCCCATATGTACTCGACTGGCCCTCTTCGCACATGGATACAAGTTTTACGGTCTGAACTTGATCAAAAATGCCAAGTACCGATAGGCCTTCATAGGGAGGTTTGGGAGCGGGGATGAGGCCAGCGGCAGTTCCACTCTTCATTATCAGGCCCAGAACCATAGCATCGCAATAAGTTTGTTTTAGCTTCTCCCTGTCAGTTCTCATAACGTACATGGAACGACCTGGACAAATGAGCTGACTCCCCATGTAACGAGTAAAAAGATCTGAAACGAGTTTGATTGCAAGGGAAATACACGTCTTCCGATCCCTATTAATTTGTGCCGTAGGACTGTTAGCTGCCTACTCCATCAAAAATATATTGGCAGAGGCTCCTTACCAAAAATAGCGTCTGGAATTGGTAAGTCTTGGTTTGCAGGTGTTGCCATCTATTTGATATTAGTTAGGTTGAATTGTTTGGGAAACATCTTAAACTGAATTTTAGTTGTAATTACTTAAGGATAAGTCTAAGAGATCCAAGAGAGAAACCTTGACTTACCTTGCATGTGCTGTTTTCAACAGCAATCTTGGAGACAGTGTAAAAATCAGTAGACAATCGAAAGACCCAGCAGACACAGATCCAGGAAACTAGATCATTTGACCAACATGGAGGTGATTTCTTCCTGATTCCGCGCATCCATGTCTTGACATAAAGATTCAGAATCTGCGAGATCTGATACTTGTCAACTAAGACAGCCAAATCCGTCAATTGGGCCAAGCTCAGCCGAACAGGAACCCTGCTCACTTGGCCGTGGATGGCATTCATCAGGATCTCGAATGCTTTTGGTTCGTCTTCCGGAAGTGGAACTATAGCTTTTCCGGTAGCTTGAAGCTCCTGGCCCTCCTTGAAATTGCCATCCTGGAGCATAGCCTTAAACACTTCCGATGCCAGCATGAGATGCTTTGATGAGACCAACATCTCAATATTCTCCGACCCTGCGATGCTACACGAGTCACTCACAGTGGAAGTGTCGGTTACCGAATCAGAGAGAACGAGAAGTAAATCCCCATTAGGATCGAAAATGATCGATTCGGCGTCCGTGGTCATAGTAGATTTCGAGATCTAAAAATGAATTAAGCAGCCGAGGACTGAAACAGTACTTTATGTCGATTTATTGAGTTACTGTAGGTTTTCCGGCTTCTCGATGAGTAGACCAATTCGAGCGTGGTGATGGAATACCTTTAGCGTGACTAGATTGTTTTCTTGCTAATTAGCTGTTGTTCTTGAAAATTTGTTGTAATATGCACACCTTCAGCAGTCTAGGTAATTCAGGATAGGCTTAGGAGGTTGTGTTGGAAGAAGTACGAAGGAGGGTGAAGTGGATGTGGAATTCTCAAAAGGTTGCGCTTACGAAAAGAAACCAGCCCTAGTTTCAAAGTGAGCACCCCCCCTCAAGCGAAAAAACATTCGAAAGAGCAGAGTAGAAGCTTGGTTGTCTGATATCATACACCATTATGTTTTATTTGATATAATTTTAATCCGATTCGAAGAGGCCTGTTAGCTGTCATCCACCCTAGCTTTGAAATGCTCCCAAAATATGGTGTGTAGGTAACACACTATTTCTACTAGGTTCTTTACAAGACCATTCAAAGTACAAAAACATTTGCTGGTCATTGCTATGAATTTGAAAGCAGCGACAACTCGGGGGAATGAAAGGGAAAAGATAGTGAGCTAAGCTCAAAATAGGCTAGACCCTGGCCAAGCAGCTTAACCAAAGCAACGTCACTCCTATCCGTTCCTCAGAGCAGACATCAAAATTGAAGTACCCCTGTGATACTTGTGCTCCCAACTCACGAAGGCCTGGATCTCTAGATCAAATTTCATCATGTAATTAATATTTCAAGTTTGCAGTTCCAGGCCGGGACGTTCCAAGCTTCCTACCTCGCCCTTTCAGGCTTTCCACTTTAAACACCCTTTTGAGGTTCTATGCATGTGCTCTTGGCTTTGCTACGAAGTAGGTGTTGTGTCTTAAGCTCAATATATTCATTGACCAGCCCATTCAGAAACAATCTAGGCTCTCCACTGCGTTCTGAAATTTGCTAAACGCTGTCACCCACATCTGACTAAGACTCGCTGCTTGTGTGAATTCATCTAATTTGAGAGGAACAGTCTACTTCTAGATAATATTCAAAGTGATCGTAAAGCTGATCGAATTCGATCTACATGGAGACGTCCTCCTCATATTTCCGAGGCGCCAAGGGGCCAAGGAATCCCAACGGCCAGCGGGAACAGGCTTCCCCAGGGCAAGGATCTGGAGGACGAGAAACACGCTCGTATCATTAAAGCATATGATGCTTCTGTCTCTGGTCTTTAAGGCAGTGCTCAACTGCAATTTTGCTGTGAAGTGGCAACCCGCCGTTCCGAGGGTAAAGTAGAGGTCCCTTAGAGAAGATAACCTAGCCACACTCCGGGTTCTGTTAAATATTGTCTATCCTCGGATATGCCAAGTCTCAAGAGGCTACAATTGGCCAGTCTAGCCGTCGTAGATGAATACCAAATACATGGAATAGTGGGCCTTAAGGTACTGTACAGATTTGGATTAATAAATTAAAAGATACATTCTTCGAGATCTCTTCTTGCTTTACACAACGGGGATGTAAAGCTACGGTCTTCAAGTTATTAAGAAGGTCTAAAAGGCTACCAAATATTTGGTTTGGAGTGCTGATGATCTGGTGACCCCTAAGCTCTGCCGAATTGTAAACTATTATGCCTCCCATTTTTCATGAAGACTTTAGGTGGGGAAACTCCGTTTTGGTATGTATCTCATGGCCGCCTGGCTTACTTTGTGACTTACTTTGGATATAATCTAATCAGCTGACTTTGTCCAAATAATATTAACAAATGACGGTGTGACGCACAAGATACGCGCTGTCAAGCTATCCTGCCCATAATTCTCATTTGATCACACCAAAGGGAGAGCAATCACTACGATCGACAAGGGCGCATGCTATGGTCAATTTACAATGATGAAGATAATCCTATATATAGTCGACTGTGGTACAAAATCTTGTAATTTGGCGACATTCTATTAAAGCCCCTTCGAAAACCAAGTCTCGCAGAGTCGCAGTCATCGACTGTTATACCTCATTCCAATAGAGATTGATGCTCATAATGATTAAGCAGCTTGATCCCCGCTTGATCCCGTTCTAGATCTCTTCTGTAAACCCCTTTCACGCCCCTCAAGAAAAGCCAGTCTTGGGAGATGGGCAAGTTTGAAATTTAGACCAGATTCGTCACGAGAATATTTTGTTTTCAGGCCTTATTGACGGGTTCTATGTTTACATATAGCTTGGTTTTAATAATGGAAGCGACAATAGCTATCCTAGTCTTTTGATGGAGTTAAAGCATCTGAATTGCATAGCTACAGCCTACAGTAAATTAAAAGACTTCATAAATTGGTTTAGCTTGCGTTTCGATAAGTCCTTTTCAGACCAATACACATTAAACCAGTTTTACCCAGCACCTACACCTAAGACCTTTAAGCGTTATGTTTACAGCCTGTTCCCTCAAAATTCTCACCGCCTACTCCAAGCTACCTCTTAGCAACGTAAAACCTCCCCACATAAATAATTTCCACTCCGCAAATAAGCCATTGTTCTTCCATACCTTCGATCTTTCAAATCAACAATTCAGAGGAATAGGACATGCCTTCTACCACCAGCTCTCGCCTCTACGAGCTCGGTGACGGCATGCTCAACCAGAGGCTGGGCCAGCAAGACATCCAGCTTACATTGATCGACAAAATGAACGCAAGCGGTCTTGGATTACAACAGAGACTCGACTTTTTGGGCTGCCTCATCAGCTTCTGCGAAGAGATTGTTACATATCATTCAAGCACCATCAGTCTTCTCTCCTTCTTCCCTCGCGCCCCGACTCTTATCCTGGCAGTGTAAGTTCTCTCGCTAAAGAGATCTTAAATTTTCTCAAAATATCCAGGCTAACAGCTTCTTCCGACAGTGCCGAGGGTTCAAGCATTATCGAGGTGTGCCGTGATATTATCTGGGAAGCCAGAAGTCTAAGAAGAGCTTACGGAGATCTGCGGGAGTTGCACCAGATGTTTTCTACAAATTCAGGGTTCAGATACTTCTTTTTACAGCGTTTCAATGACCAAATTCGGGAATTAGAGGAGTACCTTGAAGTTCCATTTGATGTAGAGCAGACGGAAGATGAGATGGTCAACTAAAGGCTATTGTTTCTTCGGGACATTGAGTTGATTGAAAGAAACAAGGTTAATGGATATGGAGGATTTTAGAAAATAAACTATCGGACAAGATAGTTTGGAATCGAAGTTATGGAATTGGGGATTTAGATACCAGGAAGACTAGACCTCTAGTGGATCAAAATATTTCCGTAACGAATCAAAATCGCCTACTATTTCTAATGCGATGTAAAGCTTGCAAATATAATTTTTTTTGATACCGGAAAATTCTGAATATCAGAGGGTAAGAGCTACGTACCTTGGCCGTATACTCGCTTTTTGCCCCAATAGACTTTTGTATTTAATCCAGTAGTTTAAGTATTCTCGAATATTCAAAATGGTCTAATCACCGAGAATAAACCAAATAACGAGATAAAGTTATATATCGAGGTAAAAGTTGTGTATCTAAATAAAGCTGTACGTTGAAATAAAACCGAATATCGAGGTAAAGCTGAATACGAGAATTGAGTAGCAGTGTATTAGGTGTAAGTCGAGCGATGCCCACCGCTCAACTTTCTGGAGAAAGGGGCTCGCTTATGGCTGCACTTCACAAACCTCCAAGCTAAAACCGTCCGAAACTTGATCTCAAATAATACCAAAAGCCCTGCGCTCGAGGCAACTTGCTTTTCCCCCGCCCCAGCTCCAAACTTTGGCTGACATTCAACTTCAAAATATCATCCACATATCTCACTTGCAATTCGGACGGCTACCACACGGCGGACAAGATTTAGTGTAACACCGTCACAACATAACACCTAACTATAAGTAAACAGCAAAGTAAGTGCATTTCTGTATTTTTTCTACAAAGCCTGCTGGCGCTATACCCAAAACCTCCCAGGTCACCAAAATGCCTTGTCGAAGAGTCTCACGTCTTGAAATTGCCTTCAATAACTTCCTCCAAGAAGTCATACATCTGACAAAACCCCAGAGTCCATAGTTCGAGCCCAGCTCTCCACAATATTATTGGTTTCCGGCTCAACCTCCAACAACGCCTCGACTTTCCCCACCTGGTTCATGGGCGGGATGAGAGCGATTATTATGCGTACTTGCCAACGGACAATCTTCTCATCACTTGAGGCCAGCCCCCTCGTCATGAGCACGCTGTAAGTTTATTTCTCACCTCCCTCTACAACAATACTAATATTTTCTCAACCAGTGTGCGATGCGTTATCACTGAATACTGACACAGCGCCTTGATGGATGGATGGAGCTGAGGACTTGAGGACTTCGTATGGAGAGTTAAGACTTCTGCGCCAAAGGATGCTCGAGGATCCCGGCCACATCGAAGGTAACTTGACTAAGATTCGGGAGTTGGAGGCGAGTTTGGAGATCAAAATCTTTGTTGATAAGTCGGAGGATTGGTCAGTTACGGGACAGTTCAGAAGTAGTGTACGGATGAATGGTCTCCCACTCTGGGAGGCGCGGAAGCCTGATATTTGAAGTGTTTGGATTCAGAGCCCTCGCATAGTGTATCTATTTCCAAAAGTAGTGGTAATATAGTAGATATACTCTCTGGCTCCAGAGTCGCGTGGTGTAAACTTGGAGATGCCATCTTCGGCAAGAACAATTTCGGGGATAGTGTTAAGTCCGACTTTGGCAGGTTTAGCCCGCATCTAGCCTCATCAGTTCTTAGCAGGCCCGCGAAAAATAGCCTTGCCAAAGTTTATCGTCAACTTTTTTCTTTGAAGCTGGACCAAGACTTCGTGTGCAACTGACAACCTCCCAATACCAACACCCCGATGCCCAATACACAATGGCGGCACCAATAACAAGGCTTCAGCAGGTGAAGCTCCCAACGGGGCCAAACCCAATCACACCTGACCAACGATATTGGAAAGGATTCAAATCTTCGCAGAATATCCCCTCCGCAACACCTATCACCCATATCTCATTTCCTCCCCTGCCGAGCAACCCCCTACTCCCCTCGAATAACGACCTGTTTGCAGTCACTACCGGTACTCGGGTACAACTTTACTCAATACGTACTCGCAAGTTAGTCCGGACCATCACTCGATTTACAGATATCGCACATGGCGCAGAGATTCGGCGGGACGGACGTGTTATGGTGGCTGGTGACGAGACTGGAAAGATACAAGTCTTTGATGTGAAGTCAAGGGCAATCTTAAAGACTTGGGAGGAGCACAAGCAGCCAGTATGGACGACAAAGTTCCACCCGACAGAATTGACGTCTTTGATGAGCGCAAGTGATGACAGGACAGTTCGACTATGGGATCTGCCGAGTGGAGAGAGCACAACTACGTTTATCGGACATACAGATTATGTGCGGAGTGGAAGCTTCATGCCGGGCGCAATGTCGAATATGATCGTGACGGGAAGTTATGATGAAACGGTCAGACTTTGGGATCCTAGAATTCCTGGACGAGCGGCTATGGTCTTCAAGCATGCAGCGCCAGTTGAGGCAGTCCTGCCAATGCTTTCTGGAACGACTGTCCTAGCAGCTTCCGATAACCAGATTTCAGTCCTCGATCTCATCGCTGGAAAGCCGATTCAGATCCTTAAGAATCACCAGAAGACTGTCACTTCGCTCTGCTTGGCCTCCAATGGCACCAGACTTGTCAGTGGAGGTTTGGATGGACATGTTAAGGTCTTTGAGACATCAGGATGGAACGTCGTTGCTGGATCAAAATACCCGGCACCGGTTCTAGCTCTCAGTGTTATCAGTGCAGGTGCAAACCGGGAAGATAAGCATTTGGTTGTGGGCATGCAATCCGGTCTCATGTCAATCAAGACTCGGCTCTCTGGGCAGCAGAAGGCTAAAGTGAAGGAGGCGGAAAAAGAGATGCAAGCTTTGATCGATGGGACTTTGGAGCAATACGACAAAGGGAGCAAAAAAAGGACACGAGGAGAGGAGAAGAAGTTTAGAGGCATGGATTTCGTGGGCGAGGGGGCAGATGTTATTATCGAGGGCAACGCAGGTCGGAAAAAGAAGACCGAGACGACTTGGGAGAGAGACTTACGGCAGGGCAAGTATGGACCAGCTCTTGATAGGGTTCTAGAAGAGGAACAGCCGTCCCTGACAATTCTTACTGTCCTCATTGCTCTCCGACACCAAAGTGCGTTGAGGAGTGCGTTGGAGGATCGAGACGAAGTATCGGTTATTCCGGTCTTCAAATGGGTCACCAAGCACCTTTCAGACCCTCGATATGTCAGCATTTGTGTTGATGCAGGCCTATTACTGCTTGACATTTACTCTGAGCATCTCGAGTCAGCTCCTGAGATGGCAAAGGAGATCAGAATTTTGCACAGAAAGGTTCGGGCCGAGGTAGAGCATTCCCAACAAGCATGTCAGACGAGTGGTATGTTGGAAATGTTGATGACTGGAATGTCTGTCTGAGCTTTATTATACATAATGTTCTTCATTGCATAGCGTTGGAGTTATTGAACTGGGTATGGGGTTACGTCCCCCTGCAGGAAGGGTTTCGGATCAAACTACCCCGCGGTCCGCAACCCCATAGAGTCACCAGATTCCGTCATCGGCCAGCAGATGTTAAATTACCACTTCCTTTCACAAAAGCATGAGACTGAAGATATACTCTTTCCAACCTCTGAGTCTCTGATAATCAACTTAATCTTGAATATCCAGACCAATCTCAATCACCAAAGTCAGCTTAAATTTTCAAGTCACCATCCCCCACCTCTCAACCCCCATTATGGCGAACGTGGAAGCTCCTCCTATCACCCGCAAAATGCACGACCTCACCGGTCAAGTCGTCCTAATAACCGGCATTGGGTGTATCTCCACCGGCTGGGGCAACGGCATCGCCATTGCAACCCTCTTCGCCCGCCAAGGCGCCATCCTCTTCGGTTGCGATCTCTCTCTTGAAGCAGCCGAAATCTCCAAATCCTCCATCCTCGGGGAATCCCCAAAGTGCGATATTAGCGTCATGCAAGCCGATGCTACCTCTTCCTCTTCCATGAAAGCTTTCATCGAAGCCTGCATGGCCAAACACTCCCGAATCGACATCCTCATCAACAATGTAGGACGATCTGAGCCTGGCGATCCAGCTAGTATTTCAGAGGAAGTGTGGGATGCCCAAATGGACGTTAATCTCAAATCCGTCTACTTAACCACGCACCTTGTGTTGCCCATCATGGCCTCTCAGTCCACCGGCGGTAACGTCGTCAATATCTCGTCTGTCTCCGGGCTTCGCTACATCGGGAAACCGCAAGTCGCATACTCAACCACCAAAGCCGCTATACTCTCTTTCACTCGCACCACAGCTGTTATATATGCTGATAAAGGAGTAAGACTCAACACCGTGGTGCCAGGACTGATAAATACGCCACTAGTGAAGATGCTGGCGGACAAGTATGCAGGCGGTGATTACGACGGGTATTGCAAAGTGCGAGATGCGCAAGTACCAATGGGGAAGATGGGGACAGCGTGGGATGTAGCAAATGCAGCGCTATTTTTGGCAAGTAAAGAGGCGGGTTATATTACTGGAACAGAGATTGTGGTTGATGGAGGACTGACACAGAGTACAGGAAGGACTTAAGCTTGTTTATGAGAATGAATCTTGATTGCTGATACCAACACCTCCAACTCCAGGCTGACCTTGAACGCCGGATATGCTATGCTAACCGTTCCAAATCCGACCTCATAAATGAATCAAAACGCAAAACCCTGGGTATATATGTGACAAAAGAAAAGAAATAAATGCTCGCTTTTCTCCACCTTATCCAACCTCCGCCTCTTCAAAACTTCACCAATACACCCTCCCTCTGAATCCCAATCTCCCCCATTCCCCTCGTAGTAACAATCCACCTCTCAACTCTCTCCCGGCTCCGTCCGCGTCTCTCTTCGCCATTCTCATCCACAGCCGCATCCGCCTGGCCCCTCGTACTCACATCATCCCTATAAACCTCCTCACCCAAATATCGCTCCATCAAATCGACAATCTCCCCCTTCTCCATCGCATCCTGATACTCCGCCTCAATATCCTCTACCTCGCCATAGAATAACAAATGCACATCCCGAAGGAAGAAGGTTAGGGTTGTGAACCACATGATGCTGATGAGGAGATGGAGGATGGTTTGCGGGAAGAGGAGAATGGAGAGCGATCTGGCTTGGAATAGTAATGTTGTTGTAGTGAACAAGCCGAGGAGCATGATGAGGGCGTTGAGGAGGTGTGGGGAGGTGATTTGGCAAAACGTGGAGGAAGGCATGGTGGGTGAGGGGTGGAAGATGGTTCTGGTGAAGAAGTTGGGGAGGCCGTGCATGATTTTTGAGAGCGGGTTGAATATCAAAAGTTGCTGGATTACTCAAATTCTCTCAGTGGTTCTGAGAAAGAGGATATTCACAAGTGGTCGATTGTGAAGTGAGGCCAGGGTTGGTTTATACGTTCGAGGCGCTTGGTCCTGCGTTTGACGGTGTTACCGCTTTGAGCTGTTTAGACGTTTCGCGTTGATTCGTTTTCCGGGGTTTGAATGAGTTGAGATGAGATGGGAAGAAATTTTCTGGTCTGCAACGTTGTTCGCTGTCTGTATCGTCTTGGTTTCAAGGGCTATGCTCAAACGGTGATCCTCGGGTCACTTCTGGATTTCTCCCTCGATCGCCCAAACAATTGCTTTTGAATAATGAAATAAAAGTCCTTACTTCCAAGTCATTCTCTTCTCATATATACCTTTCATGATCATTACTCTCCCCGGGAATCCCTCGTGGCTGATGGGGTAATCCCTCTCCCACATCATTTTTAGACAGAGGGAGTGGATTCGTGGCGTATGCGCAGCAAGACCTCACTCGTAGGAAGCGCTGGGATCCTACGAACACCAAGAATACGCTCTGAGCCGCACCGAATCTTAAATACAGGTGCTGAAGTCGCTTTCACGTTCCAAATCGTGAATTTGGGATTGAAGGCGGTGTTGAGTGTGCGCTCTTAGTGGGGAGGTTGTCGGATTCGGAGTGTGAGTGCGGGGTTGCGCGTGTAATGAAGTCAGGCTGGTGAGGTTGTTGAGCAGTGAGCAGCTAAATATTTGGGATTCATTGATAATTCGGGACAGCTTGACTAATCAAGCCAGCTGGGGTAATTTAGATGAGCCCGGGTAATTCCCATCAACTAAGTATTCGAGATGGTTCCGATATTCGAGACGGCTTGAGTAATCTGGATGGTTTTAATATCAGCCTGTCCACCACGATATTGATTTTCTCTCGGGGTTCTCTTCAACTTATTCGTCCAGGAAAGGTACCTAATTTCTCAACGGGAGGCTTCGGATAGTCGAGAGGGTTTGGGGGACTGTTTGGGCATCTGGGGGCTTGAATATTCCAGACAAAGTGAGTATTTGCAACATCGTCGTACCTTCGATATTCAAGATAAGTTATCAGAAGCATGGTAAGATATGCCACTTCCTCCTTCCATTCCGAGACTCCCTCTTAGGGAATAGATTTCTTCAATTACTTGGAAGATTTGCTGATGCTTGTAGCCCAAATTATTCAATGGGGCATTTAGTGGGCGGGCACTCTTGAAATGGTGGTGGGTACCAACGACGTCCCCTCACCCTTTGAGTCTCACTTTCCCACGTACTTCTCAAAGTTAAGAAGGTGAGAGGGTTTGAGAGTCGGCCCATATAACTTCTGTCAAACTCAATTTTCTTGATTCGGCCCGAAATGTCGTTGCATTCGCAGAGGCCAGCCTCACTTGGGTCTCTTGGTCGCGTAGTCAAGTGAGAATCCGATCACGGTCTTCAAACACCAGAATAGGTGGAAAAGGAATTACCAAACTTCCATGGTATATCTTCCAATTCTAGGCACGATTCTCCAAAGACGAAGTTCCTCTCCTATCTATCCCTCCCCCCAAGCTCTGATACCTGCACAGGTCATCCATTCAAATCGCAAGACTCTGTGAGAAACCATTTTGCGTCCTTAAAGAACAAATATGCGCAAAGCCTACGTATCTACAACGACAATTTCTCTTTCGAACTCTTCGTCCTCCATATGTTTCTCTATCTGTTCATAAAGGTTATCCTCCCACCTAGCTTCTCTCTCATTCTTCTTCTCACTCTCTTCCTCCTGCCTCATAGCATTTCTCTCAGCCTAGATCGCCTATTAGACTTTACTTCGGTCCTGCCTCTTCTCTTGACCCCACTTAGAGCCGCACTACACTATTATACACTGACATTATATTTCCAGAAGCCTTCTAATACCTAGAATGGAACAATTTATATACCTAATCCCGGTATTTCATAAACCTCTCTGTAAGGCTGAGACCTAGCAAAGCACTATCAGGTTTACCCTACACTGAAACAAGATTTCTACGCCTTCAAGAATTGCTGTTCCTGGAAGTCCACGAGACCAACCACGGGAGGCGAATTCTAGATACAATGCTTGCTTGCTTGCAGGACTAGTAAGAAGAGATCTGTAAGCCTCAGTGGGATGAGGTGAGGGTGAAAAATTTCAATTTTCTTCTTAGCAGATGGGACTCTCTGGTCGCTTCAAGTTTGGTCTTTTCATTTATTTAGTATATGCTTATTTGTGAAGCTGATGGGTATATGCTCAGGTTTTGTGGGGCTAAGCTTGGAGGAAATCAAATTATTCAATGAGCTTGCAGAGGTGAAATGAGGGCTTAGAGAATTCGATAGTTGTGAGGAAGAGGTTTTGAGGGCTAAGATGGCCGAAGAGCGAATTCATTCCGGCAGTTGAAAATATGATTTGGGAGATTAAAGGGAGAAGTAAGTGAGAGAAGCAAGTGGAATTGCATAGTTATGGCGGGAGTGGGCTAAAAATAAATCTGCAGCGACCTAAACGGCAAGTCCTGAGCACTGGCGGTTATTGTATTTAGTTTCGAGATTTTTTGGGGCTGGTTGTGGTTACTGGTTTGAGGCTAACGTTGTGACCGATATGCAAAAGAGTGAGAGGACGCTTTTCGAACGAAGGGGGGAAAAGGAAATGCCAGTAGGAGACTTATGCATCTAACAGTAGAGAAAATCTCTGCGAAAGAAATGGAAATGGCCAGCATGGCTAGAGGATATCATGCTTAGTTCTCTTGATACAAACAGCTTAATTGTACATACTTCATCTACCGTATCCCATCTTATACATCTACCACGAGTAGTACTGCCTCTGTGCGGCAACAGGTCTGTTCGGAAGCTGAACCCAAACCTTCTTCTTGTCTGCCCTCTTTACGCGCTCCTCGTGGAGCCTAATCCGTGTCTTTTCTTCCTTCAGGACAACAGACAATTCTGCATTGATTAGAATACATTCATCTACCTCAGAAAGAAAACTTACTCGTAGAGGGGTTGACCATCAAATGGATGTTTCCTCTGGCCCTGTAGTCGGGCGTGAATCCATGGACACCCCTCCCACACCAGGCTTCATCCACATAAATTGCTGTCGGATCCGCGACCTTAACACGTGTACGATCCTTGGTCTCAATCTTCACGGGCTTGAAGTTTTTATCCTTCCCCAATCCTAGTCCCATGCCTCTTTTGACAATAGCCTCGTTCTTTGCGTGCTGAAGATGCTCCAAAACATCCTTGGCAGCCTTCTTCTTCGAGAATCGCATCTGAATAATAGCATCATCGATATTCTTGCCTGAAATTTGCTTGGCCAGATGCATGAGCTTCTTGACAGAAGTCATCATATCGTGACTCTTGGACAACGAGGTTCTCTCCTGGCGCTTCAACAATTGGGTTTTTGTCAACCGGCCCCTTTTCTGCACCTCTCTGATGACCATCTTGCGCTGCCATCTCTCCCGGGCAACAGGGTTCGGGTCGATTGCGCTTTTCATGAAGTGAGGGTTCCTCAGGGTGAATTCTCCATCTGTGCCATTGGATTCGGGGCCTGCAATCTCCTCGTCCTCGAAGATAGATGACTTCGCAAGGGCACCTTGAACAATCTTGGGCGGTGTTGGCTTCTTCTTGAGTGATTCCGCAGTCAAGAAGTCGGCTGGATTCTTTCTGGGGTCCTTGGTATTCAATTTCCCGAACCAACTAACTGTTCGTTGTTGTTGGAATGGTAGGAGGAAGGATAGTGGTCTTGGGGCCGCTGTCAAGGCAGTGGCTGTCAATCAATTAGCCGTGAAATTGACCATCAGATTTTCTTATAAATACCCGATCTCACCACCTGCCGTGATGGCAAGTGTAAACTCATTGTCGCGTTTGATGGTGCCTTGCTTCAGAATCAACAGCTTTGAAGCTGTTGATGAGGTTGCGAGTGGAAAATTAGTGCATGGGCGCTAAACCGGTGTGGAGCGGCAGATCGCCGAAGGCTGAAGGGTCCTCTCTAGGAACATGTGAGGTTGACACTCCCAGAAATTTCGTGTTTTCCCAAACACTGCTACCACACTTTCGCATTCATTTGACCTAAAGTACGAACTTCAGCTTTGAAATGAAACCTCGGACTTCTACGATTCACTCTGATCAGCAACTGTAAGAAGTCGCATCACCGAAACCTTCCATCTGCGACTCCCTTCGAACACTTCAAAATGTCGGATCCGGTTGGCGAGGACAGATGGCTTGCACTGGTCGATGAAGCCAGTCGTACTGCTGGTGATTTGGAGCAGAGAATAGGAGTTGTGGAGCTATACAAACGTGCGATCGCCGCAGAGCCTTGGTCAAATAAGTTATGGTTGGCGTACTGTGAATGGTTCTGGTCCCTTCATACCGACTGCCAGAACGGCGACGCCGGATGGCCAGAGGAAGAGCAAATACTAGGCCAAGAGATATTCTCGGTAGATACCGCGCTTGAGGTCTGGCAGCAAGGAGCGCAAGCAACCCAGTACCGACTCAACGATAGCCATGAGCTTTGGAATAGATGGATGTCAATCGAGCTAGAGCAGCTTGCAGCATCTATAAACGAGCAGAAGGTGGAGTGCATTCAGACCCTCTTTCTCGATCGCCTACAGGTACCTCACGCAGCTTGGGACGAGACCTCTCAGATGTTCTCAACTTTCCTCACAAAATATAAGGAAGACGCTTGGGAGGCTACGATGATTGAGACAACCAAATTGGCAAGGGACGCGAAAGATTTATACGGTCACCGAGAACCACACGAGATCAAACTCCTGCGGGCTATCGAATCTGGAGATAATGAGAATGCGAAGGCAGAGATGAAAGCATATTTGGGGTGGGAAACTACGCAGGCAGAGAAGAAGAACAAAAAGGGTGTCCGGTTGGGCCCACTGGTGCTCTGCGTGGCCTTGTATGAACGTGCGCTGTGCTCAAGTGGTTTAGGCGTGAATCCTGCTATCTGGGAGGATTATATCGTTTTCCTGTCGAGTCTCAAGAGTGACGATCCTGGGGCGCAAGTCCCTTCTGTCTTGTCGGTTATACAGCGAGCTACCAACCATTGCCCTTGGTCTGGAGTTCTCTGGGCGCGGTATATATTCTGTGCCGAGAGAGAACGTCTACCATTTACAACCATGGAACAAATCAAACATACTGCCACAAATACCAGGGACCTGGACCGGGATGGCATGGGCAGTGTTGTTGAATTTTACATCGCATGGTGTGGCTATTTAAAACGTCTTACAATGGTTCCAGGAGCAACTGATGAGGATGTTGATGTTGCTGAAATGGGATTGCCAACTGCATTAGAAGATGTCGAAGAATGGGGAAAGAGACGACATGGGAAAGAGTGGAACGGCGACCCACTATTCCGGATTGAAAGAATGTTCATTCAGCATCTATCTCAAAAAGGATCATTCGAGGAGGCCAGGGGCTTTTGGAGAAAGCTCGCGAAGACCCACGCTGATAGCTACGACTTTTGGCAACAGTATTACGTTTGGGAAATGGCAGTCCGAATCCCACCCGCTCCTCCAACCCACGCCACATCTGTCCTTCTCCAGTCAATAAACCGGAGAACGTTAGATTGGCCCGAAAAGATGTTGGAGATCTACATTAGGCACGTCAACACCTATGAAGAAGTGGACAATTTAGTGAAGGGATTGAATATCGCCCATCATCGCACCAAGGAAATCGTGAAGCGACGCGAGCATGAAGCTGCACAAGCCGAGGTGGCGTACGGCCAACAGCAGCCGGAGGTTCCAGCTCAATATAATGCTGACAACGAGTCTCCTTCAGGTGCTTCAAAAAGAAAGCGGGAGTCGGACGAGGTCAATGGAAGCTCCAAAAAGATCAAGAGTGTCGATCAGGCTGCTCTTCGAGACAATCTACAAAAACGCGATCGCGAGAACACATCGATCATGGTCAGAAATCTCCCAGCAGATGTCCCGAGTCCCAAGGTTAGGGCCTATTTCAAGGAGTTTGGTCGCATTATCAACTTCATTGTAGAGCGAGAAGCCGATAACCTCTCATCAACAGCTATGGTTGAATTCAAGACCCCTGAAGATGCCCAATCCGCTCTCTTACGAAACGATAAGTACTTCACTGGCTCTGATAAGCAAATAAAAGTTACGCCCGGCACTGGATTGACACTCTTTGTAACTAATTACCCTCCCACAGCTGATGATGCCTATTTGCGCAATATTTTCAAAGATTGTGGTGAAATCTTCAATATCCGTTGGCCAAGTCTCAAGGTGAACACTCATCGAAGATTTTGTTACATCACATTCCAGACTACAGAGGGGGCTGCCGCTGCAACTCAACTCCATGGTCTATCTCTCGGTGGCATCCACAAACTGAGTGCTCAATACTCGGATCCCGCAAACAAGAAGACTCGAGATGGTGCTGTAGCAGAAGGTCGAGAAATTCATCTCACAAGCTTAGACGGAAGTTTGAACGACAATGACTTGACTGATGTTTTCTCGAAGTATGGCAAGGTTGAGAGAGTCCGGATCTTGAGACACCCTGATGGGCGAAGTAAGGGTGCAGGCTTCGTTGCTTTTTCGACAAAGGAGGAAGCAACTGCCTCGCTCGAAATGGATAAGACGAAGGTGAAATACAGTGTCATCACAGTTGAAATCTCGTCCGAGATCAATTTCAAGCCTACGTCAACAATCATGGGCAAAGCCTTTTCAGCATCACCTACTCCAGATGCTGATGGTGACTCGGTCATGTCCCCTCCGGCTCCGGCTCTGGGTGGCAGCTTTGCTCAAGCAGCGCCCTCTCGAACCGATATTTCCAATAGAACAATGACGTTGATAAACGTCCCCGATACAGTCAACGACGCTAGAATTCGGGCAATCGCAGAACAGCATGGCGACATCGTTAAGCTCACTCTGCGACCAGATCATCAAGGCGCTATCATTGAGTATGGCGATGCTGCATCAGCTGGCCGAGCGGCACTGGCTCTGGACAACCATGAGATTGTACCTGGCCGCAGACTCCGAACTGGAGGAATGAGAGATCTGCTCGAGCAAAGAGGCGAGATCAAAAGTGATCGCTTCCAACCCGGACAAGGAAAGAAGACACATGCACCAACGTTCATGCATCCCAGTGGTCCAGTCAAGAGACCTGGTCCGGGATCGCGGGGTGGATTGGGAGTGAAGAGGGGCTTGGGATACCACGCTGCTTCGACCGCATCAAGTGCTGATGGAGAGGTCACAAATGGCGAGGAGAATAAGAAGCCGAAAAGTAATGCTGATTTTAAGGCGATGTTTCTGAAGGGAGGATCTGAATAGCTTATCTGTGGCAGGAAATTATTCTGGGAACAGAGTCGGTAATATGTACTTCAATTTGCAGAGCTATCAAGATTTTGCCTTGCATGATTGAATTTTGAGACCTTCCCTCTCAAATATTACCGCTAAGTGGCGACATAGACTTCGTGTTCTTCCTTTCATCCACCGAGCATCTGTAGGTCCTCGGATCATCCAGCAGGAGTCTGCTGCTATATTGCAGTTCAAGGTTGAGACTTTGATCATTGGTCTTATCCTTCAGGAAGCGACACGTGGTCGTTCCTGAGCGCCCCTGTTCTAAATTTCATACTCTTAGTTAATGTAAAGTTTTGCAACCAGGAGCAAGAGCACCGGTGGTCCATCGATATAATCGTTTACTGGCGAGGTCTGTAAAATCTGCTAGATCAGTTTTCGATTCGCACTATTAGGCGCCTTGGCTCCGCCTTACGGTAGGGTTGAAATTTGCCATGCTTGAAGTCCTAACAACCATTGTCAGGTGATCTTATCTTATCTTGGTTTTATAAAGTGCAATTTGGAAATTATCAGGGTAAGATTTTGGAGCTGGAGGTTAGCGAAATTTGTCACGTGATTTGTCTTTTCCATGCGAACGAATACTATATCCATTATGTCTCACAGCAAGATTGCATTTCTTACTGTACAACTGATTCAATTTCTTGGAGGTGCCAAGTAAAGTACAGTACGAAGGTACAGCTTCCGTACCTTCGATCCCCAACAGCTGATCTTCCTGGTCCTCGGTATCAAATACCCCTACCCGGTTCCATCATCGCGCATGCAAGCGCCACGGGTCACAAGCGAGAAACCAAGTTCCAAGGCCAACGCCGACGTCTAAATGATTGGTCCTCATTCAAGATCAACGGCCGCATACCATCTTTGTCGCTCTGTGCCTTTGTTTATGGATGGAAGATATCCCAAGGCATACTTATCTGTGACAAGGGAATAAGCAGGTTATGAACCAAAGGATTTATGATGGCGAGATCTGGGGACGGAGGGGTCTTGCGTGATACAAAGGAAGAGCAGTCCTCGGTGATTGTGGCTCTGTTTGTCTACTTGTTATTGAATTTTGGCATTGTGCTATTTTCAACTTCAATTGATGATTGATAAAGCTGTCTTTGAACCATACACCATTCTTTAATTCACTCAATCTCCACCAACGCCCTCTCACAATACTTGGCCCGAATCCACTCTACCACTCCCACTGAAACCCCAGAAACCCTCCTACTACCGAAGTAAGACATTTAAGAACACCTACGCTTGCGAAACATATAAAACAAATTCAAAATGGGACGCTCGAATACCCTCCCAATCTTAGAACCCCACCGCCACGACTACGGCTCCAAACCCCTCCCCCGCTCCAACACCGTCGTGAAAAAACCCGCTCCCTCACACCACCTACACTTTCCCTCCCCCTTCCGCCACTCCTCGAACCAACCCGCCACTCCTCCTTCCCGCACCAACACTACTGCCACCATCAACACGAATTTCTCGCGTCCCTCAACTGCTTCCCATCGTCCAGATCCGCCAAATAGACAGAACAGCGCCCAGACCCGGTATATTTCTATGCTGCTAGCCCTCGACACTATTCCCCGATTACATAATATTCTGGCGAGTTTTTTCACCTGGATCCTACTTGCCGGGTTCGTTATCTTCCCCGGCACATTCACTAGTATCCAGCACCTGAGTGCAAGTACAACTGGCTCTGGCTCCGCTGCAGCAGAGTCAATTCTGCACACAGTGAAGAATATCCCGCTTTTGGTGGTAGCAGGATTGTGCTGTGGGATTGGTGGGCTGGGCATGTGCTGGCTCTGGTGGAAATGGCAGGACAACTACGTCTGGCTTCTCAACCGTATCTTTTTACCTGGCTGTCTGAACTCGCTCGCTGGGCTTATCTCGACGCTCATCAACGTTTATTCTCAACAAGGAGGTGATTGGAGTGTGACGGCTAGGATCACGGCTTATGTGACTGGGGGCAGTATGGTGGTTACGGGGGCTCTGTTTGTGCTCTATAATTTCTGGGTTTTGGCGAGGGTTAAGAATAAGCATAGTAAGGAGATGGAGAGGATGGATGGGAGGGGAGAAGGGCTGATTGAGAAGGTGGGGAGGAAGATGGAGGAGCCAGCGTTGGAGCCGGGGAGCGTGGTTTAGTTCGTTGCTGGATTTTATTCTAGGAGAGTGTTACTTGTAGATTTTTGGGTGATGGAAGGAGGGCAGCATGGCTGTGACTTCTAATGGGAGGGTAATGAGGCTATGATAATGAGAAAAATGAACATGTACGAATACGAATAGACAAATTCTAGAATCCGAATCCACACATGTTCGTTAGCTTGTAGACCAAGCGAGGTATCCTATCTGCACCAGTACCGAGATCCGAACACCCCTATGCCCATCCCGAACGCCAAAACCAACCAGAAATGCTCATGCCCATCCATTACTCGAACTTCCCACCACCAAAGATCCCACCCACGACCTTTCTCCTCGCTTGCGCACCCTTCACCAACTTCTGCTCTCTCCTCTTCGCTGTCTTCACCACAGCTGCTCTGCGCTCACTCTCTCTTGCGAAATAGTTGACACCACTATTCTTTCCACCACCTCTCTTCACACCATCACTTCCTCCATTCCCAGCCATACGTTCTGTAGCGGATGTGGTACTACCGCTGACGCTGGAGCTGGTCGAGGAGACACTGTTGCCAGTAGCTCGTCTCAACAACGGAGGGGCCTTGAAGCCTACTGAGGATGCTGAGGTTGAGAAGGCGAGCTTAGTGCTGTTGGATACGGAGGTTGAACTGGCTCTTTTAAGCGAGATACGATCTACAACTGCAGTGTTGGTTCTCCGGAGAGCAAAGGGGTCGCGATTCTCCTTGTTCTTCTGTCTAGGTGGGCCAAGGTCATCTTCTCCTTCGATCTCGAGGTCAGAATCGGAGCCAGAGCCATCTGCTGGTGCGTGGACAGCGTTTGGCTCCTCGATAAGGCTTGAGAGGGACTCTCGGATCTCTGAGATATTCGATGGTCTCTTATCCGTCTTTGTCCGACGAAGTTGTGGTGGAAGTCTAGCCTGGGACTCGGCTCCATCCGCAGAGTGCTTCCGCTTTGGTGGTCCCATTACAGTTGGCTGACTGTCGGGTACAACTTTTTGATCCTCGGCTTGGGACTGGGATTGGGACTCCTCCTCTGGCTCAATGTATTCATCGAGGAATCCGATATCCTCATCGTCTTCACGATCTTCGATAGCACGCAAGAAAGCTTGTCTCTTGGGGTTCTCCGCGATCTTGCCAATACGCTCATCAGCCAAGAGAGCCTTGCGCATCTTGGCGAACTCTTTCCGCTTCATACGTTGTCGTGCTTGGCCTCCATCGTCAGAATCTGAGAGGTCATAATCAGCTCCACGCTTGCGGCGGAGCATGCCGTTGGTGATGTCCTTGTAAAGCTTCTCAACTTGCTTCTCATCGGTAGCCCTCTCACGATCACTGTACCACGTTAGTTAGCGGCTCCAGAAAATTGAAGATACAACTTACGCATAGAAAGCAGCCAACTCTCTCTCGTTGGCATCCTTCCCAGCTTCATCATCAATGATCTCCTTCACATAGGCATCTTCTTCGCCACCAGTGTCATCGTCACTGGCACCACCCAAGCCAGCATATTCGTCTTCCGATTCCTCGGCTTGCTCGTTAACCATTTGCTTTGCATCACTCTTCTTCTTGCTAAACTCCCCGACGACAGCCTTCTTTTTGGAAGCTTTGCGCATGATATCGAATACTGTGGTCTGGAGAGGACGATCAGGATCAAATTCATCGTCCTCCAGAAGTATTTCTTCGGGCTGCCCAGCGTCTTCCTCATCTGAAAAAGAAGCAACTTGAACCCTACGGCGTAACTTTCCCTTTTTCTTGACAATTGGCGTCGTCTCTTCCGTAGTCCCAGGGACATCCTCTAGTGCCATAACTAGAGTATCGACTGTCGAGGGCGGGGCATTGATGAATCGTTCCGTGATGGGGGTCATATGTTGGAAACCAACATCCTGAGTTGCAGGGAATTGAGACATTTGGGTATCCTGAAAACTGTCGAAACCATGAACCTGCGACTGAGAGAAGTTGATTTGAATCTGATCTTGCGTTTCCAAGATATCCATAGGCTGCGATTCTGGGATATGACTGACCTGGGATGCATAGGTCATGTCAAAATCCTGTGTGTCTTCTGGCATCGTGGGGATGAATTCTGGAAGTTCTGGAGCAGGCAGTCTCTTGAGAAAAGCCATAGCATCGTTATTTTTTTCTGGCGTCGGTGCGGTCGGAGTGATATCAGAGTCCTGGCTGTCGTCCATTGTCCCGGCGAAGATCTGGGTCAATCCAAGTCCAGCTGGCCCAACGACAGTCAATCCGGGGATGAATGTCTTGGTGGCGGACCGGAGAACTGAAGTTGGAGCACTGGGGCTATCTGTGTGTTGCTGAACTGGAGACTTCTCCAGAGTCTGAGGTCCCTCGTCTTCCGAATCCTCATCATCCGAGATAACATGGACATTCCGAGTCCGGCGACGCGTCTGAACAGTAGGTAACTCGACTTCCTGCTCTTCATCCACATCGCCATCCTCGGCCATTTCGTCGTCCATCGAGATTTTGCTTACTTCCTCCTCATCATTCTCACTGTCGGCGGCCTCATTGTCAAACATAGGATTTGAGGTTTCGTTCTCGGCTTCCTGGACATCCAACTCCGTCTCGTCTTCATCATCCTCCTCTTCTTCACTGTCAGAATCTTCTTCGACTTCGCCCTCTGACCCAGATCCAGACAGCTGCTCCTTGAGATCATCCTTCCCTTCTTTCCAGTCTTCATCATCGCTGCTATCACCAAGTGGGGCGGCCTCGCCATTCTCTCTGCGTTCCTTCCTGGCTTCCGCCTTCTCACGTTTTGCGATTTCCTCGCCCTCACGACGAGCTCTAGCAACGGCATCATCGACATCAGCTTGCTCTCTCTCCCTCTCCTCGGCTGTTTGAATAATGATACCCTTGTCTCGGAGATTCTGTAATCTATCCTCCCGCTCGCGCTTGGCTTGTTCCCTAGCACGTTGGTGCAAAGATATGTTCAGCTCTGTGGTGTTGATTGTTTGTTTCTTGTTGCGGCTGACGTTTTGCTTCCCAGGAGACGTGACATGTGCCAACATCCGTAGAGCATAGAGAGAATGTGATTCCTTAGCTTGCTTAGCAGGAACTCGGTCAAAGATCTCGTCCATCCTCCTCCTCAGAGCTGGTGTCTCTTTGACTACCTCGAGATCACTGTCCGAGTCGTCAAACATCGAGACTTGTCGGTCAGCAGGCTTTGGCGGCCGCACTCGAATTGATCGTTGAATGAAGGGCTTCTTCAGCACCTTTGGCTCATTGACAGGTTCCTCAACGGCCTTTCCCTTCCCTTTGTCCATTCTCGGTGATAGGGAGGATCTCATTTGGGTCATAACATCCTCCACAGTAGGTAGTGCCCCATTATCCTGATCTGCATACTCAATCAGGATTGGTGCCTCGTTTGCTAGAGTAACAGACTTCCCTGCGTGAGCCGAGGTAGGTGTTGCAGGAGATGTTGGTGGGGTTTCTTTGCGCTCAAAATCGGAGTGTGGTGCTGCTGAGCTCGAGCTTGTGGGTCGGGAAGGCTCTGTGGTGTCCTCATCTGGTCTAAAGTTGAACTTTGCAAATAAGCTTGCCTTAGTAACTTTCTTCTTCGTAGTAGCCATGTGAGTCAATTGCTGATTCCGACTCAGACGCTGCGTCTCTCTGTGCATCTCCTCCAGTGCCTTTTTGCTGGCCTTGCGTGAGGGTCGGCCCTGTTGTGTAAGACGTCGTCCACTATTATCATCACTGGTATCATCGTCCTCTTCAAGTAGTACTGCTTGTCGTTTCCTCTCTGCGGCCATCTTGGCCTTGTCCTTGGCAGCTTCTGCTTCCTTAGCAAGACGCTCCTCGCGTTTCTTCGCGACTAGGGCCTGAAATCGAGAGTTGGTAGTGGGGTTCTCTAGTAATTCCTCCGAGTCCGAACCATCACCAGCCGGGCCAGCAGATCCCTCCTTCTGTGGTGACACGAAGAGGCCCGGCGAGTCTGGTGAGGCGGCATTCTTTGCAGGGCTCGATTTTGGGGTTTTAGTACGTGTTGTTCTGATCTTTCGTTTCCGTGAGACGACTGGGGTATCACTCTCATCGCTACTAGCAGCAGCCCTTCCAGACCGGGATTGAGGTGACTTCGTTTTCGAGAATAACTTCCCGACTTTTGCGTCTTTTGGGAGTTCCTCCTTGGAACTATTCTCTTCAGCTTGCATCTGTCGTGCTATCCGGCCTCTTGGGCGTATGATTTCCTCTTCTTCCTCATCCTCGTCCATCTCCTCATTGTGGGAAGGTCTATCTCGTGTAGGCTCCGCGGAAGTCTTCGTATTTTGGGCGGTCTTAGTTGGCGTCGATTTCTTCGTGAATGCAGATACTAATCTTTCTCTCGCAGATCCAGCAGCTCCAGATACACTCTCATCATCCGAATCCTTGTCCAAAGCTGCCAACATGGCCTTGACCTTGGACGTGGGAGTCAATTGGGTTGGCGACATCGAGCCAGACTTGCGTTCCAGCGAGGACTCTCTGGATGAAGCCATTGTAGGCCTTTTGTAGAATATGAATTGGGAATTGATGTTGATTATCCAATGGAAATATCAAATAATCATAGCAAAATCAAAATCATAAAGTTGTTGAGGGGTTAAAGAGGAAATGGTTCGAGGTGGAGTTTTGATTTCGGTACTTTAAGTCGCGTCGCGCTTTGGACGTGATGGAGCTTGGGCCAGGTCCCTGATTATCCCCAGCCCCCCATCTTTTTAGAGGCACCCCACTAGCGAGCTGAAGTAGAGCTTGCGTATCTCCGTTCTCATGACCAACTTGGACACAGTTACTCATCCATACCTACAATAACTTGCTCATGCTTCTTCTCTTCTTTCACTCCTTTGTACATAGACTCAGACTTCTTTATCATTACTTCGATCCGCGTTACGACTCACATTAGATTGCATCAACCTCTCCTCCCTCTTCACTCAAGACCCTGCGCACATGTTTCGAGCCTTTTTCATTATCATCGGAACGTTCCTCATCGGTATCACTATTTACAGAAAACAACGGAATAGGAATCTCAGTCATGTTCTTTAGCCGTGTTCAGCAGTTTCACTGCAACAATGTCGCTACCTTTCGAGCTTCTCCTCTGTCTGAGATATCGGGCTCACTAGGGGATCTTGGGACGCTCCTCCCACTAATGATAGCTTTGGCCGTGAATGGATCGATTTCACTTTCAGCAACACTGGTCTTCTCGGGCCTTTGGAACATCCTTACTGGGGTAGCTTTCGGAATACCACTGCCAGTCCAGCCCATGAAAGTAGGCAGCGATTCCGCGTTTCTATATACGATCACGTGAACTTATCGTTCAACAGGCTATCGCAGCAGTAGCAATTGCAAGGAAGTTCTCCGTTGAAGAGACTGTTTCTGCGGGCTTCACTACTGCTGGTTTTGTTTTCTTGTTCAGTGTTACTGGAATGCTGAGATGGTTCACGAGAGTCATACCCACTCCAGTTGTGAAGGGTATTCAAGTAGGAGCCGGGCTATCACTAGTGATCTCTGCTGGGACAAGTCTTTTGAAGCCTCTTGGGTGGACGACACCAAACGCAGCTGATAACTTGATATGGGTGATCTTCGCTTTCCTCTCCCTTCTAATTACCCAAAAGATACCGAGGGCACCATACGCTCTCCTCATTTTCCTCCTTGGCTTACTACTCTCGCTTTTCATTGCTGGACCACACAAGCTTCCCTCGTTCAAATTTTGGCACCCCCATACAGTTATTCCGGGCTGGGGCGCTTTCAAGACTGGTGCTTTAGATGCAGGTTTGGGTCAAATTCCTCTCACAACTTTGAACTCAATCATTGCAGTCAGCTACCTTTCAGCAGATCTTCTACCTCATCTCCCTGCACCTGGAGTCACTGGAATTGGTCTCAGTGTTGCAGCGATGAATCTCATTGGAGGCTGGTTTGGAGCAATGCCAGTCTGCCACGGCTCCGGGGGGCTGGCAGCACAATATCGATTTGGTGCTAGGAGCGGAGCCAGTATCATCATTCTCGGCTTCTTCAAGCTATTTCTCGGTCTAGTGTTTGGGGAGACTCTCGTTGGACTTCTTCGCGAATACCCGCAAGGACTGCTGGGTGTCATGGTCTTCGCTGCTGGCTTGGAACTAGCCAAGGTCGGGGAGAGTTTGAATTACGGAGCAAGAGATCTTTGGGAGGTATCAGAGTCAAGTGAGCCAGAAGAGGCTCAGTCTTCGCACGAGGGATTGAAACAGCAGAGGCCTCTTTCAGATGACGAACGAAAGGAGAGATGGACTGTTATGTTTATGACCATCGGAGCCTTGCTTGCATTCAAGAATGATGGGGTGGGCTTCTTAGCAGGCATGTTGTGCCACGCTTCATACCGTCTTGCAGGTATGTGGGAGGACTGGAGACATCAGAGAGAAAGAGACATGGATAGAAGAAGTAGGAGAATTCGGCAGGCGACTACGGTCGAGGAGGAGGAAGAGCAACTCCTGATTGATGAGTAGATTGCAAGTACAGTACAGTAGTTGAGTCTAGAGTTGTTGATCCCCGACTGTAAATACAGAAGGCTTCCTTTCCTTTACCTCCATCTCTCAGTCGTCATTACAATCTTGAGTTTCCAATCTCTCTTGATATTCTCCCCGATCTGAAATTCCAGGGCCGCTCCTGATTATCCAAACACCTCCCTCATCTCGATTTTCTCAAGTGAGGCTTCCCAAGACAAACTCATCCCTCGTCTCTATTCTCCTGCAATCAAATCAGCCACCATCCACCTCAGCGATTCTAAAAAAAAACCAACATTCGTTCTCTCACATTCACATAAAATTAGTGAATTCTCCAATACGCAGGTATAAGCCTGCGAACTTCTAGTATTTGGAGATCTACATGCGTAAAGTTGTTGTTTGTTTTCTGACTCCACATTCTGCGTATCTGGGTATGTTGTAATTTTTGTTTAATGTTCGCGCTCATTGCTAAATTCTGCATCTGTTGCTGCCAGGCCATGCAAACTGGCGCCTCGGAAAGGTACACCCACCTTCCTCCTCTATCCCTAAAGGATTTCCACCCCGCTTGCGTCCGATAAACTATCTCAATGAATTTGGGCGGCTTCTCCAATTCGAGCCTCTCTCCCGCATCAAGATTTTCATAATACTCCTTATCCCCACCCACCGTGTCAGCCGTTTTCTCCGACGACTTCACCACTACTTTGAAGCTTCTGAGCCTTCCAACTCGTTCGCACTTTGCCAAAAGTCCATTATCGTGTTTTATAAATATCGACGAGATGCGGTCTCACCTACAAGATCGGGGAAGGAAAGAACACGCTTATCAAGTTATCTCCCTTTCACTTGGAGTGTCCAACAGCCTATTTCCTACAGTGAAATCCGAACAAGCTTTTCCCACCAATAAACCAGTAAGAACAAATGGCCATTAAATGTTAAAGCCGGGTTGTCCGCTCTCTAAATTGTGAATTATCATAAGGCCCGCCTTCCCGCTTGGAATATATCTTGTATCGTATTTACGATTAATCATCCTTACGTTGACAGCAA
>JAPZPB010000044.1:70266-84305 GCA_037952635.1 Bryoglossum gracile | reverse complement strand
AGCAATGGTACAAGGGTATAAAAATAGCGACGGAGGAGCAATTGGGTTTGAGATAAGCGGGAAATGCTTTGGTGGACGTGGAAATTAAGCTGGATGTACTTTTAAGTCTCACTTTTCGCTAGAACGTGGAGGGGGCGCTAGGCTAGACCTTCCGCCTCCCAGCCCGTCCGCAAAGTGCCCTGTTCTCTCAGAACCGAAATTTCACTGCTTGTATATTCGTCGTCAAGACTCAGAGAAATTTAGCTTAGCAAAGGCTCCAACAGGAAACAAGAAGTTCAGTCTTAGAATTATCATCAATTATATCCTCGTCAGAGCTCATTACTATCTATGTGTAAACGCTGATCACTCTATGAACAATCCTTCACAAGTATCCTTGTACAGAAACTCCTAAGCGCCGGTTGTCTCTTTTGAAAGCATCCCAAAAGCTGTATAAATACCATGCACGTACCAGCAGATACACAGATCTAGTGGGCCCTGCGAGTAGACTCTCGCTCTCATCCTCTACCACGTAAACATCATCAACGCCGGATTCAACGCAACCGGCAAAAAGAAATGTGAGACCACAACTGTACACAACGGATATATTGCAACGAAATCAGTAATTCTCCAATCCCATGGTACAGCAACGGCAGCGGCAATCATCAGGACCGTGCAAAATATGCAGAAGACGAAGGTGAATTTGAAACGTTTCAAGATCTTTGGAAGTTCTTCGAAAAGGGAGGTGTTCTCGACTTCTTTCGCAGTGGCGCCCCAGGACATGTCGATTTCGAAGAAGTGGCAGAGGAGGGCTTGGGAGACGTGGAGGGAGATACCACCAAGGAAGACGGACATTAGGAGGAGCCACTTGAAGTTCTCGAACACTGTGAGGGTGTATTAGTGACGGCTCGAGATTGAGACTGAGTGGAGGGAAGTGGGGAACGTACGGGATGAGAGAAGAGACTTCTCAGAGAGACGGTAGCGGAGGATAGCGAGGGAGACGTTGCCGAGTGCGGAGAAGACAATGATGAGTGAAAAGTAGACCTTGAAGGACTCGAGGTAGTAGTGATCAAGATAGCCGTTAAACCAACCGATGAAGAAATAGTTAGCTAGAGTGAGGATCCATGCTGCGCCGATGGCATAGTAGGTTCCAATGTATGCCATGATCGTAATCTTGGAGGTGAGGCGGATGTTCGAGGTAATGAATTTGCGGAAGAGAGGGGTGAGGGGACCACGCGTTAGCCAGAACCTGAAAGGATGGAATAGAAGTTCGTTGCAGCCATATGCGTACTTTTCCCACCGGTTCAGCTCATCGTAGACGGTAAGAGAGACGCCCTCTTTGAAGCCGTCACCAGTGTATGCACCAAGGCGAACCGTGTAACCAGAGACCTGCAGCCGCAGTGACATATCGAAATCTTCAGAGACGTGAGACTCGGACCAGAATTTCTCATATCTATCTTCATCCTCGTATGCGACTTCCTGGACAGCCGACCAGCGCAAGATGGCGTTATGGCCGACGAATGGAGAGACATCGCCATTAGCGACAGTGTATTTAATAGCAGTGTAAATTAGATTAGTGAAAAAGGTGATTCTAGATTAATTGTCAATACAAGAAACGTCATATGACTGAGTGGCAATGACTTACCCGTTTTCGAAGAAGCTGTCGGTAACCTGCATAACACCGCTCGAGTACTGCAGGATGGCGCATTCCGGTGATTGCTCCATCTCACTTGCTGCATCTAACAGGCAATCAACAGGCACTCGAGTGTCTGAATCGATCAGTAGGATGTAGTCACCCACTCGAATGTTACCCTCGGCCCAGGCACGACCTTCCTCTTCCTCGAGGGCCTGCGCCAAGCAGTGATCGTAGGCTGCACACTCGTCCTTCTGGGTCCAGTTTGCATGGCGCTCGACATTGAGGAGCTTCTCTTCGACTTTGTTGCTGACCATGAGGGCATAGTTCATGTTGGACGCCTTCTTGAATTTTCCACGTCGGAGGAAGACCTTTTCTTCTCCTTCGGGCTTGGGGTTGTGCTTAGGTCGTGCAACCCAGCCGATGCTATGCTCCTCATAGAAGTCACGACGAGCCTGGGCTTCATCGTCGGGGATCAGTTGCATGCCATCATCATTGACAAAGATGTTTGCGGTTCCTCCTTGTAGTTCGTAAGTCGAGATGGCAGTTTTCAGGGAGACAATTGTTGGCTGAATAACCCCAGTCAAACCCTCCTTGTAGACTGGCATCTGGATCGTGACATGGGGAAGGACCTGGTTGTTTCGATTGAGTCTTCGGGGAGCCTTTCCAGAGTAGAACTTTGAGTTAATGCTCAGTTGACTGATAGGGCCAAACATCTGAGCGAGATTGACGACGACGATCTGCATGAAGAATAGCGACACGAAGATCTGGCAAGGTGTGACAACTAGCAACGCGAGACGGATGTATTTCCCGTCGACGGCAACTTCCTGCGCCAGGTTCCTCCAGCCCATACCCAATGCTGCCACAAGTAACGTCAATGTCAAACCCACGATGATGGGGTTAATGAGCAATGTTGGCCGCGTCTCTACGACAAGGGCATCTTCGAGTTCGCTTGGTGTGATGGCACCATCCACAAATTCGGTAGCTGAGACGTTTGCACTCTTCTTCTCATCTCCAACCTCGCACAGTGCTTGACCATCTCCCCAGATCACTCGCATCAGTGACTCTTCGATGTGGTTGGCTCGGATAAGTAGGTTATTGGGTTGATCGTCCCAGACGACAAGCATTTGCTGATCCTTGATAAAAGCACCGAAGTGGTGTTTCTGACATTGTGGAAGGTGCTGCACGGAGGGGAGTACTTGTAATCGGAGTCCATCTGAGAGAGGCACGTAATCCTTTTCTTGTTGGCCGAGGAAAAGTCTGATGACCCGCGTCGTGACTGTCATGGCACACTGATCCAAAATAATTAGCTTTACTTCGAGTCTGTGGCCCCATTGGAAACTTACTCGGACATTCATCAAGGTGATATTATCGTAGAAGCCATTGGTTTCATTTCTGAGATTATATGGACAACATGTGAAGTTATTCCGTGCTTTCTTCAGCACCACACCTTCTCCTGGGAAGCTATTCGACCACAGATTTTCAAGTTGTTGCTGATGTAGCCAACTGACCATGACATCAGACTTGATATCGAGGACGCTTTCCCGAGGAAGATTACGGAAATCGCCAACTGGGTATAATGAGGATGGCCGGGATGTGAGTGGTGTTCGCAGTGGAGTTTCAACTGGGGAACTTGACGGAGGAGTGACCATCAACTTGACGGGGGAGTCAAGCTCAGCCTTTTTCTTGGCATTCTTGTTCTCCTTACTCCTGGCTGGGACCAGGTATCCTTTGATGGCGTTCATTGTCAGGCTATCAGGGCCTCTGCATCAATAAGAACAAGATGGGAACAAATCCTCAATCTTAAAGGCTGAGTGAAGTCTAAGTCTTTAGACTGAGGTTTGAAGGTGAGAGATGAAGTGACCGAGGGATCGAAGGAAGGAAAAATGGAGGTGGCAACAGTCCAAAATATATCATCGGCCAAAAAAAAAGGTGAAAAATCACTTTAACGATGGAAGGGTCCATGCTATGTGGATGGTCCAAGAGCTCCATCTCGGCCAGAGACGAACAGACTGGGCCAACTATTCGAAAGCTAGACGAACCGCATGCAAGACGGACCTACCGGTAAGTCCAAGTAGTAAGAAGTAGCCACAATGCGCTGATAAGGTGCAGAGTGCAATACTGTAGCACAGCAGGACGGAACATCTCGTCTGGTTCAATGCTAAGACGGTCACCAAGATCGTGGGTCGGAATCAGGAAAGGGTTGATGGTCTGCGGCCACTATTCTAGTTTCCCATGCACCTGGCCACACATTTTGAACGAGGATGCCGAATCTGATTCCCAAAAGAGATAAGTGATATTCAAGTGGGGTGTTCCTTAGCTTACACTCTGATACCATCCCCGTACTGGTTTCCACCAGGCAAGTCGCAGTCTGCAATTACCCGCGGTGACCAAGAATTCAAACTCTGAAAAGAGCCCCGAGGCCTGGGGTACAGACACCCATGCTCGCAATACCTGAGAGGCTCGAGGGGCTGGTGACAACAGACTCTTGCAGCGTCGCAGGCCAAGCAGGCCAAGCAGCCCATCTGCGTGATCTCACATGGCGATAGAGATGGGCCGATGGGATACAGTAAGTAAGAACTCAATCAGGCACAACATATGTAACGAAAACCCCAGTACCTCCTCCATGCAAGTACATGACTTCAAAAATGATCTACCGAAAGCTGGGTGACAAGACCGATAATGATAGTAGTAGTTCTAGAAAGGTACGAGGGGAAGTTGGCGGCTCTTTGGGTGGGTAGTTGCAAGCGGAGATACCGAGGTGTGGTATTTTGAACTAGAGCCGCCGTTAATAGGGATGGACACGGTCTGTGTGGCACGTGACTTAGTCCCGTCCAGCGTCCTGTGGCATAGTCACGTGATAATAAATCACCAGTTTGTGACCCAAACTTGTATATTTCCTCAGAAGGACCACGCTTTGTTTGTTAAAGACCAGATCATGCTTAAAAGCAAGCAGTCTGATAACTCTCCTATCCCTATAATTGAGGATATATAATACTTGGACGATTAGCTAGCAATTTTGACTAATGACATGACGTTTTGTCATGTCAGAGGGGCCACCCTTAGCTTTGAGGACTGAAAGATCTACACGTCTTAGACAGCGACTCTAGTAAACGTTGAGAGCCATCCAAGCTATTTTCAAGAATGGCGTGGTGCTGGTCTCCTGTTTAGCACCCCCTCTCCGGAAAGAGAAAACAGTACAAGCTAGTACCCACCTTCACCAAAGAATTGCAAATGATAGATCTGCCAAGCTTTGAGAACTAAGAACTGCACAATATGCAAGATATTGCACTTGGATAAGATATCCAATCCAACTACTACAGACTCGAAACCCCAGGTGGCGCGTACTCCGTAGAGAGATGTAGTCGAAACGGCCACTCGGATCGCTCAGATGGGATCACAATGAGAGGCCAAGGAGTTACCTCCAAGCCGCAACAAGGGTAGATTCAACCAATGATTCAAGTTTCGGTCCTGAGAACGAGCGTTCGTATCCTAGCCCCCGGAGTGACTTTCCCCCCGTTTGACGGCAAGGTAGGACTCGGGGCTGCGAGGCCGTGAGGTTGTAAGGTGGTGAGGTTGTGAGGCTGTGAGGCTGTGCGAAGTTATATCGGACGATGACAGCGCAGAGTCGTCTCTTTGGCTGCACAAGAGTTGAAGTTACACCATGCAATATACTTCGCTCGCAACAGCCGCATTGAGGCGTGCTGAACATACTGTACTAGTAACTTGTCGTGTTCCCTATCAGTATGAGCCGGTGTTGGTTCCGGGATGGACAATATACAATCGGAGAAACCTACGCGCCCATGAGGATAAGGCGTGAGCATTGGAAGGTTTGTACCTTCGTAGATTGATACCCATTCTCTAGCCTAGCGCCACATCCGCCAGATTCCTCATGTTGTGGCACCCCGCGCTCGCCAGTTATTGAACGTACTAGCCAATCCCAATCCCAAGACCATAGCGACCATATGAGCTATTTTTGGGGATCAATATCGCGGGATAATCGAGCAGGCATAAAGAATTGCGGATGCGTTGGCTGCGTATTATAAAAATGCAGTGACAGACCTCTGGTCGTATTCAAACTTTCCTCCCGCATATATTCCGGACCAGCACAGGTGAGTACTTTCCCGTAGAGGCTTGAGACGGCCTGGTGCGAACTTGTGATGGGGCCAAAACAAGGAACCCAGGTTGAAAGCAGCTGGAAAACGTGGGCAGCAATAACTGCACCCGAGCATACGCAAGTGCAGAGTTTCGTGCTTTAGTCGACGCAATTGCGAAGTGGTACTGTAAATGGCATCTTGCACGGACTGCTAGGTGACTTCGCACTGCAGGGGTTGCAGAAAGTTCTACAGTACGCTCCCGCATTCGAGCGGATGTGGCTTTGCTCACAGGAGTGAAGTACGAAGGTACTGTACTGTACTTATCTCTATTCAGCCGTTCTTTCAAAACCAAGCCACCTCTTCTTGGACGACTAAGCTCTAATGGTAGACTACTACTACAGAGCTCAAGTCCTAGGAGGCTCGGCAACCGCGAAGCTCATACGCTTCGCTGCAATAACATGTGGAATCGTGGAATATCAATACTTCTGCGTACTCTTAGACTGCATACCATCCCCATCGTCTCGTATAATTACATCAACATCAGCCTAGCTGCAGCCTAGCTGAACTCTCTGACAAGATAGAGCTACGTAAATATAGGAAACAAGTCAAGAGATGCATCCTGATGTTTGGTCTCGCTATTCATGCCGTTGAATGTCATTCACTCTCAGCCCAGAAAGAATGATTGCATGAAGTTACATTGTGATCTTCTCTGTCAGACGAGTTCCTGGGAAATATGATCGTCCCGGAACCTGCATACTAGTATTACTGGCAACAAGAGGAGCTAGAAATCCCCTATTCGAGCATGGTTGCCTCTGCCGGGATGGTGATCTTGCGATTCTTTCCTAAACCTGGCACTAAGCTTTTGAGCTTACCACTATTTGCTCTAGTTGGCATTGGCTTCTTGTTCCTGAAGCTAAACAGATAGGCTTTGCAACGTACTGTAGTTGGCTTCGGGAGTAGTGGGGCACTGGGCGTGAACTCTGCGGTAAAGGGTAAGGCGAATACGGCCGACGAACTTCAGGCCTGAAAGTTGAAACCTAGTATAGGGGGAAATACCTGTGCATTATGACTCCGAGATATTTTGAGAAACCCGTAGGCTAAAACATCGAGATTGATGAAATTCCCATGTGGAAAGAATCTTTCGTTACGGCCGCGAATCTCGGCTCCTGGGTGTGGTGCGGACATACCTGCAAATGTATGTTAGAGTTCAATATTTTCATGGAAGCACCACGCTGGTGGTTACTCCGGGTTACTCTGCATTCAGCCAGATCCGGGGTCAAAGCTTGAAATCAAAGGTCGAAAGGTTGATGATAGGAAAAATGGCGGAGTAGCAGAATTGATAAGCAAATTAAAAGGGGAGGGTTGAGGAGGATTTCAACTCCTTAGAATACTGATTCTTCTGGTAGCTGTCCGCTATCTATCGTGCGAATATCATAGACACACAACTCTGCAGGTATCCAAGCCTGGATGAAACCTATCGTCGCTGTAAGGTGAACAATGTGTTATGGTAGATAGGGCATGTCTCCAAGCTATAGAGATCAAGGCAGTCGGAGAGCTATGTTGTGTTCGCTCTCAAGGCCACAATTGAGGCCAAACCACCTCCCTGCTCCTTCCTCCAACTCTCCACCACCACTCAAAACCCAACCAAGCCCTCAGCATCCAAGTTCATACACCCTGCCGATTTCAACATGCTATAACAAGCTCGACTATAGATGTCCCGGCTCAGCTACACAAGGATAGGGATTATCGACATCACCAGCCTGGGGAAGTTGCGGGCCGGTATTCTCCATAGACTTGAGGCATTTCCCACAAGCCTCATACAAGCACTGCCCTAGGGATGACCTGGACCAGATCTGCACACGTCTTTTTTCCCTGAAATCCACGAAAAAAATCGCGAGATGTTTGCAGGTCGTGACTGGTAGGCTAAGCTGGTCTTGCTGCCATTGACAAGAGAACAGTTTTAGATATTGACAGCTCACAGATCCTAGCAAGTCTTCCGAATTATCACTCCACTATCGACAATTCTTCCCACAATGTTATCAACAGAGAAAGATGATACTTGCTAATACGCCGATACGATGTTGGTTATTGGCAGTGAGGTTGCTGTATCTTGCATTGTGAGCAGTTGCAATAGTAACTGGCTGCAATAGCTAGAGTCCAGCTCCTATCCGAATTACAATGGCATCCACAACTTCCGCGGACTATCAGACACAATTGAAAACATGGGATACTTGCTAGATAGGAAGGCCAAACTATTGGTGTCTACCTCTAAGAGGTAGGTGCATGCTCCCTTTTGTCTCTTTCACATGGCAGTAAAGGGCCACTGGCAAGCAAGCTTGCTCAGGTACAGTCACAGCGGTTTGTCCCAACCCTTACAGTTCCCAATTCGTTTTAATATTCAAAATCATCTGAACATTTTAGGCCTTCGGAACATTTGGGAATTTCCAAATCATCTAGGATTCCTGAAAATCGAGGAGATCCACCAGACCTTACACAGGAGCCAGCAGACTTGATTACACCCCCAAGTTCAGGTCTAGGCTGTCGACGGATCCCGTCTCCTCGAGAACAAGAGAATAAAACCACATAGCTGATAGCAATTGGTGTGTTGCAGCGTGCAATCCGCGCGTATACAACTCAAAGCGTTCCGCCACCTGTAAGTTCCAGAGTCCTGAGGAAAACAGAAGCGGTAACTGATAAGAACAGCCAACTTCAGGTGAATAAAGAGATAATATATTTGCAGCCATTCGAATCGCAACAAACAAGCTACCTCCATTTGCGCTTGTGTTGGAGATCTCCTCATCAACTGCCCCCTCCAACCTCGATACAATAGAATTCGCAAGTCAAAAGCCTCGAATTCAACAAAGGGCAACATAAGAGAGCCAGCTGGGCTTCTGTAGAGACTTGTAAGAAAATACTTCTCCGACAGTCCTGGTATCATCTCTACATGTAAACAGTCGCTGGAGGCCTGTGAATCTGGTTCAGAGGGCAGTACAAGGGAGACGAGCACTGCGAGCCATTGCATAGCAGCAGCTCCAGTGGGCAAAGCCATCTCCTGGTTGACCATAAGTTTTCGAAGTCGAAGGGATATAAGTACCATCCTTCCTCAGTCTTTTGAAATTCGTTTCGTTGCTGGGCTTGTGTCGCTTTTTCAGGAGAAACTGGAGTGTATTGTGGCTGGCTGAGTAGCCAGAGATATCCACGGCTCTCCAATGAACTTTGAGTCAACGAGCTGGGACGTTAGAATCTCCCCGGATTCCGGAAGCCTGAACAAACTTGTCATTAAAACTTTATGACCTCTCGAATTTGAAACCTTCGCCTGAGACTTTGGACCGTTTGAATGGGGTTTGAACTAAAAAGACCTTGCTTGGACCTGTCATCTGATATTCTGCGCCTGCGTGGACCTCCACTCACTGTTTTACTTTAACTTTGATGTGGAATGTTCTTTGCGGGACCTTTGAAAACTCTCATGGTTCTGCGAAATGCTTCTAGAAAATCCGACCAATCATGCTTTTCAAACGTTGTCTCGGGACTCTTGGCTCGCTTCGGCTTTAACGGACATACTTATGAAGGTATTCCGTCTTGAGCTCCAGCTCTCGCCTCACATATTTACCAATGGGGCCACTCGAGGCCGTTGAGAATGATCGAATTGGAATTTTTCGCGTCCTTGTTCTTCATGGACCTTTCTTGTGTGACCAGCCCCCGCACAAGGCTGCGCGGGCTTGTCCAGTGTGGGATTTTACAACTAATGAATGAGATTTGAGCCAGGAATTTGATATAGTGGCGTGCAGAATCTGCAGCTGATCGATTTAAATGAATGAGAAGTCGTCCCGAGCGCGGCGGTGTAACTCGCTACATGGGTTTCGGATTTCGGGCATCTCTCCAGTAACCCTAGCCTGGTCCTTGACCTTGTCTATGTCTTCTCCCTTTGATTTGCTACCAAACTCCATGACTGTAACCAAGATATGCCCATGAGCTCGGAAAGCCGTGTAGATTGATGGAAGGCGAGAGAGGTATGGTTACAGAAGGTCGAAGTCGATTTGCGAGCCTGCAAGTTTTTCTTGTCAGTGGCAGGAAAAGAAGAAAGGGGCAGCAGGTTCGCGCGACTGAGAACGGGGGAGACTTGATGATATACTGTACTGACTCGACCTTCCCCCAGTGCCGCTCAAAGCCAGGTCTCTTCTGCGGGATGTTGGACTCGGGAGGCAAGCCGACCCTGCACCACGAAGGGGACCAAGAAGGGACCAAGAAGGGACTAGGACCCCCAAACCCGCCAAAACTGTGGCTGCTGCACACGACAACGAGAAATGTCCTCTTCATGCAAGCCCCCAAAGCCCCGAACCAATGGATGGTGGTCGATATTGGCCCTGACAGGCCCCTCAGCGTCATGGGAGGTTACCAGGCATCAAGTCGCAGCTCAAAGATTTTGACGGCGGTCAAGGGAAAACCAACAGTGAGGAGGCTCCGAGAAAGGAGAGGATCATTGCTTGGTAATCGAAATCTTTGGTTTCGAGTGCTGTGGCATTGTTAAACCTTTGAGGATTTTCTTTGACCCCAGTTACTAACCCCACGCCCGGACTTCTTATCGATTACCCAGCTAACTAGCGTGAGCTGACGATGAGTATTGAAGTTCCTCTGTGCTTCCCCAAGACACTCCTTCTGCTGTCAACTTGAAGAAAGAGCTTTCCGTACTTGGTCTGCACTTCCCTCAGCTTTAGAATACATCTTCCAGTTGCAAACCGTCTCTCCAATCCTTTATCATCCACTGTCAGCTTGTATTCCATTGTCTTGTCCACCACGGTCGGAGGATCAGCTCCTAACCTCCACCTTCATCCGTTCACAGCAAAGCGCACAGTGGAAGTAAAATCCTCACTCAAGGCTCTTGATTGCCCTCGCACATTGTGCTGCCACACTCAAGATGTCTTCACCGCTACGTTCTCGTTCCTCTAACGAGATGGACCCGTTGAGTGCATCGTACATTTATTATGGTGCCAATGATGCTCACAAGAGCAACCATTTTCGTACCAGAACCTACTCAACTGTAGGTCGCAGATCTCCATAAGCATATATCTCACTGTTCAAAGCTAACTGTACCATTTGTAGAACCAACGTCCTGTAATTGACAGAACTGGTCTCAAGCCACCCGTCAGAAGAAGTTCTCACGGTAAGCCCAATTCCCCCCTCTCACACTCACATACCCAAAGCTAACTATGGTACTCTAGACGAGCTCACTCTTTTGCCGGGTAGATTTATGCTGGATGTTGAGAGAACACTAAAGGAGCTTCATGAGCAGGAGGATACTGATGGCAATTTCCAAATTACAATTGAGGACCAAGGGCCCAAGGTATGAGCAATTCTCTCTCCAGAAACATATCCTAAGCTAATAAAATGTGCCTCTCTTAGGTCATCTCCTTGGGAACTCTGGCATCTAATGGATACAAATTCAAGGAGGTCAGAGGCAACTACATGCTCTCGAATCTCTTCCAGGAGCTCCACCTGGCCAAATTCCACAACCAAACACACATTGTTCTTGACGAAGCACGAATCAACGAGAACCCTGTTGCTAGACTTTCGCGATTGATTAAGGGCGAGTTCTGGAGAAATCTAACCCGTGTCATTGATGGCTCAGTCATTGAGATCGCCGGCAAGGATCCTAAGGACTGGACTGATGACCCACGTCCTCGAATCTATGTCCCTATTGGTGCCCCAGAGCAGCTTGCATACTATACTCAAGTGGCAAAGGATAGACCAGAGATTCGTCTCGATGTTTGCTCTCTGCCAGCCAATATCACTCCAGAATATATGCGTGACCTGAACAATAAGCCTGGGTTGCTTGCGGTGGAGATGGAATATGCAGAGAATCCGGAGACGGGGCACATCGAGCTTAAGGGTGTTCCATTCGTCGTTCCCGGTGGCAGATTCAATGAGTTGTATGGCTGGGATTCCTACATGGAGTCTCTCGGTCTCATTGCTTCTGACCAGGTTCACTTGGCCAAGGCTATGGTCCGGAACTTCATTTTCTGCATTAAGCACTACGGCAAGATTCTCAACGCTACTCGATCCTACTACCTCTGCAGATCTCAGCCACCTTTCTTGACCGATATGGCCCTGAAGGTGTTCGAGAAGATCAAGCACGAGGATGGAGCGCTTGAGTTCTTGAAGACTGCAATTCTTGCAGCTATCAAGGAGTACCATACTGTCTGGATGGCAGCTCCACGTCTTGACCCTGTTACAGGACTTTCTAGATACCGCCCTGAGGGCCTGGGTGTTCCTCCGGAGACTGAGGCCACTCATTTCACTCACATCCTTGAGCCATATGCCAAGAAGAATGGAATGACCTTTGACGAGTTCGTTGCGGCCTACAACCACGGAAAGGTCGTGGAGCCAGAGCTTGATGAATACTTCCTTCACGATCGCGCTGTGCGTGAGTCCGGTCACGATACCTCTTACCGTCTTGAGAAGGTTGCTGCCAACCTCGCGACGATTGATCTTAACTCTCTCCTCTACAAGTATGAGACAGATATCGCAAAAGTCATCCACGATCATTTCAGTGATAAATTGAAGATACCCGCAGAGTTCTGTGTCGGCACTATGGCCCCTGGGCATATCGAAAACTCTGCTATGTGGGCTCGTCGTGCTCGCACTCGTCAAATCGCAATTGACAAGTATCTCTGGAACAAGGAGAAGGGTATGTACTTCGATTATGATACCGTCAAGAAGGAACAATGCAAATATGAGAGCTGCACCACCTTCTGGGCTCTTTGGGCTGGCGTCGCTAGTCCTGGTCAAGCAGCAAAGCTTGTTGATATGGCACTGCCACTTTTCGAGGCACCTGGTGGTTTGGTCTCGGGAACAGAGGTTTCTCGCGGAGCAATCGGTTTGGAGCGCCCCAACAGACAATGGGACTACCCATATGGATGGGCTCCCCAACAGATTCTGGCATGGGCTGGTCTCCAGCGTTATGGATATCAACAGGAGGCTGAGCGACTTGCCTACAAGTGGTTGTATATGATGACCAAGGCTTTCGTCGATTACAATGGCGTGGTTGTCGAGAAGTATGATGTTACTCGCATCATCGATCCCCACAGAGTTGACGCCGAGTATGGCAACCAAGGCCTTGACTTCAAGGGTGTTGCGGTTGAAGGGTAAGCTAGAATCCCTCTCCAGTTCCTCAAAGGCATGCTTACCATTCTAAGATTCGGCTGGGTCAATGCCAGCTACGTCGTCGGTCTCACCGTTTGCAACAACATGCACATGAAGCGTGCTCTCGGATCCATGTCGACCTGGGAGCTATTCGCCAGGGCTACTGCTCGCATTGACGAGCACTGAGGTGTCCCTTTTCCTCTGTTCACAGAAGTACATACCCCTTCGCATTCCCGGCAGGCTGTGCTTTTTGATACCCCCATAGACTTTTCAGTTGCATCGTTCTTTGCTGCTATTGGCGCATAATGACTTGATGACGGCGGGGGCTCGCCATGTTTGTTCATATGACCCTGTACAAATAGTCTCCTTCTCCTTCCTTTGCTGAGTGTGGCTCTTGCGGATATGTTTGTCTACGAGCAGATTGATTGCATTGCTAGGGGGTGTCAATGGACGCTGGGGAGTTTTTTGATTGAGGACAACTCACTTCGCTGTAATGGGGGTTGACGAAGTTTGAGGTGTGTTACTTTTGCGCAGTGAGCGGAATGGCAGTTGCAAATAGAGCTAGAGGTCAGAATTCACGAGTTTAATCTGTCAATCAGGGATTTTCTTTGCAGATAGTGCGACGATGGGTCACGTTTTTGGATTTAGGGATTTTTGGGATTGGGGATGAGCACTTTGTACTTCGGACTGTATGCTAAGTAAGCATCTCTCACGAAAACGAAAATACCTCGGGATCCCTATCGGCTGTCTCGGGAGCCATTCTCGCGCTGCTGAGTCAGCTAGAACCATCGTGCCGAGGCATTCCCTTTGCGGCCCTTGCATGACGATCATGCGGACTTCACGCTTTTATCCTTGCGTCCCAGCTTCACATGTTAACAACTTCTTTTCTTTTCGCAGTACTTCGTACCGTAACTTCCTTCACATGCACATATTTACAGAGTGCAGAGGAATTGTTGCACATGGGCAGTTGAATTTCTTACTTGCAGAAACTCTGTGAGGTTAACGAGATGTACTGCATGGCATGGCACAGGAACATGTGAGTGAGGACGAGGGACAGCAACATCCCACCCGCCAAAGGTACTGTAGTACCGTACTACTTACTGTGTACCGTGTATGACGCTCAGTAGCGGGGAAAACCAGCTCGTGGGGAAAACCTTCCCTTTTCCTTCCCCTGCCCCTTCCCCTGCCCCTTC
>JAPZPB010000044.1:0-70166 GCA_037952635.1 Bryoglossum gracile | reverse complement strand
CCTTCCCCTGCCCCTTCCCCTGCCCCTTCTCCTTCCTCTCCGCCACCCAATCACGGCAGCTGCTGCTGTCCAGCGGATCCCGTTGGACCGCAGAGCCGAGTCGCGGGACATGGCAAGTGCTGTTTCTGATGAAAAGGCCTGGACTACACTTGGTGCTGCTTTGGCCCGAGGATGTGAGCACTTGAGCAGGCTGAGAGGTAGAAAGATGGCGTGTGGCTGGATAGGATTGGGTGGGAGGGCATGAGGAAGGCACTGCTAGGCCGGTGCTGAGCCGGTGGTGGAGCACCCAGAGTTGATATACCTGGTGGTGCCTGCCTCTTGCCCTCTTGCCCTCCTTCGTTTCTTTCTTCCTATCCTCCTATCTTATCTCCCCTTCTGAAGCTTCTTCGATTGAGAATCTTGGATCTTGACAATTCCACCCGACATCCAACCAGCATCTACTAGGACTACTGTGCAGTACAGTACAGTACATACATTCCTGCTTACCCCACTACAGACAGTCACATTCCTCCCCCCGCTCACTGTTTGATCATCGTGAGATTTGGCAGCAAATATGGCAACAGGCAAGATGAACAATCCGGGCGTGAACCCCGAGACCGAGGAGAAGCAGTATTTGGATGAGGTCGCGGCTGTCAAGCAGTGGTGGACGGATAGCAGATGGCGGTATACGAAGAGACCGTTTACCGCCGAGCAGATTGTGGCCAAGAGGGGAAATTTGACGATCGAGTATCCCAGCAATGTGCAAAGTAAGAAGCTGTGGAAGATACTTGAGGGGAGATTTCAGGTTTGTGCTTTCTCTTGCCAGCCGAGCTGATCCTTGGGGATTGCAGACTGCAATTGGCATGGACAGATGGATGCTAATTGAGATACAGAACAAGGACGCAAGTTTCACCTACGGATGTCTCGAGCCTACGATGTTGACCCAGATGGCCAAATACCTCGACACTGTCTACGTCTCTGGATGGCAATCTTCTTCCACGGCCTCTGCTTCTGATGAGCCAGGCCCAGATTTGGCAGATTACCCATACGTTCGTCTTCCCCTCGCCCCTCGTTCCTAAATACTAACAACCTCCAGACTACCGTCCCCAACAAAGTCAGCCACCTCTTCATGGCTCAACTCTTCCACGACCGCAAACAACGCTCTGAGCGCGTAACCACCAAGTCCAAAGCCGAGCGTGCCAAACTCGCCAACATTGACTACCTGCGTCCCATCATCGCCGACGCTGATACCGGACACGGAGGCTTGACAGCCGTGATGAAGCTCACGAAGCTGTTTATTGAGAAGGGAGCTGCGGGTATTCATATTGAGGATCAGGCGCCGGGAACGAAGAAGTGTGGACACATGGCCGGGAAGGTTTTGGTTCCTATTTCGGAACATATTAATCGATTGGTGGCTATTAGAGCGCAGGCTGATATCATGGGTTCGTTCTTGTCGTCCCCCATCACCTCTTCCTTCCCATACCTTGTACTAACACCATGTAGGTACTGATCTTTTGGCCATTGCTCGTACCGACGCCGAAGCTGCCACCCTAATCACCACGACTATCGACCCCCGTGATCATGCCTACATCCTCGGCTCCACAAACCCCAACCTCCAAGCCCTCAACGACCTCATGATAGCCGCCGAGCGCGCTGGGAAAACCGGTCCCGAACTCCAAGCCATCGAAGACAGTTGGACCTCTCAAGCGGGCCTCAAGCTCTTCGCTGATGCCGTCGTTGACACTATTAACTCTGGTGCTCACGTCAACAAGAAATCCCTCGTTGCTCAGTTCCTGAAAGATGTCAAGGGTAAATCGAATACCGAGGCCAGAGCTATTGCCAAGGGCATCACGGGTGTAGATATAGCCTGGGACTGGGATAGCCCCAGGACGAGAGAGGGATATTATAGAATCCAGGGCGGCTGCGGGTGTGCGATTAACCGCGCGATTGCGTATGCGCCGTATGCAGATGCGATTTGGATGGAATCTAAGCTACCAGACTTCAAGCAAGCGGAGGAGTTCGCTGCTGGCGTGCACGCGGTTTGGCCTGAACAGAAGTACGTATTTCCTCGCTTATCCCTCCCCCCGTTCACGTGAGGGATTTGGTGTTGACAGTGAGATAGGCTGGCATACAACCTCTCCCCCTCCTTCAACTGGAAATCCGCTATGTCCTCCTCCGAACAAGGTACCTACATCAGTCGTCTCTCCGCTCTCGGCTACTGCTGGCAATTCATTACGCTTGCTGGTCTGCACACCACAGCTCTCATCTCGGACCAATTCGCCAAAGCCTATGCTCGTGACGGCATGCGTGCGTATGGAAACTTGGTTCAGGAGCCGGAGATGGAGGGAGGCGTTGATGTTGTGAAACATCAGAAATGGTCAGGGGCCGGGTATGTGGATGAGCTGCTCAAGATGGTGCAGGGTGGTGTGAGTTCGACGAGCGCGATGGGGAAGGGGGTTACAGAGGAGCAGTTTCATTAGATTCGCACCTGAGCATGAGGGCTGGTGAAATAGCACGTGACTGGGGAAGAGGAAACATACCTGTTGATACCAATAGGAGGAAGGGTCGGTTGGTGGATGAGGGAGAAAGAGGAGGCGAGGTGTTGTGTATACACTAGGATAGGTAGCTGGAATGCCAAGTTTTCTGAGGTTTCTCCATCCTTTCCATCTTGTTATGCTATGCATCCTTATCTCTCATCAATCAGTTCAGAAGTCCAGTTATAGCAAGCTCCAGGATCCTCATTCATTCATGCCTTCTTTGCATACTTTGCTACATGCTCTGTTTTTAGTTTTAGTATTCGCACACGTAGTAGTGGTTGAGGCTGGGTCGTTCAGGCAGGGGTGAATATTCAAGCCGTTAAAATATCCCAGAGTAGCTGCGTCTTTAAACCGACGTTGGTAATTGACACAAACTTGATCATCCAGCCAAAATGATCGTGGCGGTCTTTCGCAAAGCTCTATTCATTTGACCTACAGCACTCACTCCCTCCCACAGCTTGAAGCCATCCAAGCCTTGCTGGCCCGCGAGCCAATTCCAAAGCCGCATCGTGGCCCAACCCATGTCTGTCTACTGTCCTACCATTGATATATCGTGCGTTAGAAACTGGCGGTTGAGAGAGAGAGAAGAGAGAAATGAGCTTGCTCTCGTGGCTTTTGGTTGGGTTTTGAAATCTTGAAGATGAGGGAGAGGCTCTGGCTGGTTTTTCTCTGGGGGGGAAAGGTGGGTTGGGGGGGAAGGGTGGGTGTTTCTTGAGTGGGAGTACAGGATGGGATAGGAGAGGGGAGGGGAGCGGAGGGGAGGGGAGGCTTGGATAATGCGCGGTTGTTAGGAATGGTGTTGTTGGGGGTGAATCGTAGACCTCGGTTGCGCTCGCTGCTATGGTCTGGTGTGTTGACCTCGGGATGCTTGGAGATAGATGCGGGGGATTGGAGCAGGGGCTTGGGTTGGGGATTGTGGAGGTGGTGGGGCGTTGTATGTATGTATGTAGATGGGACTTGTGCTTAGCTGGGAAGACACAGGGGGGCTAAGAAGGAGAGTTATGAAACTTGGGAGTTGAGGATGGGTGGGGTTGGTGATGGAGTTCACTCTGTCGGTGGGTGATTCGGTATTGAAGTCGACTGTTCAAAACGGGCACAATAGTGACAACTCCTGAGAAGTAGTCTAGTGAAATGTTGGAGCGAGCCCGGTTATCAAAAGTAATCTAGTTATCAATAGCAAGTGGATATTATGATATCCGAGTTGCCGTAATTATTTACAATGTTTGAGACTTTGGATTATCCACTCTCACTCAATTGTTCAGATCAAGTGGGATATCCAAGTGCAGCTGATTCCTCAAGGCGGCTCAAGAATTCACGCCGTTTTGGATGCTCACTTCAAGCTAATAATTTAGGGGCTTGGTTGTGCTGAGCGGCTGATGAGTTGGAAGGTGAAATGGATGGCTGTTTTTGGTCAGCTTTCGAAATACAAGCAGGATAGAGGGATATCTCAAAACTGAACACGGATCTCAGATTCTTCATCGGGTAGAGAAACTTGGCTCTTGAAGTAAGGTTAGGTTCCTGCCCAACTCACCGAGAATGTAAGGTGAGAGCTGTGGTCATGAAGCTGAGTGCTATACTTTGTTGGGTTTTTGATCAGGGAGACTTAACTCGGATGGGTTTTTGAATTTATTTTGATTATTCTAGACATCTTGAGGATTCAAGCTTATTGAATATTCATACAAGTCTGAGTAATTCAGACGACTCTGAATATCGAGACTATTCTTGATGCTCAAGAGGCTTAGAATATCCCATTTGGGTTGTAAGGTTGATAACTTGATATTCAAAATAATTTCAAGTGAATATTCTTTGTGGAGTGGAATTCCGGGATTAGGTTGAATACTCAAACACCCAATGCAGATTGTGGAGCAAGCTTTTCATTCATATTTGTGCTTTAATTTCTCAGAGTGTGAATTGACTGCCCACTCAGTGATCCGTCGTCTCTTGAAGCCTCAATCTCAGTATCACTGGCTAGGATTCACTTCCCCTTCTTGTTTGGGATGTAGTTTCTGAGACCTAGCTCGACAACGCTATTTTCAACGGATGCCTTCCTTGGATTTTGGGACTGGAATTGCTCGAAATACTGGGGATGCAAAAATTAGAAGCTGAGAGGACGCGAGAACTTGTTGACTCGGGGTGTGGGAATTTGGGAGTGTGGGTGGCAGTGTAATCCATGCTCGTGTTCCTTCTCCGGGCTTGCAACTTGCAATAGGGCGCTTTTTTACAATTGACAGGAGTTATCAAGAGGGTCCTAGTTTCCGCATTCTGGATACCAGATTTGGGAGAGTAATGTTGAAGAAGCATATCACGATTGGGGTCGAAAACGTGCAGAGCGCCTCCCTTTCTCAACCACGTCGGCGGCCAATTTCGTTCCATTGTTCCGGGAACTGTCGCATCGCAGTTATGGAGAGATGATCGCGTTGGATGGGCTATTGAAGAGGCTCTGTATATTCAAAGTGACTCGATTATTCAAAACTTTTCGATTATCCAAGATATTTTCATCATCCGAAGGCGGTGGAGTACCACGTCAGGGTGGAGTAGTCAAGGGCCGTATATATTCAAAGCTCACGAGAAGAAATCAGTTTTTTGAAGATGTGCTGATCTATGGAACGAACCTGGCCGCGTAATGTGATACGACTCTCCGAGGAACAATTGGGTTATTAAGTAAACTACTGAAATGCTTCCAACGATTTGGCTTGCGCGGACAGGGAAACTGTGAGTCACTTGAAAATCTAGCGAGGACTTGCGCGAGTAATTGTGATTTATCCTCCCTGCTCCCGAGATTTAAGACGAGGTGATTTGCAATTCGGTTTACTGTAGGTCATCACATTTAGATATGCATGAGCCCCCGAGGGTAATTCATCAATAGAAATAAATATCTGCTCGCGAAACTAGTAGACCCGAGAAACAACGACAGCAGATCGCGCAGTGGAAAATCGACGGAGAAATGTGAGTTATGCGTGGTCGACAACCATGGTCTGCATCACCAGCTACCTTGCTTTTCTCCCCACGTTAACGGAAGTTCCCGTGCTTGCTTACTCTTCTTCTTCTTCCCCTTCCCCTTCTTCCGAAGTCCCCAAGAATCCTCTAGGATTTCTAAATCCGTAACCGAGAGACCTGCAACAGCAGGCTTTCTCCTCTCAGCTGGTAGGAATGTCTTGATATCAAGCCCGCACAATTCATCTTCTAAGGAATTGATGACTGCCATGATCTTATCCTTCACACCATGACTGCCTGAATGATTATAATGGTGTTGCTGGTCGGGAGAACACTCATCTCGTATCCTAGTGCTTTCTACCTGGGTCTTCAACGAAGTGAATGAAATCTTGGGGAAAGGCGACTGGAGTTCCGGCCAGATTCCGATGCTCTTGAAGCCTTTTAGTAGTGAACCTAGTAGGACAGAATCGCAAGAAAATCTGGTCTCCTCGGATGTCGGGTGGCCAATAGGCTGGGTACTATTGCAGACTACCTTCGTGTCCATATATTGCTGAATCAAATTGTAGATATATGTGAGCACTTGACCAACTGCATCGGTTCGCTTGTTCGTGATTTCATCTGAAGCTGATTAGCACCAGGCCATGAAGCTCGGAAATCATACTCACCAATGATAATAGCAGGAATTGGAACATAGCTTCTGACGTGGTACTCAATATTATCAGTGCCTTCTCGTTGTATCATCCGAGTCAAATCCTTGAAGTGCTTGACCTTTTGGAATATGAGACTGATAAAGAGCCAGTCAAAAGCCCTAGGACCGTCCGGCGTTGGGTAACCGTCCAGCTCCAGACGTGAAATCCACATATCAGAATACACCTCTACCACCTCGTGCATCTTGTAATAATCCACCAGGAGAGCAATTTCTGTCAACAGGTCCAGCGAAACTATGCGGGGGACTCGTCGGGTGCGACCATGAATGATGTTCATAAGAATTATCAGGGCTTCTGCGTCGAAGTCTTCAACAAGGAGATCCACGCTGCCTTCTGACCGAAGCCTTGTGCCTTCCTTGTAGTCTGGACCTAGATTTTTACCAAACATTTCAGAGGCAAGAACCAAATGTTTTGAAGAAACCAGCATTTGTGAGTCCGGAATGCGTGCTGCGATATGAGGGATATCTGGGTTACCACACTTGGAAGTAGATATAATTGGCGAAGCAGGTAACTCTCCGACACGTATTTCTTCCCTAATGCTTGGGCTCAGACCCGGTTCCAGATTCGGGCTCGGGGGAAAACTCGGACGCCTAATCCAGGATCTCATTACAGGCTGCGGATTATACTCTGCGGGTTCTGGGTGATCTACTTCAGCCGCAGGTTCTTCGATAGGTTCTTCCATGGGCAGAGGCGGTGGTTCTGGTTCACTAGGCAAAAGCGGGGCGGAAATATATCTAGCATAAGTCTGTAACGAGTTAGCCTAATGTTTTGGGAGATCATATCACTACTAAACTGATTACTACACTTACCACTCGTTGTGGTATCTCTACAGATTCCTTTGGACGAGAGATGACCTGCAGAAGCACATCGCCGTTTGGGTCAAACACATGGAAGTCGAAGTAGTCAAGCTTCGGCGGCCAAGTAGAAGGCCAGTCTCTCTCCATGATACTCGTCGTTTGTAGAGTATGGAGAAACCAAAAGGTTGTTCATAGCTTCCCTCAAGTGCTGGGAGTCCAGCATTATTAAGAAGGATGGGTGGGCAACTCGTTGTCAACTCTGTTTGTCCACGGTAGGCTGCCCCCAATCCATTGGGCGCCTCGTGTTGGTTCTGGTTGGTAAAAGTTCGAGTTCTGCATCTCGCTAGAATAGTGAAGAGATGCATCTGTGGGAGGCTTGTTGGATGGTATACAGACCAGTAAATTGACCTTGGGTAGTGTCGTTGGCGAGTTGGCGGTAAGTGAGGCTGCGCTAAGCTGAAGTGTGTAATTGGCTCCCCTGAGTCCTCGTGATATTTCCTTCTTTCTCCTATACTTTATATCACCTCCCGAAGAAACGAATCCTTTAGGAGTCTCGCGGTTTTAAATCATTCAGTCAGCCAAGCGGTTGCCCCTTGCCGCGCCTATACCCGTATTCCCTTCATGTAACCAAGCTCCTGCTTACGTTGAAAAGATCCGAGCGCTTCATCTATGTCAATCTCTCAATTCACCTTTTCTTTATTGCATATCCTAACATTTTTGTAATTATCATCTGGTCATACCTTCGCCAGCTGACAAAATGCAAGAACCCAAACCATTCAAGATCGCCGTTTCAAACGAGCTCCTCTCGTTCATCAATCAACGCGTCTCAACCGCCCGTCTCCCTCCAGGACTCAATCTCCCAGCAGGAAAGGAATGGTCATATGGAGTCCCCGCCTCTACTATTTCTGCATTACAAAATTACTGGACGAATAAATATGACTGGAGAGCCGTGGAAGCCAAAATCAATGGTCATCTGAAGATGTTCACTTTACCGATCAGCGAGGCCGGGGAAGATCTGACTATGCATTTCGTCCATCACGTCTCTGATCGCGAAGGAGCTATTCCACTCATCTTTCAGCATGGATGGCCGGGTAATTTCCTTGAAGTTGATGGGATTATCGACTCTTTGGTATCACCTGAGCCAGGACAGCAAGCCTATCATGTTGTTGCTCCTTCTCTGCCTGGATTTGTGTTTTCAGAAGGACCGAAGGGAGGAGATTTCGTGCTAAAGAATATGGCAGCCGTCAACAACAAGTTGATGCTCGCCTTGGGATATGGCAAGTACATGGCTCAAGGTGGAGATTGGGGCAGTATGATTACGAGAATCATGGCAACCGAGTATCCTGAACACTGTGTCGCCGTTCATGTCAATATGGTCGTTTCTGGGCCTCCGTTGTGGTATACTCATCCTTTTCATCTAGCGTATCTCATTGCATGGGCTATGTGGCAACCAAAGGGTAGAGATGGAGGTATGCTTTCGAGAATGCTCTGGTGGCAGACGGAAGAATCAGGATATATGGACATTCAAGGCACGAAGCCCTTGACAATTGCCTATGGACTGGTCGACTCTCCTATCGGGATGCTTGCCTGGCTTAGGGACAAGCTAGAGCCACTTGTAGACGACGATTTCAAGTGGGAGGATGAGCAAGTCATTACTTGGACAATGGTTCGTGTTGCCTTATCCGTACAGTTGCCAGGTCACGTACTGACTGATTCCTACAGTTGTATTTTATCCCTGGTACCTCTGGACACGCTCAGATTTACAAGAATGTAAAGGGCGAAAAGTTAGAGCAGTTCAAGTCCGACTTGACGGCAAGATATGTCCCAAGCAATGTGGACTTTGGAGCTTCCATCTTTCCCAAAGGTCAGTGATGAAGTTGCTCTCTCATTGAAAGACTCTAATGCAAGATAGATGTCATCAACGTCCCACATTGGTGGGCTTCTTGCACTGTAGCCAAGAATATTATCTACTGGAAGCAACACAACAAAGGGGGTCACTTTCCATCTACTGAGAGACCGGCAGTATTGGTGGAAGATATCAGGGAGTTCTCAAAGCTTATCAACCCGGCTCGGATTGCTGACTTAGTTAAAAGCGGGAAATTGAAGAAGTAGCTAATTGCAAGGAGCTTAGATGCAGAGTTTTGATGTACCAGAGTCTCAGATGGGAATGAAATTTATATGCACATGCCACATCTTGTGCTACTATGGGGAGCTTGAACTTTCACTATGCCAATGCCCCACGAAGGTGCTCAAAGTTTGTACTCCCACAACCATTTCTCAAACAACTTGAGGCATTTATTTTCCATGGATTTTATATAAATGCGTGCTCTTTATGAGCCATTTTATCAGCACAGGAATTCCCTCCGCATTGGTGCATCTCAATTCTAGCCAACCCCGTACTACCTCACCCCGCAAAAGTGGGTCTCACCCAGTCAACCGCAACTACACATCCCTCCGTCGTCACCACTCACTTCGCCCATTCCTCACCATCCCCTTTCTTCACCACTCACCATCGCTGCACCGCAGCTTCAATGGGAAACCCATTTGCGTCTCGTTTTATTTCGATTTCTCTTCATCGCCCCATTTCCTTTTTTATACCCCCGCTCCCGCCCTCTTTCACTGAAAATGGTGGTCTTCCTCGACTTGGAAGATGAAGCAGCTGAGCCCCCAGAGCAACAAGCGCATTGGTCGTTGCATCACGGTAATCATAGTGTATTCAGAAACCAGAATAATGCTGGAAAGATAGAGAAGAAGAGAGAGAATCCCAATCGAGAGAAGAAGATCACTGAGGCCTTGAGTTGCTATCCGTGAGCTCTAACCACCCTTTTTGCATCTGCAGATCATAGGACGCGGAGGATTTGCATCCTAACTATACGTACAACAGCATTACAACCTCTATAGCTTTGCATATCGACCTCAATACGCTCGATGCCTTATCCATTACCTGCCGCCAGATCCGCGCCAATCTCCTACAGTTCCGCAGACAGCTTATCCTTGGCACTCTACACTGTGAGAACGAGGATGTGGAGCTGGATCCAGAGCATGCGTTTCGTTATCGGGCGAGGGCTGCGGACTGGTACTTCTTGGAGTCTGGCAGAGATGCTCATGGAGTTGGCAAGGTGGGTAATTGTGCTAGAGATATGGTGGGCGAGTGTCGACGATGCAGGAGGGTTGTTTGCAGAGTGAGTCCTGGAGGTCTCGCAAGCTCTACAAATATACTGACAGCTTGATTACAGAACTGCACCATTAAATCCCCAGCACAAGCCAAGCTCTCCCATCGACACCGCCGAATCTGCACCGCTTGCTCGCGTTCCCCGCTATCCTCTCTCGTCTGCCCGACCACCACAGCCGATTCGCACGAAGCACCGTCTTCTCCTACAAAGTTAATCCCCGAGACTTTCAAGACTGAAGTCTGCAAGTGCCCCTCTGAAGGCGTCTGGCTTTGCCAACCCTGTGGGCGTAGTCTGGGAAGCGCGGATACCGAGTACGAGTCGATCTGGAAATGGCGCACTCGATACCTACCCTCACTCGGCGGACTAGGTGCCGGTATCGGTGAAGGAAACCGGGGCGTGCCTTGCGGTCGAGGAAACGAATGTGTAGCAGCCCGTGAAGTCGAGCATGAAGTCGACTGTGACGCCGAAGACGCTAGAGAAATCGACAGTAACAGCCGTGCTGCGAGTCCTTCCTCCAGTCCCAGCAGCGTTCGCAGTCACGGAAGCGGTGGCAACGGACACATGGGACCTGGATATACCCGGCATGAGATTGAGGGCATCGGCGGTGTGGTGAAGAAGAAACTGGTGAGAATGGTAAAGGTTGGCGCTTGCGTTCCGGAGTTTAGGGATGAGAAGGATGCGGGGAAGTTTCTGGTTAGGGAAAAGGAAGGGAACGCTAGAAGCTGGTGTGGATGGTGTTGGAGGGTGGTGCCCGGCGCTAAGGATGTGATCGAGTAATAACAGTATCAAGCTGTTTGCTTGAATGTGGCAGTAACTTGGTCTTCTGCAGGCCGAGGCGGAGGATGGATGATTGCATAGAGCTGACTCGCGATTTTGAGAATAGGAAAAATGTTAACTTCGTCTCCTTTTATTTACTTCATTCCTTTGCATCAGCGAGAACAATTGGTACTGCCTGTTTTGATTTCTCTGTGCTTCTAGTAGTTGCCTGAGCCTGGTACGGGTCTTCATTTTGTATAATCTCACAAAATATATCAATTTACTATGAGACTTTTAGACAACTGAATTTTCAATCATTGCGTAGCTCAGAGCGATAATTATCGCTAGTCCCCGGAAATATTCCATACCAATGGGACGTCGCGTCAACACGCCCTTCATAAAACAGAATAAACCCTTTATCGTCAATTAAAAGCTCTGTCACAGTTGGCCTAGTGGTTGGTAATCTTCTCTTATCGACGGCAGTGGCACATTCGTGTGCTCTCCGCAGGGCTGGCAAGAAAAGTATAAGCGGATTTGGTCTACGCCCACATGAGAAGGTGAGCAGGTTCGATTCCTGTACCGTGGGTTTCTCGCAGGACTGGCCGGAGCAGGGAGCCGCCAGGTAGATTTTTGCAGTTTTTTGGGGAGTTTTTTTTGGGGGTGGTGAATGTGAGGGTATTCGCGTGTCTTGGCGCTAGTGGGGGATTAGGGGGATGAGAAATGATATGCCGACGGAAAATGAAAAAGGACGCGAAAAATGTGTTAGAATGGCTTCAGTAGCAGGGTGGATGATTTCCCTTTTGTTTTTGACGTTTTTTGGTCTACTTTATACCATCTTTTGAGATCATATCCACACTCCCCTTTCTGGTCGTGGTTCATTCAGCTGCCTTTTTCGCTCATTGTAACCAGAGTTAGTACGACATTTAAGCCATACGGTGGGTGGGAAATATTATGGGGCGGAGATGAGATGCTTGGGGATTTTGTGTACGGCGCTTGATGCCACTTGTTTTGTACTGTACTGTACTTATTGGAGAAAGGCTTTTCCCGTTTCCGCAACCTGCAATACAATAACCAGAGTGTTAATCGCATCCACATAATACCTACCTCTCACCATTAGATCCTCCTCTCTCCTAATTCACTTTACACAGCATCTTGTGGTCACCGCGTCCCATCCCACTACGTCTTTCCTCTTTACTCTCCCACTCTACCCCTTCGTATGTGCAGGCACAATCCATCACATTCAACTATATATAGACTAGACCGATGCAATTGAAGTGATCAGCAATTTAAAATCCCTAAGATTGCAGTTCCACGGGCGAGCTGTTCGTCAGGAACCTAAGCTGCGAGGAGCCATATGTGCATAATAGTTTTTCATTTTCTAAGCCCGTAATAGAAACAATGTGTATAGTTGAGGTCAAATGGAGTCCTCTGTGTTGCTACTGCTGTCATTTTAAACTGGCTGTCATTCTACACTTTACTTCTCATCTTCTCCTTCAGAATACGCCGCTTGTTTCACTCGCATACATCTCAACTTACACCCCCTTCAACCTTGCGATTCAAGCGACACCATTTCATCCATCATTTTGGCGATCTCAAAAATTGATTTGAGTCTGTGTGTTCGAGATGTATTTATACCTGTAAGAGATGCGATTTTCGTTGATTTTACTAATCTGGTTCTATTTTTGGAAGGCGTTGTTCATACTCAAGAGCGTATTTGGGACTTGCTTCTTACTCTCCTATCTGGTCTCACTCTTTACATTCTATCAGCTAAACACTAGTGATTACTCTGGAAAGCTTCACCTTGGTTGATTAGATTGCAAGAAATAGATGGGCCTGGGAATATTAATAGTCACCTTTCGCAATGTCTTGTGAAGCACGCCGTGAGATCACGAGAACAGAGTGGTAAGCTTCGCGGACCCAGTCAGCTTTCTGGGATGGCCATATAGGAGCATGAGAAACATTTGCCACACTGTTCTATTCCTTTTGGTAGCGGCATTAGGGCATCCGGAGGTTGAGCTGTTTTTCTACGAAGGGGACGTTCGTCGTTGGTTTTACTGTTGTCATTTCAAAGTCTTCTCGTCGTTCTACCAGCGGTTCACTTTCGGTATCTCCTCCAAGCACGATCCTTGATTCTTGGATTCCTGGGGAAATGCCACATAAGCTTAAAACTATTAACCCATGTTTCTAGTTTTCAGGCTCCAGGCCTTGTGTCTCTACTTACTCCTTATCTCGTGTAGGAGTCTTGAAGTTCTAACCGCGCGAGGTTTTGGGAATAAAGTTGACTTGCCTTTTATACCCATTCCAAGTGAGGGCGTTCAAGTGTTTCCATTAGAGAAAGTACTACTCAAAGGCGCCCTGTGCCTTACTTTCTTTATCCCTTTGACCTGTGTTTCTGCCATGCTCGAGTTGGAAGTCGCGGATGTGACGGTCTGGGTCCGGGTGTGGAGGGGACCGGCGGTCATTCAATCTCGCTCATCTAGAATTCCCACTTGACTAAATCGTAGATGTAATGTTACTATCAAAGATGGCAGGTTTTCTGTTTGAAATGGTTTTAATGCTGCTAGAAAGCTTGGAATATGCACATCAAGAGCTCCGGGGCTGGAGGTTGAAGTTGGCAGCTCGCCAGATATAATCTGGATACAGGGCTCACTTCCTACTAAAATAAAGTCAAGACATAGATAGAGTGGTTCTAGTTCAGTCTTTTTTCTCCATCGATTACTGCTGTCATTTGCAGACCCTGATTTCGTTTCGTTCGCACTGGCACTGATCACTGCCAGTACTCGAGGGGGATACGTATAAGTCTTGAAGTTGAAGAGTTTCAGTCTCATACAAGCCAAGTAGCAGCCTTAATATACAAATGTGCTACAGGGCCCACAACTAACTGTGACTGGGACAAGGCTAGGAGATATTGCTAAGGAACAATCCCTTGCGAAGTTACCAGTGCGAGATATTTGTTTGTGGTTCATTATTGGAGGAGAAGAGTGGGATATTTATACTGGTTCGGGCTGCTGTGCCAACCTGCCAACCTTTGTACCTGTCCAGCCGAGAGTCGGTTGTGGTTTGAACTGGATAGGTGTAATACAAAGGGGAAAGAGAATGAGAAAGGGATGAGAAAGCGGAAAAGTAGGTACTGTGACCCTCGGTAGGCAGGAATGATAAAGTGATGTTTTAGGAATGCATCTGAATAGTGACCTTCTTTCTGCTTTATGTCAATTTCTCCTAGCATTTCACCCATTTATCAGGTGCTCTAGTGAGTGAAATTAAGAGCAGTTACTCCCGCCGAATGAATTTCCGCCAGGGTAGTATGTACAAAAGCCTAAGCCCACCGCACAAAGATATATACAAGAACGATTCTCCCTCACACCCAGCTACAACGAGCTCTCTCTAACCCCTCACCCGCTCCAAAGTCTGATAACAGCTAAGAGACCGTGATAGCCGCTGAACCAGTGCTGAAGTAACCTTCAGTAGCAACAATTTGGTAGTTGTACGTCCCCATAGTCAACCCCAACTTCGACCAAGCAGTAAAGTGGTTCTTAGTGGTAACTGTGCCAGAAGTACGCTTGGACCGGCGAACAGACCAGTATTGCTTGAAGGTAGCAGTACCTTGGATCGAGGGCTCGTTGGTACGAGTCGTCTCGTATATGTCATAAGTTGCGCCATCAGAGGTAACGGAACCGAGCTTGGTGGATCCGGTGGAGGGGTTGTAGGTTCCGAAGTCTTCAACGATGTAGTATTCGATGAGGGGAGAGGTGGTCCAACCATAAACGGAGAGGTAGGAGTTTCCATTGGGAGAGTAGGATCCAGAGTAGGAGATTGAGCTGATGGGAATTAGGATTTTTTTTTCAGTGAATGGATAGTGGAAGACTTGTTACCGGGCAGCTCCAGTGCTCCATCCTTTTCCTCCAACGAAGTTGCCTCCAGTTCCCCATTTGACAGAGTACTCGCCGGCAGCGCCGTTGGTGTAGGTAACAGCAGCGCCTCCATCGGTCCAGAACATGTAGTAGTAACCACCGCTAGTTCCAGTTGAGGAGGGAGTTCCTGAGCGGATGTTAAGAACTTCTCTTGGGCCGAGCTTAGCGAGCGCGTTGGGTGCAGCGAAGACACTGGCAGCTGCGCAGCAGGCAAGGAGCAGAGAAGAGAAGGATACCATGGTAAATATTATTGATCAAGGAATGACTGATGGTTGTAGCAACAGCAGAAGCCCTCCGTCTTATGCTTCTACCTCTCCCCGCAAATCCCTCGGGCCCATATGAGTGACTGCCATTTAAGCAAATGGATTATTAGCGTGAGCCACGTACTTTTTCATGATTAGCAGTCACATAGAAGCTCATATCAGATAATCTCAGTTCCTTTGTTTGCATTATGCAAAAGGGGCGTCGGAGAAATCGGTCTACCGGCAGAGAAATATAGATTAAGGGATTTGCTCTCAGCCCCATCCCCGCCCGTCCTACCCACAATTTCCAATCTGCCCGAAAACACCCGCTGTTGATTCGCTGAGTTCGTTTCCTTTTACCATGGATCAGTTCCTAAAACGATCTCCCGGGAGAAGCCCACCACCTATCGCGTTGCATCTGCGAGTCTGGAAGTCATTGGTGGGTAATATAACATGCCCACTTCGCACACCTCAGGAGTGGAAGACCTCGGTCCTTTGCATTCAGGCGAAGTCTTTCTCAAGGCTAATACCTTTTAAAGACTCCCTCTTTTCAAGCCATGATTTTGCATAGCCCTTCAGTTGTTCGGCCACCGCCACCTTTATTCCCTAGGATTTCCCGGCAAGTCTTCTTTATGGACAAAGTAGTTGTCATAACGCTCTTATATTTTGCGTTAATAAGAATCTTTATGCAAGGGACTTTTACCGCCATTTAAATTTTAGGCTAACTTGAATCTTAACCTTCTAACCTTAAGATCTTAAACTTAATTAAGTCGAGAAAAAGTAAGAGATTTTGAGAATAGTTTAGATTTCAGGTAAAAACGCAATAAAAGGGACGATCAGGCCGCTTTGCCTATTACCGATAGCAAATTGTTATGTTAGCAACAGCAAAGCTGGCATTACAAAACAGCGTGAGGATATAGAGGGAGGGCAATGCAAAATCATGTTTTGAAAAAGGGAACCATTAAAAACTATCAGCTGTTTCTCGATCGATCAGATCCTAGTAGCACAGCCTCGGGCGTCTGGGATAAAGTGTGCAGCAGCCTCGTCGTGGCTTTTGTGGGGAAGCCCTGTTTCACCAGTCTCGTTTGTCCGGTTTATGCGTGTGATCAGGCACATACTCTGTGAGCAAATCATCGCTTTACCCTCTCATTAAGTTCTCTAAACGTGACTCGTGTTCTGAGCAGATGTCTAGTTTAAGTTTCCCTCCCTTTTATTAGCCTGATCTTAGTAAGTGGTGGTGGCGAGCTAGAACTACGTAAGGGATCAGGCAAAATAGGTAGTGTGAGTTTCTCCGAGTAACTGGTCACATGGGTATCAGTGCGAGATCCATTAAGGGGAAAGGATGTATCCACACCATGGCGTTTTGGAATGGCGATATAACCTCAATTACGATCGTGTTCGGTAGATCTTACCCTGGTGACCAAGATCTAAGCCTCGAGATGAGCTGGATCGGATTATTTGTTGAGGCAGACTTTCATCTGGTCATAGCAGGATAGATGGCAAGAACAGTTTCGAGCATATCTACTTCCCTTGCACTCAACATTCTCAGACGCGGGTACAAATACACACGTGGATTTCAATTCAGCCTGTTTAGAGGCATTGGTATGGCCGTTCACCTCTTATCTGAAGCAGAGTGTCCAATAAGTCGTGGAAACCAGTCAGTGATAATCACCCACAAGTGAGCAGTCATCAGTCCGTACTTTAAAAAGATATAAGTTACTAGTTGGCCAAATGTTTAACTAATTAGCTGGCTGATCAGTTAGAGGGTCCCTAATTTTAAAAATATAGGGTCCTTTTGGGGTAAAATTAGAGTAGTTTTGAGGATATTTCTAGAAAAGGCCGCTAAAATCGTGATTATATAATGTTTTTACAGGCCTTTAATTAGCTAGAGCAGCTCGGACTGTAATATAATAGCCTTGAAAGCCTTAGAAGTTAGGTATTTAAATGCTATGAAAGGTTTCTTTCATTATAAAGCAAACGACGCCTGAGGGCTTAAAGCTAAATAGGTAAATACTCTGGCACTACAAGGCACTTAGGAATTAGTATAATAAGGGTTCATTAATTTGGCAAGGTTTAATTATAGCGTACTATTCAATCTTTGATTTTTTGAGTCTAAATAGCTTTAATTTTATATCAGTTAAGTCAGTCAGTTGCCTTGCAGCTTGTCAGTCATCAGTTGGCTATATTGGGCTGACTGATCACTGACTGACTGACTTATTGGACACTCTGAGATTCTGAAGAGACTTCAGACTTCCAAGTTCGGAGTGTGGGGTCTGCTGTTGCAAGCAAATGAGAAACAAGCAGGTTTCTCCGCTTGCACATTTCCGTTTCCCCTCGGGCCACCGCAGTTTGCGAGCTGGTCCAGAACTATAAGGCTGTCTTGGTTTCTCTAGCATTGTCATATTTCTGAGAACACTCACTCTGTTGTGTAGCCATGACTGGCACGAGCCCCTCCCCGTTTTCTAGCAATCTCAACGTCTCATAATATTTCTAAATAATTTAGCGGGCTCTATAGTCACACATCATTAAGTCTCTAATTTCCTAGTCCTTCTTCTAATATTGGCTTTATTTCGACCTTCAAATGCTTTTCAATAACTAGAATAAAGTCGAATATCTAGTTAAACTCGAAACTTTTCCTCTCAAAGAAATCAAGGACTGAAGCTAGAGATGGCACAAGCTTTCATATTTGCTGGCAAGCGGGAGAATCTTGGCACTTGAAAGCTCGTGTTTTGTAGAAGAGGAAAAAATTCCTCAAGTTAATTGCAAAAATCGTAGTAGAACTGTTACTGTTCTCATTCTCGGAATCTCAAATTAGACCAACCTCTCCCCCATCCGGCTCTTGATAGCTCAGAAGAGGAGCGCTTTGCCGAAATGCCCGTGTGTACCAACCATAAGACTAGCAAAATTCCGTTCTTGTTTAAAAAAGGAGGGAATCCAGTGTTTTGAGGGAATTCGGAATTAGGCACTTCAAAATGAGAAAAAAACTCGTATGATCTGGGGAAATGAAGGGAATTAGGGCAGTCCCAGACGCATGTTTGACAACAGTTTCTATCTTCGCCCCTCTAACATCATAGACCAGCCATTCCATATTTCCTAACCTCAAAAATCGGGTTTTCATTGATGCAGGGCAGAAATGTTGGATTAGTAAGGAGGAGGACGGTATGAGGATATTTAGCGAGGCGAGGGAGTAGATATTTGGGTAGTTTTGGGGGGTGAGGGGGGGTTGAGTGTGGAGGTCAGTGGAAGGAGGAGGAGGAGGAAAAGAGAGGAGAAAAGATAATTCGTACAACGACTGCTCTTCTTGCACTTTCTCTCCCTCGCCAATCCGCATCCCCACGAAAGCCGGCCCCACAATGGAAAATAGCACAATCTATGCCTGGTTCTCGGAAATAGCTTACACAAAGGAATCACTGCTGGAACCACAGTTGGTACTTTGTGGCTACTTGTTAGTCTTAATATTTTGCGCCGATTGCTCTGTTATTCTCTGTATAAGGCTGCTAAGAAGATTTGTGAAGTTATATGTAAATTAGAATTTGACATTCACAGTACTAAATGGTAGATATGACTCTCCTTGAGAGTTTAGCAGTAAGGGGAGTAGCAAGTACTATACTTCAAGAGTGAATGACTAGCTTATAGTGGATAGAAAAAGGGATCTGGCGTCCACACTTCCCAGGTTGTCGGGGACATCAATGCGTTCGGAATATCTCAAAACGTCATAATTACCGAGTCAAAACGAAAAAAAACTTACTAGAGATATTGAAAGCTAATACAAATCTGCCGATGACCAATTTAAGAAGGCAGGACCACTGTTTACGCTGGTTTACTTAATTCAATGACGCGCTTCAAAAGAACGGAAGTGCAATATGACTATTTAGATGCGACGCCAGCAGCAAAGGAAGAACCAGCCAAGTACCAGGCAAACGCTCCATGCTATCAACCCATATCTGCACCCCAAAGTTGAAAAGCCCAACGCCCGCAACCAAGAAAATAAGTAATCCAGCACCAAGTTACTCTTTTGTTATCCCACTATGCTTTTCCATTCCGGTGCTTTTCGGACTTTCATTGTCAGAATCAAACATCCATGCCCAGGAAGAGCCATTTGTCGCTGATCGTATCGACGTCTCCGGAAAACATGTCAAGAGTAGTGAGCTCAAAACCGACCCAGCGGAGGGATTTCATGAAGGATTTTTGGTTGACTTCAGGGACGGAGCGGTCGAGGCAGATTAATACTTGGGAGAGGGCAAAGACGGTTTCGGCGAGCTCGATTAATGCCATGAGTCTAGAACTGTTAGTATTATGTATTTTGGGAGAAAGGGAGGGAACATACCCCTGCTTCAAATCTGCTGTAACTACTGAAGAATCGAAGAACACAAACAGCGTCTTCTGTTCCCCATTCCCACCCACGAAACCCCTAAAACTACAACCCCCCGTATAATCCCAAACCTCAATCCAAGCATCCATCGCTTGTTTCGGAAAGCAACTATTTTGAGTGCAATTCATATTCCTATCAAGCACACTCAACCTGTCGTCAGGAGGCGAGTGTGCGTTCGCACCCATGCCGAAGGAGCCATTACTTGCTACCATACTTCCTTCACCAAAGAAGACAGCTTTCATGGTCTCGCAGAAGAGCCTCTCACACTCTCCCCGGATGGTGTACGCTGCCCCCCCTCTAGGGTCCCTTTTTCTGCCGTGGTCGCTCTTCCCGTACTTGTTGGTTTTCGAGAGGAGTGCGAGTTCGTTGGCGGATGTAAGGGCTGCGAGGGGGGGACTTGACGGCGGTGAGGGATATCCCTGGGCGTCCCCCAGGGCCTCAGGCTAGAATTAGCAAGTTAGCAGAAGTTCTATATGTTGACAGTGGGAAGGAGACATACGATACCACTGGGCCCCGCCGGCGCCGGTAGTGGAGTAATGGAAACCAGTGAGGTTCGCAGAGGAGTCGACGCAGTAGGCACTGGCGAGAACGTTGGCCCGAGGACCTACACTCTCGCCATGACGATTATTACTACTATGACTGTCATTTTTACTGGGAGACATTGCGACGGGGTTTTGCCACGGTTGCTGATGTAGAAGTTCTTTGTGTGGGTTCCGGAATATCGTAATTGACTGGTTTGATTGGAAGGCGATGAGGTGGTTGATGGGGTCGTTGCTTTGGAACTGTGGTGTGTTGTAGGGTGATCAGCAGTGTGCGAAGTAGGCTTTTGTAGGCGGGATTGAGTCGTTGGAAGGGTGAATCTTTGAAGTGGAAGTTCGAAGTAGTCCTTGGACTTGTACTTGTATGAAGGATGAAGGGGCAGAATGTTCAAGGAGGTTGTACAAGTAGTCCCCGCTCTTGAAAGACGAGGTCACGTGGAGGCGGTGATGACCAATCAAGGAACGGCACGTTTTTGGAGGGCATGAAATGATTGAATGATTGAATGATTTGATTATTGATCTGCCATGTTTGAGGCCAAACTGAGGCTATTCAAAGTACCCAGGTAACCAGTCACATTTAATTTCCTGCAAGTCCGTTACACTGGGTATGCTGTGTATGTCGCACGGCTCAAGCGCACATGTATTCACAATTCCCATTTCATTTCCCAGTTATCTCTTTTGCAGCAAATACACAGTAAGTACTGTACACTTGCAAGATAAACCTCGTGCAACTCACAATAGCCTAGCCCTTCAAGAAGTGCAACATGCAACGATAACCACAGCCCCTGCTTGATAATACAGTACCTTCGTACCCTCAAACAAGGTACAGAATCATCACATGGCCAACTCCCAGCAACACCTGATCCGCTTACCGCCGAGCAGGAGTGGGATTGATCCATTCAGTCTCACCAAACCCAAATCACAGCCCGCTACAGTATCTACAGTCGTATTCTTTGTTCGCAAGTAAGATCTTAGCATAAATCCCCTCCTATCGATCCTATCGAGGAACTAGAATATCATCTCCAGAGTATACTTCGTAATAGAGGACGGACTGTAGTTATACTGTATTTCTAAATAAATATTTCATACCCTACAGGGATACCCGATAAGATAAGAAAAGAAGGTATTGTACAGTACCCAGACCAAGCTGCTGGTGGTGAGACAGCAGAAGGAGGGGGATGAGGTGCATGCGTGCTCCCGAGGTGATCGCCAGACCACAACACCCAGCGCATACCCTCCCCTCTTTCTCAGAACTCGATGAACTTCTACATAATATGTGACTACGGAACAGAACAAGAGAGAGGTGTTTCTGCCGCGAGAGTTCTGAGAGTGAGCGATACTGCATCATGACGAGAGAGCGAACCGCACATTCCCGGTAGAGAGAATCACGTCACTGAGAAGTGAGTGAGTGCTCCTTTGCCTCCCTTCTCTCCCTTCTCTCTTGTTCGCAGTTAGATTTGGTGACTAGCACTGACTGTTTCTCTTCTTTTTAAGGTACCAAACTTCATCTGAAACTACATCTACATCTACCTCCTCCATAATCATATACAAATACCCCGCGATGGCACCCTTTGACTACGCTCCACCTTTCCCAATCTACCTCCTCCCCTCCATCACTCTCCCCTTTCGGCGCCGGCAGTCCTCCACCTTCTCTAACACGTCTGCCTGTCCGCCCTCTCTCTCGTCCTCTCCCAGCTCATCCGCGTCCTTCAGTCCCGGCTCCTCGCCCCCTTCTGCGACCTTCATCCTACCCTCGTCTCCAACCGCGAAATCCTTCCTACAAGCTCTATCCCAACTACCTGAGCAGAAACCCTCAGTCCCACAAACAAGAGGGATAGGCAGAGCACAGGAGAATGTCCTCAAGTGCGTAACTTGCGCAACGGACGTAGCCTACGCCAGCCAAATAGTATCCAAAGGCTTCACCGGCCGCCACGGGCGTGCCTATCTCGTCGCCCCAGTACCACCATCCTCCTCCACGAAAACTCACAAACCAGGAGATTTGGCCAATACGAAAGTCGGGAGAAATGTGAATAGGGAATTATTAACAGGCCAGCACGTGGTAGCTGATGCTGCCTGCCTGATCTGCGGCACTGTCCTCGGCTGGAAATACGTAGATGCGAAAGAGCCCGCGCAGAAATACAAGATCGGCAAATTCATTTTCGAAATGAAACGGGTTGTCCTCGGTGTCTCGTGGGAAGACGACTCTACTGAATTTACCGAAGAGGGTGACGAGAGAATTGAGCGGGAGATGAGGGGGGAGGTCGAGAGAGCGAAGGCGGAGGGGAAAGGCAAGGCAAAGGAGGAAGGGGAAGAGGTCATCGTCTTTGATAGCGAAGATGAGGATGAATGCGAAGACATGTTTGCTGGGGTTTGGGATGCGGAGGTTGTCAGGAAGAGGAGGAGCAGGAGGGTCGTAGGGTGGAGAAGGGGCGGGGTGTTTGGTGAGTGAGTGACCGAGAACCAGGAGAGATGGTGATAATGAAAGGGAATGAGGGGACGAGGTCCAGGTATCCAAGTGAATTAAGGCAGTGTGAGGCTGCGTTTCCCAGCTTGATTTCTAGCCGTGGCAGAGGTTGGTTTCTCCCTACTTTTAATTTTCAGCGCAAGTCTTTTTAGGTGTTAGTTCTTCAGCATGATCGTTTCTTTCCACTATTCCCCCCACTTTAGATATTCTCTCCACTCTCGTCGCAGGGACAGGTTTAATTGCAAGCGGGGTTGGGAGGTCTGCTTTGGTTCATTTACAGGTCGTTTGGTCGTTTGGTTTTTATGGATATACCCCAGGTTTCAACATGAGATTCAGTTGTCTAGTAGCACAGCTAGTTTAATGAGAGGAGAGGAGTAAGGAGAGCATTCCAATCACTTCATTTCACACCTCACACAATGAATAGTGACTTACATTTAACTTGAAACTAGAAATCTCGGCAGTATTGCGCTCCTCTATTCCTTTAGTAGAAAAACAATCCAGCAGCATTTTATCTGATAATAATTCAAACTGCAATAATCATATCAATGTTTTTCCAGCTAAAAGCATATAAAATATAAAAATCAACTGAAGAAGTAAATAAGCAGCAGCAGAGGTGATTCTGCCGAGCCCCTTTCCGTGCACGGCCCAATATCCAGGTGCAGCTGCTTGATGTCCAACTTGCTTCTCCCTTTTAACAAGAAGTGAAAGGATTCTGTTCTTCTAGTGCTAAACTGGTATATAGTTTAAGGGTTTAATTATTTAGAATAGACGATTACTATCATACTGAAAGACCGGAGATTGCGGGGTGGAAAGGTGGTTATAATTGGCATATTTAGACAAGATATGTTGGTTATTGACATGTCTTATCTCCATATTCCAGTCAATGGTATCACTAGCCAGGCTTGAATTTGATGGAAAAGCTAGTAACATATTTGAGCTAGGTCATTTTCGGGTTTAATTTCGGGCCCTAGAGAAATTCTATAGTAGTTCGGAGTTCCCAGAGAGTCACGAGGCCACCCATCGTTGTGCAACAAGTGCTTCTCTATCCTCCTTCTCTGGGTCAATTAAGGGAAACGGAGGGGTCTCGAAGGCCTGAAACCCTCGATTGGCAATGGTAACAAAGGCAAGGCTACTTAATAGGGGGTTCTGAGGGGCTAGTGCCGGTAGAAAAGGGCGAACGACCTCGCGATGTGCGACAAAGGGGCTTATTTATGTAGAATTGCTCTTTGAGAGGAAAGAAATGAGATAATCGGGGCTAGGACGCAAAGGGGAGAGAGCTCAAAATTGTTTAGTCTAGTCACTGGTACTCTTCTGTCTTGATTTCGGCTGTTTTCTTCAGGCCAACTAGATGAGGTTGATGAGACAATTGCGTCATGTCGATGTGCAACAAAGAAGTGAGAGGGGAAAGTAAATTGGCTCTCCTGGGGGATTAGATGATTGTGTGACCGACTCTTTATCAGCTTGCAACAGACGGAAATAACAGCTTGCTACTGGCTTGAGAGGGATAAAGGGCTAGATGCTCGTCTAGTCTATTGCCAGAGAAGTATGGAAGAGGTGAGTATGGGAAGGGTTGAGGCACTGAGGATTTGAGGTGTGAGCTTTACAGTAGATAGAGAGAAAACATGGCCTCTTAGCAAGGCTTTGGTATTCGAGAGACCTAGGTTAAGCAAGGAAGGAATTTGTCATATTTTCAAGCATACAGAAAGATTCAAGCAGCTGGGAGATATAATGATACATTGATATTTAAGGCTGCTATACAATCAGAAAATCAAACTCCCTCTGTTTTCTGCAGTTGTGGAATCGTCATATTGGTCTTTGCGGGATGCTCTTCCTCTGCCCATAGTAAATCGCCGTGCTGGTCTTTACAGGCAAACCCCACTAGGTCACCCACAACCCACATTTTCCGATTCCTTGCTTTAACCTATCCATTTTCTGAATATATAATCATCAAAAGTCATCTTCAAACTCATCTGCATCCAAAAGACCTGTCTTTATGCAAATTTGACAATGTGGTGGCCATTGATAGAAGAGGAGCAACTAGCGAGTTCACCCCCTTTCAAGAACCCCTATTCACTATTCAACTCTAACCCTATTCGCTATTGAAGGACACACTAGTCTTCGAGAACTTCACCTTCTACAATTAAACCCTCTTTCTTTTTTTCATGCTTGGTTGGAAATATCAAACAAACCCCTCGTCCATGTCCTCTTCATCGTCCTCGTCCATTTCCTCTTCATCGCCCTCGACTTTATCCTCATCGTCTATCAGTAGTACCATTCTTCTATTCCCTCCACTCTTTCCCAACGTCACCACTTTACCATCCTTTCTGACTCTATTCGGTGTGCTTGTTGTCGGCATCACTGCTAGTCCTCCTGCCACTCTCATGTTAGATCCTAATGCTAAACCAAACATTTGCTTTGCCGCCCTCAGTGGTTTCAACAGCGCCAACTCTCCCTCCTCCGCTAATATATACTGCATAACTTCTTCCGTGTATAGTCTTAGTCTTTTTAGAGAGTACTATGCATAAATCCTTGATCGTGCAAGCTAAACCAACCTCTCTAGATTTGTTCTTCTACATCTTAACGCATCTTTTTCATTATAGTTTAGCAGTGCCACTAGTAGGTAGTCTATATATACTCTTCCACCCAGTAGCTCCACATCGTCCTCTGAAACTAAGATCTGTTTATGACAGATGAATTCCGTTTTGGTCTTGAGCATTGATGGAACGATCTTCAGGTACACCGGGCAACCCTTTTGTCTGTGCTTTGTGGCACTGTACCCCAGCTCCGCCGGGGACTTCCCTGTGGAAGCTATCTTCTTTCTCTGTGTCTTGTTGTAAGCGTCTCTTGTGAATACACCACACACCGTCGACGAGTCTAGTGCCATTCTTAGTTGTGTTTCTGCCATGATTCCTGTTGTAGCCGCCGAGTTCTATTCGTTGTCGAATATGGCCGATAAGAATGTAATCTTGTCCATACTAGCCCACTCTTTTGCCAGATCTATCAATTTATTCACTCCCTTATTTAGACCTTTAACATCTGCTTGTGTCAATTCTCCATAACCTCTGACCACATATCTTCCCTATGCTTTGTCATATCGTCCTGTGGTCACCTATGTTCGTCTTCTCACCCCCATCGCCGGATCCTCTAACATCATCTTATCCTGTTTCTTCACTCCGAATACTAAGCTGGTTTCACAGCTCCTACTCACCAATAGAGGACACACTACCCTTCAAACTATTTACCTTCTACCCTTTGGTTTCTACCTCTTTTCTTGGCATTCACCTGATCTGCCGTGCCTTGGCTTTCGCCCTTTGTAAGTTCGAGTCTTTCTCCAAAGCGTCACAACTAATAGTCTCATGCAATAAACACTCTATGTTCAACATCACTACTAAAATACTAGCACCCTGATTATTGGAGGTACATTCAGATCGACGGTGCTATTGCTCTCGGTCTCGCTACTACGATACGAAACAGGTAATCTCACATTGGCTTAGTTCGAAAACGGTGGCACTTCTGTTACATCCTTTAAGGAGGGTATACCAGGTAATATCCAAATCGAGTACATATTGGGCGTGTTTTTATTGGGAACGGCAAGGCTGGTCAAAGAGAAAATCCCTTCCGGAACAACAACACCACCGTTACTTTTTCTATCAAAATAACCCGCACAGTAAGCATACCCAATGCTTCCATTTCCATACTTGAACCAAAGCTCTCCTTCTTAGGCGTTTGCGTCTTTTTTTTGTTACAAGTACTTCGCTCTTCGATATTCCTCTTTCAAGAAGTACCCAACGACTGACTTGCATCCATTTATAGGGACCTCAGAGACAAGGAATGCCGCCATCTATTCAGCAAGTTAAGGTCTCGTTCTTTATCGCAATTAAGCACAATGGCAACAGACCAATGCTACTATCCGAATGCCTGCACGAACCGATTAAAATGTCTGCATCTCCCCCCAAGGAGTATGTAGGAAATTAGAGTACAATAGGATGACAACCTTGATGCGTAAATGAATGAAGATTCATACACCTCAGGCATGTTTTTTCTCCTGTCTCAATTTCTTCAAACTACATCCTCCCCCAAAAAAATCATTTCTTCTACACATGCATATTTCATGCTCTGCGAGGGGGAACGATCCTTCCCGCAACTTTCCCCCAAATTTTCCCCAGTCATTTTCCCCTCGCCTTCCTCCTTTCAACTTGCTGAGAACTTCAGACAAGAAGGTCTTGTCAACAATCAGGACTTTCATCACCCCCATGTTGCCCCTAGTTCTTCAGCTAACTCAACACTAGCTCTCTCGCTTGGTTGTAGCACTGAGAACGAGTGGCCCGCCAGGCCTTCCCAGGTCCTCCTGCTGGTCAAAGTCCCTGATAAAACGAAACACAAAGAGAGATTTCTCGTCTCGCCTTCACTATTCCAGAATTTGCAAAAGCGTACTAGTACGATGGCGAATTGGAGTAACCGTAGTTTACGACATGACAAGAAGTGACGAGCCTTAGGCGTCTCAAAGGTAAGTAGCACTTTTTTATTTCACACTACTTTGATGTATTTGGTTTTCTCTGTATCTGGCTCATACTCACCTCTTGAACGAGTTCCTTCGAATGATCACCCAGAACTACGACTTGCAAATTCGCTTCAAGTGGAACAGGAAGCACGATATTGGTAGGTTTCCCCCATTCGTTAAAGCTAATATGTGACAGCTGTCTGTGATAACCGCTCTACTTTCCGCGCTGCCGGCTACAACTATGACTCTAACGGTCTTCGTGTTGGTCAACACTGCGTTGAAATCGGGGAGGTTCCTTGCTTTGACCCTTGTTCCAAGCCCAAGCTCGAGCTTGGCGTTATGGAGTACTTCAATCCTGCTGCGGGTTTCACTGTCTTCTAGTGTGCCCTTGTGCCATACTAGGGCCCACACTCGAGTTGTGAGTTGAGAAGTGGTGTCTCGATGGTAATTCCATCCTGTAGATTTGCTTTTTTACAATTTAAAATTTATGGCTTACTAACGGGTCTTAGGGTGAACAATCCAACGCTTACCGAATTCTGCTTCGGAATGAGAGCCGACTTCGAAGGATCAGAAAGCACGACTTCGATAAGAACTAGTTGTGATTGCTACGAGGATCCCAGAGATGCAAGTGGATACCATCTTATGGGGCGTTAGACCCAAGTGATCAGCTGCGCCTCAGACTCCGCTTGAGTCTCCTGGGTTATCTCTAGGTGAAAGAAAAATGATGAGTTGGGGGAGTCGGACTGTTGTTAATTTGCCACTAGTTAACGCCTGAATAACTTTCCTTCTCAAAGATATGCCAGGCAAAAGGGTCAACCTTCCAAACAAATGAAACATCGGAATCCTTATGGTTTGGGTATATCCACAAACCCTGCCAACCAGGCCAAGTTTCTCAGTCCAAAAATCAAGTCCTCCGATCTTGTCTGATGGCTTGAAAAAGGTGGTGTTCCTCGCCAGACTGGTCAAATTGACAAACCCACTGAGTTCTGCACAGTGGCCCTGTTTGCTTATTTGGCACCACCAATGGAAGAGCATCCTGGTGGAGAGATCGATGTCCTTTGCAAGGATCAAAATGGATGGTGCTTTCTCCAGAAAAAGCTTGAGGACCAAAATCCCATGTGGGTTCAGCTCGATTAATTGCCCTTGTTGTGGATTTGACCCCGAGGCAGTGGTTTGCCATTGAAGTTGCCTTTCTTGAATGGCTTCACCTTCAGAACTACTCAAACCACATATTGCTTGATATCAAGGCTTTGACTATTGCCTCGACGATTATAACCACGTGAAACACTGATTGGCTGCTTTGTTAAACTCATTGGTGCCGATTCTGCCAAGCTGCATTTCTACTCTCCCAGATAGTGAATTTATCCACGAGTCCAATGCTTCTCAGTTGCTTGAAATGGCTGGGACGAAGTCTCAGTGGAAATTGACACTCATAGTGCGCAAGAAGTCAGTTATTTAGTGACCAGTTAGCATAGTACAAGCAACTGACTGACTGATAAGCAATAATTGCCAACAACTGATGTGAAATTGAAACTATTCAAAGATTAAATATAGATATAAAAGTGAAGAGTCTACCAGATATGACTCAGTAAGGCTGTACTGCTGTTCTTTGGAGGTCAGAAAAGATCCTGAAGATGTTAATGGTGACGAGAATGAGGCAGCAATCCAGTTGGTTTCAGCATGAACACCTGCACATTCATCCTTTCATACCACAAGCTCTCGGGATTAGATAATGGTACGATAGTACGAGGGAAAGACATAAGAGGCTTTGAAGAAAAGTCGCTTCCTAGGTGCTCTACTCCGTATATTTTCTAGCGCAAATACTAAGATGAGCCACGCTAACTAGGCTCCTAAAGGTCTTCGCGAGGCTTCTAGCGAGAGCGAGCAAGGTATTAGAAAAGGTAGAAACGATTAGGAAGGTTCTTATAGAGGCAGTCTTAAGATGAAACCAAATCAAGGATAGGAGAACACAAGGCAAGAAACCCAAATTCTTGTAAATATATTCTAGACTTAGGCTTCACAGAAACTTTATCTGCCGGGGCACACACTCTATTGGAAAGGAAGCCTAAACAAATCGTAAATATCGGCAGAGTTAAAAGTCCCGTAGAAGAAAAAGGGTCAAGGCTAAAGAGATTTAAACAAAATAAGGTTATTTATATTCTAGAGGTAAATAATTATCGAGAATCTGAAAGAGTTTAATTTCGAGAGCAGTATATTATTAGGTCAGGACTTGAGGGTAGGGATAGTGGTGATACTGCCAGCAGAGAAAATAAAACATTGATAATATCAAGGCAGCATAGCAATTATCCTTGAGATACTAGTCTGCACTAAGAGATTTCTTGGATAATCCAAGGGATTTCAGGTCTTGGGTAATATAAGGGACCGTTGCGATTGCTACTCTAGGGTAAAGCTAAGCGAGGATAAGCGAGCCCCTTAGTTACGACAATAACAAGACTTTGGTTATCTCCGCTATTATCTTCGCGCACTAGCAATATCCTTGATGCCTTGGTTGAAAGTGCACAATAACCAGAACAGACTTAGTCTCTCCGATGCTTGGCTACTCTTATGCTATTCAGGTTGACTTCCCCCTCTTTATCCAGTCCCCAAGACAGCTAAATTTATCAATGTAGACACTAGTCGTATCAAACCAGGAATAACGAGTCAAAGACTTACAGCAGTGAATCAGGTAATGGTTAAAGCAAGCTTACAGACAGGAAACCAAGCAAAAATATGAGAGGTATTCACCAGATTTCTGAGGGAGAAGCATAAACCCCGCATTTCTCTAACATAGCAGCAGGCTATTCTTGATTTTGGTGGTTTACACTCTACCCTAATATTCTTCGGGGTTGATAGCGGAGCTCCATTCAACTATATATCTTTATGCTACCTGTTATCCCAGTAGGATCCCGACAAGACTGTCCGTAAATCCTAGAGTTTCTACTTTACCCAAAAATTCCCATATAAGTAACGCCGAAATCCACTTGCTATATCCTCCCTCCCTTGCCCGCGATCCTTATCTCAATGAGACATGACTAAGGTTATTACTAACCTTTGGTGTTTCCTCTCCATATTGAAATCCCTAGTCCTCTTTTGGGGAATCCCACTTATCTCTAAATTTGAAAAGCTTCCACTTCACCCTGCCCCAAGATTTTCAGCTCTCCCCACTGGGATCACACCTATTTCTGAGCGTGGAAAGTTTTGGTCCAGCCACGAGATTGCCCAGGGTTCACAATTATCAAGTACAGGCTGCCACCAATCTTTAAGCTAGGAAGTTTCCACCCCTCTCCCTAAGATTCCTGATTACTGATCGCGGAATCCCACCAATATCTGTGTCGGGAAAGTTCCACCCCGCCCCGCGGCTATCGAGTTTGGGACCCGCCTAGCTATCTTTTTGCTAACTTGTCCCTCAACTTCCTCCTATTCCTCAGCTTCCACATAGCTTCTTTTATCTTCCTCCTAGGCGGGCTCAAGGCCCCACTCCCCTCCCGCCATCCAACCCCAAAATTCCACAAAGATAAAATTTCACAATTTTACACCTCGCGCCTACCCAAAGACCCACCTCAACCCGAGAGTAAACCTCCTCAACCTTCCTATATTAGCAATATTAATTTCTTCTCAGCTTTTTGAAAATTCCTCCGCGTCAAGATGTGCCAAGCCATCATCATTCTCTTCCGCTGTCAGCACTCTGAGAGTCACGAACCCACCACCTGCCTCACAGAAAACGCACCTCTCAACTTCCAAGAACGCTGGGCAGACTTCCACGCCTATCAATCAGGCAACCCACAACCGCTCCCCGAATGCAACTGCAAGATCGTCGAATACCTCGTTGAGTCTAAGCGCCTCTGCTATAATTGCCGCCAAGAGAAGAGAGTTGCGAAGAAGTGGACCGATCCAAAGGCAAAGGAGGCTTACGATTGGAGAATGTGGAAGGATTGGAAGAGCTGCAGAGCGCCGGTTGAGGAAGTAGCAAAGAAGGATTTGGTCGAGCTGTTGAATGAAATGAGGATGGCTAGTGGTGGCAAGCTGGATGAGACTGGATGGTTGGTCGATGATTATGGGAATGTCGAGATTGAGGATGGCGCTAGGTCAGGGAAGGATGTTGGGCTATGGGCTGCTGATAGGGAGTATAGGAATGTCGAGGAGACCTCAGTATGGGATGATTTTGTCGAGCGAGCTGCAGAGATGGCTATGGAGGAGATGTTTGAGCAGTGTTTTGGGGTGGTTGATGCTGGACTGTGGATTGCTGAGAGAAAGAAGGAGGATACGATCCAGAGAGCCTTTGCTTTAGTCGATGCTGGACTATGGGTCACCCAGGAGGAGAGAGAGCGTACGATTCAGAAAGCCTGAAGTGTAGTTGATGCTGGACTTTCGTTCACTGAGGAGGCCAACATCGTCCAGCTAGAGTCACTACAAAATTCAAGAGCTGTTAATGTAATCTGGAATATCAAAATCTGCAACCTTTTATATCCACCGCGAGATATTCGATTCGTCACTCACAGACCCCTGTGTTTAAGCGGCTGGACAACATCCTGCCGGCAGCTTTTAGCTGTCCTTCAGGTGCCGCCAGTCACACCTCGAGTCTATAATCAGGCACTTATCTTTTCCTGCAGCACAGGATAGATACTACTGCAATTTGTACTGGTTTGGTTAGCCTTAGGGTCCTTAACTTTAGGGAGACTCCTTCGTTAGTGCCGCTATTGCGATTCAAGATGTGAGGCTCTCATATTCTCTCGAATAAAATATTCTTCAACGGAATCATGTACCTGTACAGTACAAATATACACCGTCAACCTGGATATCCCTACACTTAATTGCAGTCACAATTCTCACTGCCACCGTATTATCACACCCCTCCCTATCCCAAATATTAGCATAACCGTCCCGGCCCTAGGTAGCACTTATATTATAATATACTACGGTACAATTATTTAATTGGGGCCTTATATTTGTACAACAATATAATACGATATTTTTAATTATATAACAATTATATAATAATATGATATATTATTTTAGCAAATAATTGCAATATCTTAATATAAATAACTTTTATTTAAAGATTATAATTAAAATTTTAGAAAAAGAAAATCAAATAAATTGGGTATTATTAATATCAAGTATCAAATAAAATTAATATAAATAAAAAGTATATATAGGTATTTATAATTTAAGTTTATATAAGTTTATATAACTTCGTTTCAGGGCAGTTGGCCTGTAGGCGTCCCTGTGGATAACTTTTCTTCAGGGCATTGGTCCCTATAACTCGTTGCTGGGGGCGCGACCCTTAACAACTAAGTGAGAATATCCTACTACTGTAGCGTTTGCAAGGACTTTCCCTGGAACAGGCGCATTTGCTCTTGCCCAAGCTTGCTATCCACGATGCTACGATGCTAGAATAAAAACTTGGCATGAGCATCCTGTTGCATCCTTAGCTCGGCTTCGGGAAGAGAAGATTGGGCTTTTGGCGTGCTGTGTGAAGAGCCGACGTCTCAGCCACAGCGGATTTAAAGGAGTCAAAAGCCAGCTTTCAGATTTCGATCTGCTTGGGTGACAGGCATATACTTATGTACGATCGGGTGTGGGTCGCTATACTTCATACCTTAATTCCATTTCTTTAAGCTATTCGGCTCTCCTATTATTCATAAGCCCACTCACTGCAACACCTTCAGCGAGCCCACCCCCAAAAAGAGATGTTACTTTGGCTGTTACTGTACCACTTGAATAGATAGTCTGCCCTCGTTTACTTCGTGTATAAACGGAAAATCCCAGAACGCCACCTACGCTCAGGGATATTCCCCAAACCGCTTCCCCTCATTGAATGCTCGTTGGGTTTCGCGAGAACTTGGTGCTCGGGATGATCACGCCCACTTCCCCAGCCTATCAGTTAACCAAACCCGACATCCGAAAAAGAAAGAAAACAAAGAAAACAAAGAAAACAAAGAAAACAAAGAAAACAAAGAAAACAAAGAAAACAAGGGGATCGTTCATCAGGAGCCATTAGTACTGTACATGCAAGCTTGGAGGAAATTCTTTTATGAAGTGTGGAGTGTTGGGGATTTTAACCGCCCCAAGCGTCCAAGCCGTCTGGAATTGTTTTCTTCGTCATCTCCGTTGATATTCAGTACAAGATTCGGGTATCTCTGCGTTCTTTCTCTACCTGGCCACAAGAAGCATACGCAGCAGGTGCTCTGCTCCTATGTGTAGGCAGTATTTTAAGATTTTGCGTCAGGTTGGGGTCCGATCATCTGTGCGATTTCCACATACGCGTCCACCTGACTTGGTGTTGCTAGACCGCAAAGACGCTGATCTCCCTCAATTCTCAGAAGCAAGAGCTGCCACGGAGCTGCCATGAAAGAAGGATGAGACTATGGCATTTGTCATAATCTACCTAAGTAATAACCAAAATCCGTGTGAAGATAGCTTGTATGCCATCAGCCACCTCCACAGAATTGAGCAGCCAGGCTTAATGCAGTCAGTCTTTGAGAGGGCGAAAGTGTATCCCAAAATCAAGAACCAAAGGCCGGAGCCGAAAGGTATTCTCGGGATTCAAGAGGCGAAGGGAGCCGAAGCTTCCTTCATATGAACTCCTGTTGTCGTTCGACGAATCCGCTGCATTCCGCCTTTGATGTGTGACTCGGTCCACGACACCACGGTGTGATTGACTTACCACCCCGAACAACGGATAGGCGCGTTAAGCATATGGTAGATTGGGTTATTCCGTAGTAGGCCAAAGCCGCTCACTTTGTTGCTGGATGTTTCCATCCTGCAGTGAACGCCATTTGGTGCCACTTCAAGCCCTGTTCCACCGCATTGTCATGTTATGTCTGGTTAGCTTGTGACCCTCGGGTTCTGGTCAAGTGAAAAAGAAGCACTCATCAGTCAATCTACTCAAGCATTAATTAAGCCCATGTGCCTTTACGGAGGGCCCCTTTGGTGGCTAAGACTTACGCCACTCCACTTTCCAGGAGTGACATCGGCTTATTGTTCCAGGATAGGGGTCCTATCATTGATGGACCCCTTCCCAGGCCTCCTTAGATATAGTAATGCATTATTCTTGAAGACTGAGCATGATTGTCAGCACCCTCATATCTCCTCGTGGAGCTATATTTTCTTCCCATTATCGTTCGGCCAGTGGTACCAAATCTCACTTCACGGTATTGCAACAGTTATCAAAATGATCGAAGCTGGAAAGGTCCTATCATTCCATTTCTTAGAATGCTTCTACCCAGTTTCGCCTTCTGCTAACGGATAATTTGCAGATTGTGCTTCTTATTTGTGCTATTGTGGCATGCTTAGCATGCGCTGCCCGCTTTTATCTACGTGTTATTGTCAAGAAGCGAATTGAGTTTCTAGAGATTGCTTTGATCTTTGCTGTGGTGAGATAGCCATGAATCCTTCTTGCTATTTTGGCAGCTCCTTTACCAAAGCCGGCTGGTGTCTGAGCAAGTCTGATTTAATCCATATGTCCCATACCTCGCCCTGCTGACGAAAACAATCCTTTGCAGGTTATGCAGTTAGTTCTGATTGCACTTGAACTGCGTATGTTTAAACTTATTCCAACAATGCAAACCCCTTCAATCTTGGTCGGGAGTTGGCCTCTTTTCTACGTACGATATCTTGCTGCTTGTTTACAAAGGTGGGCCCTGCCATCAGGTCGACAATGCGGGCCAGTTATTCATGCCTGGGACTTTGTATGTTTTGTCTCTGATATCCTGAATTGTTCCTGACGCGATATAGTGGACGTACTTTTCGATATACTTTACAACTGATATATTTTGTTAGTCTGTTCTTCACTTTTCCCACCAGAAATCTTGCTTTCAAGGGAGCCAGTTTCTTCCTCTTTCTTATCCAAATCTCCATCTCAATTAGCTGATGTTGAAGTCCGGCAGTGTGCATACTCCCATTCCCTGCTTTACTCAAAGTTACCGAGCGCCGTCTTCGGTTCGCAATATGTTGCGTTTATAGTATCGCATTCGTTGCTATAATGGTTACCATCATCCGAATTTTCCTGCTAGCGACCGATACCCAAAACAGTATCAAGAGGATTATGGTTCTTAGTACTGTCAAGATAACTGTCTGTATCGTCATCGGCATACTGCCTGGAATATCCTCATCATTTACCAAGAGGTATGTTCATGGTAGTTTAGAGCCCAGCAAGTACATAGAACAATTAAGAATCATCAACCACAACGCAACAGGCATACTACGTGTATATTACGTACATGCTTCGCGTTTCTGATGAACCGACAAGTATTATTCATGTCGGTGATTCTGAACGTACCGCTAAGTTCGTTAGCATTTCAATCACATGACCTTTTTGCATAAACCTTTCGTCATTCACGTTCCCCACTTCATCACTCTTAATAACTAAAACCTCAACCTCTTCAGAATAAGAAGCAAGCAACACAAACGATGAATTCTCAAATTCCCCCTGTCGTTGTGGTCCCAGAAACCCCGACAACAAGTCACTCAACCGCTGCTCCCTCCCAAACGCCTTCCAGCATCCCAACTCGAACGCCGGCTGCTAAAGAGTCTTTGAAGAGAAAGAGGGCAATCTGGATTGATGAGATAGACAAGTTACTTGATATTGAACCAACGGATTATGAGGCTGCATGGAAGGAATTGAAAGCTCGCATCAACCAGCCTATCCTAAAAAATGTGAATGCAGTAGGTCCTTTCTGTATTTAATGCGCTCCTTGAGCAAGAGGCTTACATTTCTAGCTTGCTCCATCATCACTTAAGCACATCCGCGAAGCTTTACGACTCTTCGGTCTCACCGAAGGTAGCACAAATCCGTTTATCGAGATAAAGGGTATACCAATACCTCAATACCTGAAGGACAATATCAAGAGGATCTACGCCGTAACAAACTCGTTCGAATCGAGCAATGAAGCCTTCTCCCGACCTGTCCTAGATCAAATCCTCATCTGTAGCTTGTATGAGGAAGGCAAGGGATCAATCCAGCCTCTCGAGCAGGTCCATGATCCCAAAGAGATTCCTCACGGGCACCCCTATACTCCAGCTACGCACGTTCAAGAAGAACCAGCCGAGCAAGAAGACCCAGCTAAGCTTGAACTACTGCATGAGATGCCGTTATCAAAACTTGTTATGCATGAAGGAGAATCTAAACTTCTCTCGGGATTTGCTGATTATAGTATCTGGTATGAGAGTGCAATTAAAAAAACGATGGCAACAAATCTATTGATTATAGAGGCTAAGCGTTTGGGGGGTACGGACTATGCATTGCCACAACTCATTGCTTATATGGGGATCGTTCATTCTACACGCAAAGAAGAAACAAAGGAGAACTCGGTAGTGTATGGGATGGCATCTGATGGGAGGGCTTTTCGCTTCTGCCGCATTGATAATGACGGGATCTTTACGAAAAGTTTCCTAATGGAATGGGAAGAACGACCGGATCGAATCTTTTCAATTATACGGTCTATAATTAGAGCAGCAGCCCTTTCATCCCCAAGCACAACTCCAATCAAGGACCCGCAGCAGAGGAGAATAGTTCTTGCGTCATTTGGTAGCCCAGATCATTCTCAGGAGTTTGACCACGCCCTTAAGGGGCTCGAGTTCTTTTACGAGGGCGACGAGGGCACCGAGGACGCCGAATTTGTTGATCTATTTTAGAGTTAGATTTGATGAAGTGGAGTAGAGATACAATTAAATAGAGTTACTGATTTAGCCATTTCTAAATGGCAACAAGGTTACTCGTGGGATCAGTACAGAAACTAGGTTTTACTATCAATCGAAAATTTGCCTTGGTCCGGGTCAAATCGTTACTCTCGTTTCTAGCTCTAGATGCTTTCCACCACTAGAAGAAATCTCTATGATGAATACCTTCAACACTCGATATTACCAAAGCAGAGAGCTTCTGACATCCGCAATTGAGGTATGTCAACAGATGGGGGCTGTCTCCGCGGCGGGTAATCGCAACGGAAGGATGGGAGGGAGAGAACCTCACGCCCAACGCGCCGAGATCCAAGCCTAGTTTCTTACATGCAGCATCATTTTTTTTGGACCCTGGAATTGGCTCTCCAATACTTTCCTAGAACACCACGATTAAAGCAAGCAAGCAACAAAAATATCAAGGCATAATCTGGACATGTGAGACTCTTCTGTTGTCCCTGACCAAAACTTCGTCAAGAACCCAACAATTATACTCAATTTGAAATCCGGCTGTAAACTTGGATTGAAGTATGGTATGAGTAGTTACAATTGCTCAGATAATCGCAACGTCCTCGATATTGAGGACGGAAGAAACTCGTCGCGACTCGCAAGAGCGTTGAAATCCGTAGTAGAGATTACAACGGACAGCTGCTTAATTGACTCAACTTTTTTTAAGGAAAGCAGCAGTTCTCGGGGTGATAGAAGTTCCTGATCCAGACAACCGTACTAAATCATTAAATCAGTAAATGTAGAGTAAAGTGCTTATAGCGGAGATTAACGCTGGGATCTTCCCGAAGCTACAGTATGATTATTGGAAGAATTTGCCATTCAGCCTCTCCAAACTGTTGAAAGGAATATTTTCGGGGATCAAAAATAGCAATCTTTGAACTGCCTTTCCACCTGCGACTGGAACTCTCAAGGTAGAAGGTAAGGCTTCGTTGATTCAGAAGTTGATGCCATTTATCATTGGCACGTGACAAACTAGCCGGAAGTGACTAGCGTGTGCAAGCCTAGCGCATTTGTCATCTGCAGCCTCGAAGAGTCTTCTGCCTCAACTCATCTTCTTCCTGCAACCAACCTCAATACAACATCATCGCAGATCATCCACAGTGACGCCAAAGCATCGAAACTGACATCAGAACAGGATATTTGAGTTGATCTCACACTCTATTTGTCGCGCGGAAGTTGGGAAGGATCAGATACTGTTGTGGGAAGGCTGAGGAGTTGACCAGCACAGAGGTGGTTTGGTCGCTTTGTCGTTTGGAGGAGAAAAATCAATCACAGATCGTTGCACAGCGCAGTCTACTGCAATCTTGTACATCATTTCCTTTCTCTCAGACCTTGGCCTTCGTGCCACAAGGGTTTATCTCCAGTGATTGCAATCAGATTTGAATTCACTCGTTCTCCTGAACGGAAAAAGAAGAAAGAATCCTGAGCTTGCACTGCGGTCGCATTCACGAAATCATTGTCCCTATTCCCCTTCACTTTCGAGAACTGATACTTGAGCACTCGTTTGTGTCTATTGAGTCCATCGAAATAGCATCACTGTCTCACACCTCAACTTCGGCATCGATTATCAACTCCAACTTTCGGGTTCCACTTTCGGATTCCAACAAAACACATCGTACACTCTGACATCATGTCGTCCTCCGTTTTCTACAAGTTCAAGTCCCAGAAGGAGCCCTCTCGAGTGGAGTTTGATGGTACTGGTATCTCTGTATTTGAGCTCAAGCGTGACATCATTATCAAGAGTGGACTTGGTGATGGAACAGATTTCGACCTTTCAATCTTCAATGAAGATGGCAAGGAAGGTAGGTTTTCATCAATATCTATTGAAGTGATAATGATACTAATGAATAACCAGAGTACGATGATGACACAGCAATTATTTCCCGATCGACAACGGTCATTGCTCGCCGATTGCCCGCAATGAAGAAGGGATCTGGAAGAGCACAACGATACATGACTGGCAAGATGCCACCCAGCGCCAAAAACTCGTCCCGCAGAGAACAACATAAGTCATCATCAAAGCCGACATCTACCGTTGGTCCTACCCAAATCAACGCAAATATGACGGAGGAGCAGCGCATAGCAGCCATGTTCGCATCTACAACTGAGGACTGGAACGCTCAACAAGAGGAGATGGCTAAGTAAGTTCTGTTGCTCAGCTTTCACATGAATATATACTAACAGATTTAGGCAAACCAAGGTTCATTATAACAACAAGAAGACCACGTCCGAGAACGAGCCGCCACTGGGCTATGTTTGTTATCGTTGTGGAGAGAAGGGACATTGGATCAAGGAGTGCCCTACGAATGATGATCCCACTTTCGAGAACAAGCCTCGTATCAAGCGCACTACTGGTATCCCAAGATCTTTCTTGAAAACTGTAGACAAAGCCACAGCTCTTGCTGCTGGTGATGGAGATGATAAGCCACCTTCTGGTATTATGGTGAACGCGGAGGGCCAGTTCGTTATTGCAGAGCCCGACAAGGCCTCGTGGCAAAAGTTCCAAGAAAAGACGAATGCATCAGCCGCCGCTCAGAAGGCAGCAGCATTAGGAGATAAGGAATTGCAGGATAGGGGATTGGAGTGTTCCATCGACAAGAGAATATTCATAGAGCCAATGAAGACGCCGTGTTGTGAGAAGACGTACTGCAATGATTGCATTACTACTGCGCTCATTGAGAGCGACTTCACATGTCCTGGTTGCAACAAAGATGGCGTACTAATTGATGATCTCGTTCCTGATGATGAGATGAACAAGAAGATCTCGAAGTATTTGGATGAGAAGAACACCAAGAAGCTCGAAAAAGAGAGATCAAAGAGTCCATGCGTAAAGCCTGCTACCCCAATCATCGACACAGCCGACTCGAAGACAAAGTCCAAATCACCGTCCCCAAAGTCACCTACCGATGCCAAGTCACCTGCAAAATCACCCTCTGCTTCTGTCTCGGCACCTAAAGGCACCACACCAGTCAAGCCCGAGTCTAAGAAGCGTCCCGCTGATGAGCTCCTTGAGAACCCAAAGATTCCTAAGGGTCCCAAGGCTATGCAACAACAGCAACAACAAAAGGATGCCATGTTAGCCCAACAACAAATGAACATGATGCCCGGTTTCCCTAACATGCCTTTCATGCCCAACAACTTCTACAACCAAAATGGATTCAATGGTATGAATCCTATGATGAACAACTTCGGTATGAACGGTATGAATATGGGCATGATGAACCCGATGATGGCTATGAATGGTTTTGGTGGTGGTTTCCCAAACATGTTCAACAATCAAGGAGGATATGGTATGGGTAACATGGGCATGATGAACAACAACATGAACGGTCAAAATGGAGTAAATGGCAATGGCAATGGAGTCCAAGGCCAATTCCCCAACCAGCAAAAGACCGTCTTCGCAGAGCCCCTACCAAACGAAGAAGACAACGCCTACTTCAGAAAGCCAGTTAATCCTCACCGCCACCAATCTCGTCAACGCCGTCAGAGACCAAGTGATTACAGAGAAGTCTAAGACATGACGCTCTATTCCAACTGATCTTAAATTGAGGTGCCGCAGAACATTATCTGTACACTTCTACCCTGATCATGTTCTCCTTGGTACATTTTTCTCTCACGACTTGCAACAAGTACATACAACTCTCTGGTTCCTCATCCACTTCATCATCGGACCGACAGCATTGGGCGGCGTTCTCGGAGGCAGTTCTCATTTTACGCATCACACGGCATGGCATGGTGGTCTTCTCTTGATCTTTGGAGTTTGCGGCAAGGAATAGGATAGGTATGGAAACGGATATTTTTGTAGATTCCGGTGGATATTTGCGTTTACTTTCAAGGTGGTGGGAGTTGTGGTGGGGGGGGGGGTGGGAATGTAGAGATAGATGATGGCCAGTATGTGGCACGAGGCATCATGCTCTTCTCTGCCTCTGGAGCGGAGATCATTCCGGAACGAACATCAAGTTTGCCTCGTGCCTGCTTAGGTAGCTACTTCCATAGCGAATAGCGAATGAAACCTCTGCACTTGAATCTGGCTTGACTGCAAGTGAAGGAAAACCCATGCCTGGTACACATCTTGACTGTATGTGTAAATCGAAATAAATACTTGAGCGTGATCTAAAATACAATACCTCCTAACTTTAAACTCATCTGTAAACTAAATCCCAACATCCATAACCTACCTCTCCACCATTCGCGTCATCTCCTTTAGGCATCAACCTGCAAGCCCCCAGGCAGTAACACAGCACATCCAGTAAGTAACCACAGCCTCACCTCCCATCTCCTTATCCAGCCATAACCTGAACCTCAAACCCTATCACATATCCCATCCCATCTCTCCTCGCACCAGATCTCCCCCTTTCCCACCGCATCACCTCACCCCACCACTCTTTCTACGTGACAACACTTACGAACTCCCTCTCGACCTACCAAACTACGCCTCTTCGTATACTTCGGCAGCTAACAGGTAGGCAGGTGTGTAGGTGACTTCACTGAGCTGTCGCTGTCTTTCACACAGCAGGTGCCAGCCAGGATCTCGTTGTCGGGAACTGAGTTATACTGTACGATCGCTGGCTGGCGAGACGAGACGAGAGGAGATGAGCTGAGTTGTTCATCCCGTCGTGTTCGTTTCGCGCCCATCACCACCACCACCACCACCATCACCGCATCGCCTGGCTGCAAGCCTCGCGCGTCAGATTTGCTCGGGCTCGGGCTCGGGTTCGGTCGGTCCTACTGTACTGTATACGAAGTGCTCTCATGTCTCTCTCAAGGGAATATCGGTACGATACTGTACGAGATATGGATCTGGGGATTTGGAAATGCGTCCGGTTGATGCCCAGTCAGTATAGAGGAGGGAGGGCACGGTAAGTATCAATCCGCTTTACATGCCGGGGTTACACATAGAGTGTTGGGGGATGGGGCTGGGGCTATGGTGGTGAGTGTTCGTGCTGAGAGTGAGGGGTGAGAAATGGTAACACGCTGTCAGCCTGAGGTCAACGACCGCCGACCACAGACCGCCGACCGCAGACCGCAGAAGCTGAGAGTTACGGCGGTAGGGAGACTGTGGTGAGTGGCAGACGACGAAAGGGGAATTGGGGTGGGAGCACGACAGGTAAGGAAACTGGCGCGTATGGTGCGGGAACGGGTGAGGCGTCGGATAATGGGCGGGAGAAAGGGCTGGAGGGCTTCAGTTTGTCTCTGGCTCGGAGATAGATGGTGTTGTATTGAGGTTGGGAATTGTTTTTGGCAATTGTTTTAGAATTATTTTGATGGGAGCGGGAGCTTAGGTTGGTCGGGGAGAGGGGAAGTTCGAGGCACAGTACTACTGTATGGGGATGGGAGTTTGAAATGAGCCCAACGCGCCTGATACCCCAGCTACTCCTCTCTATGGACATTTTGAATAGATTATGACTTGTCGGGGCTGAATGAGTCGATGTTCAAGGTGTAAGACACGGCGAAGTACTGGCCGTCTGGTAGGTTGTTGGTAAACTGAGAGGGAAAAACAATTCATGCTCATCCTCATCCTCATCCTCATCGGGAATTTTTAATCGAGGGGGAGGCGTAACAATCCTTCCTGCTTGCGGGGGCTATTTTTATTACCTTGACCAACAAAAGTCTGGGGTGCATGCGCTCCCCCATGTTTGGCTGCATTCCGGCTTTGTGGCTTGGCTTGGGAATTCTGTCTTCCTCCTGGCCCCTGGGCCTGGGGTCTCTGAGATATGTAATTGTACTGTACTGGAACGGGATGTGGGATGCGAGGATGGGGTTGGAATGTGGAAGTGAAGTAATGAAAGATGGAGGTGGAAAAGAAGTCGGTTGCCGTCCGTCAGTGAGGAGCACGGTATGAATGCCGAAAGCCAGGCAAGCAAGTAACTCGTAAGCAAAGTCAACTGGCAAGTAAGCAAGCAAGTAAGATTCGTACCCGTTCGTATGAATGGCTGGTACTATACTGACTGTATGGATTCTATGGAATTCTGCCTGATTGCTTCTCGCCAACACCAGACCCGTCCGTGAGTCTCCAACACCCATCTGCTAAATCGCTAATGCTCTCCCTAACTTCGTAAGGAAGGATTCACTTCTCATCAGGCGGTTACAGTACTCGTACGAGGTTATAACTTCGCAAGGTTCCTTCTCGGGTTCCCTCTCATTCGCCGTTGAGATTCTTGCTCTAGGAGGAACTGCTCGAGACTCGGCAGATACAGATTCCTTGTTACGACGTTACTCGTTACATAACGGGATACTCCGAGCCTCCGACTGGTGTTCTATTTTGATGGTGGAGGAGAAAGACGAGCGAATGCAAGGTAACGGAATACACGGCGAACCGTAGGCTTCAATAGCATGACCATTACACCTAGCCATGCTCCCACGTTACAGTTTCGTGCTTGTACCATCTCACTGTAGGGACGAAAGTGACTTTCCTTCCTTTGATCTGGGCGCTGACTGTCTGATGCTGGCATGAGCATTGAATGCCTAAAATATTACTACAACATGATTCATAATAAATAATCCGTGGGTTGAGGAACCCTGGAGGTTTTGAGGGTGAGTAAGTGAGTGAGTGAGTGATCCACCAGATCATCTCGGGTCGGGAGGCAGGATCCGTCCCCATACGATGGCAGGATCCGTTCCCATACGATGGGAGAGGGCGAGGAGCCGTTTCTGATTCGAGATGAGATAAAATGAGACGAGGCGAGTGGGCGTACCGGTAATGCAAACAAACGGTTCTGCTCGTTCGCAGAATCGCAGGCTCGTCTCGTCTCGTCTCGTCTTGTCTCGTCTCATACCATGCACTCATCCAAGAGCTCACTCCCGTCACTCCGTGAAGTGAATGTCGAGAGACTGAGTCAAGCTGAGGAAGAAAGGTCTGACCTTCCTTGTTTGGCATTCTGTGTTTCCATACAGTAGAGGCATGGATGAATCTGGTGGACGGATGGTGGAGTAATGATTGCGGAAAAGAAAGAGAGATTCGATAGCTCGAGAGATAATAGATACGGCACTGTAGGTGGCTAGGCAGATACAGTAGTACTGATACAGTATTGATATTGATATTGATATTGATATTGATTGGTATTTGATTGGTGGTATTGGTATTGGTATTAATATTGATATTGATATCGGGACTCGGGAGAGGGTGAGAGGTGAGCTGTGAGCTGTGAGCTGTGAGATGCGAGATGTGAGATGTGAGATGTGACATATGATAGGGATTTAATTTGACCAGCGTGGAGGGAAACGTGGAGGCCCCAGAACCCCCACGTTGGCAGGAAGCAAAAGGAGTTCAGTCCAGGAGGAAGCAGGTAAGCCTCACACCTCAAGCCTCATTCTCTCATTCCATCCAGTACAAGGGATCTACTGTAATGAGAGAAGCACAATACTTCGTCATCCGGAAATGTACTGTACTCCGTAATCCGGTCTTCCATATTATTATTGTAAGACTTACTGTACCCACCATTCCACCCCCACACGCTCCAGTACTGTCCTGTCCTGTACTGTACTGTACTGTACTATACTATCCTTCCAGCTCCAGCTTGGAAAGTAAGACACCAGCAGCGACTGTACAATAACAGTAGCCGGTGGACCTGTGGATGGAAGCCCAATGTGCCGCTTCGGTTCAAGCAAAGATATCCCGGAGAGACTGGACGACCACTGGTCTTGATCTTGCATACGTACTCGTAATCCGTACGTACTACGACAAATGTATCACCACCACCACCACCACCTCCTCCACTACCACCACCCACTAATCGCTGAGCATGGCAGTCAACCCAACTGGCAACTGCAGTCAGTAGGAGTGGAGGGGTGGAGGAGTGGAGGAGCGGAGAGCGGTGAAGAATGGAAACGCACAATGAGAATAACCAAGTATTACTGTTGAAAAAAGGGGAAGCGAAGTGAGAAACACCACCAGTGGAAGTGGAAGTAAAGTGGAAGTGCCTTCGTAGACGGTCTGGACTGGACGATTCTGGTCGGAGGTCAAGACGCATTGGGCGATTGGAAGATGTGGCAGATTGGGAGAGAGTCCAAGGGGGTGTTGGTTCTCTCGAGTTAGTTACAGGACAGCGACAACAAGGCACGGATTTCCAGCTGGCGGAAGACAGCAACAGCAACAGCAACAGCAACAGCAAAAGCAATACAGTAAGTAGCAAAACAGCCCTGGCAAGGTCCTCGTTGTCGTTCCCAACCCCACGAAATGACGGCAGGGGTGGGCTCGGGGATGTTGGGGAATGGGCATGCGGGCTTACTATACTCAAGGTACTGAACTGTATTGATATGCATGTACGCCTTGGAACCTGGGGAAGAGTCAACTCGTGTTGTTCGTTAGTATTACTGTAGTGCTGGTGTTAGTGTAAGTGTTACGAGCTTGGTGTTACGAGTTACTGTTCGAGCGTGAAGTGTTACTGTACAGTACAGTACCTACGAGTTAGCTAGTAAGATTACCTATAGCCGTCACACTCTCTTTGGCCATAAGCAATAATAAACAATACTGTGTTTCTCTGACATGTACTTCTTGTCTTAGGCATAGGGGAGGTTACGAGTTACTGTAGCTGACTGGGGGATCTCCAGGTGAGTTGTCACCACAATCTTCCAGTCTTCCATCCCAGCCTTGAACTCCCAAACTCCCAAACTCCCAAGATTCAAGGCATGGGTAACAGTGGAGTGATCCCCGGCGCAGGTTTCTGAATTCCGGGGGAATCGGAAGTACTGCACAAGTACCAAAGTACTGTCCGTTGGAGACAGAACTGAGTACTGTAAGAGCGGGATTACCACGCAAGCAGGCATGCATGGATTTGGATGAATAATAATTTAATCTGGATAAGTAATGAATTTATGTAGCTTTGGCTTTGGCTCTGGCTCTGGCTCTGGCTCTGGCTTTGACTTTGGCTTTGGCTTTGGCTTTGGCTTTGGCTTTGGCTTCTATCGTCTCTGGTTCGCACAGTACTCGGCCAGTACGAAGTACGGTACATACAGTACAAAGCGAAAAGCGAAGTATATTCCCAACCCGCCAATATTTATGCAATTCCTGCCCTCTCATTGGCCTCTGGTGCTGTGGTATGCGTACAGGACAGGTCTTTGTATTTGGGCATGAAATACCCTGCACAAGCCACTCGAAACAACTATTGCCAGTTCCTACAGTAGTCGTCCATGCCGAGCTGTCCACCTCCGCACTTCTGTTCGCACCGTCGTACAGCAAAGTGCTCATGGAACATTCTTGGATGCGACCGGGGAACATGCGTGGGGCATGGATCGAAGGGAGGTGAGCTGTCTTACTTCTTCCACTCTGGTCTTGTCTTTGCCCTGTCTCTCAATCTGCTGTACTGTATGGATGTGAGAGCAGGGGGCCCAGGGCCGAATTATTTCTCGGGAGAGAAACTGCTACAGGATAAATGAGAGGTCGTGCCCCCGTTTGCCTTTTGGAATTTTCTCTCTCTTTTTCTTCTTCCTCTCTACACAAATCAGAAGCTCGTTGCCTCGTCCTCACCCACAAAACAAACTTGTTCCTAAATAAGAACCCTCCTCTCACTGCCTGTGTTTGTGTCGTGCTGCGGTCCGAGTATTTTTGTGCTTGCATCGCCGAGTAGGATTTATTGTCACCCTGTTGGTACGTACCTCAGCTCCTGATGCCGCGGGTACTTGAACGAAAACTGACCCTTCTTCAGCTGCCAAAATAAATCTTCTGATACCTCGGATCTGCACTGAAGCCTTCATCCTCACTCACAATAAATACCTACTATTATATCCTCGCTCCTACCAGAAACCACATCTCCAGAATGCCTTCCCAAACACCCACACCCATGGCTGTGCCCATCCCCCGTCGCCGCTCTCCTCTCCTCTCCAACGCATCTTTCGGCCAAGACATCTCCCTCTCATTATCCAACGTCCTCACTAGCAAAGCAAAGAGTCCCTATAACTTCATCTCGAGAATGGACGAGAACGACTACTCCCCCCCGGCACCGCCACCACCCAGTCCCGTCAACTTCCCGAGCGAGAGCTGGAGCACTGCCTGTGCCATCCGGAGATAGACGACGTCGAGGAGAACGAGCAGTGTATATTGTAATGGGAGGAAATTGCTGGGTGGATGGATGGCTGGGACATCGGCGGATACTCGACAGCGAGCCACGCTCTCTCCACGACTTGGAAGCTCACGCTTCAATGTCTTCTCTTCTCCTTGCTCCGTCCGGTTTTCCGACGGCTTCTTCGACACACATACAGGGCATCGTGGTGGGGGTTCGGAGTTCAAAAAATCGGGTCTGCTGCCTTTACACATCTTTGACCTTTATCTTCTAGTGTTCTTCTCGTGCTGGAGCCTTGGGATATTAAGACAGCAGCTATTATGCATTCTGCGTTTCTCGAAGGAGTTGAGACTTTTTTGTTTCTGTTTTGATGGGATGGGATCGACTTGATCTTCTTGGATGGACTTTTTTGTATGTTTATTGGCGGGCATGGAATCATTGAACTGGCCCTGGTTGGACGCGATTTGAGCGGGATCTATCTAGTATTTTGTCGTAGTAGCATAGCAATGTAAATGTCATGGAAATACCATTACCATCCTCACAAACGCACCTGAGCCTTCCTCCCAATTCCCTCCCTTTCCTTGTCGACAACGTGCAAACAGCTTGGTCTAGATGCATAGCATACATAGCATAGCATAGCACCCGAAATCCCCAGTCGCTATGAAACAACCCTCTCCAGCCTCTCCCCCAGACCTCAGACCTCAGACCTCAGAGAGAGGCAAAACATATCCCAAACCCCAATTTCCCCAGCCCATACCCACGATTCGCACCACTTGTCCCGCCAACGAGACAACAATACAATACCAGTTCCGGCCCGGAATCCCAACACCACCCATCACCCAACGAACTAAGTCTAGGCATGTTCCGCACGAAATACATATGGCGTCGGATTTTAGGGTCTGGATTAGACTTAGAGATAGATAGATAGATAGATAGATTGCTTGTCCTGTATAGTACAGTGTTACGAAGTATGCGATGCAACTTTCTGACCTTGGTATAGGGGATTAAGTAAGTAAGCAAGCAAGCAGCGGGACGGTCGAAATACAGTACGTATGGTGGTTGGAATTATGCTGAAGAGGCAGAAGATGCCGAAGTAGGTATTCGGTAACGTAGCTTCCTCCGTCCTTCCATCTCACTTCAGCTTTTGCCTCGGTCTCGGTGTCCCTGTGTAAATAAGTTCACTCTCTGGCGCGGGATTAGGACCGCAGATATGTGAGTGAGACGAGGATATTACTACAGTAGCTGGACCCAAAAGCATTTCTCACAGGTCGAGGGTTCTGGAAAGCTGAGAGCAGCTTTTTTTATTTTTTATTTTTTTGGCGGTGGTGCGGAGGAAAGTGAGATGGTGGCTGACAGGGTTGGGAGATGCCGAGGCCCGTTTCGTTTGTAGAGCAGAGCTTCCCCACGGCTTGGCAGGGCGATGACGATAATCGGCCTCTTTAACTTCAGTTCACAGCCGTCTCTCTTTGCTTCTACTCTTTTTCTGTATATATATGAATACCTATTGCTTGATTATTCGATTGATTCAAGAGGATAAATCGTGAGACAGGAAAGGAAAGAAGAGAGATTCGACATGGCGCGGGACAAGGAAATCATTCTGTATCATTACTCATTCTCTCCTTATGCGAAGAGGTATGTCCCCCTCTGCTCTGCAGGATGGCCGCGGAGATATAGGGAATTAAGAAGTACTGACGGATAGCAGGGTAGTATGGTATCTCACTCTCCGCAAGATTCCCTACACGCAATGCGTACGTCTCCCTCTCTCAATACTTAATATCCTCGCCCTAAAATATTACAATCTCTGTTACCATAAACCCGAGGACTAACTCGCAGGTAGCTGCAACCAGTCTACATGCCGCGCCCTGACACCGCGGCGCTGGGAACGCAGTACCGCCGGATCCCCCTGCTGTCGATTGGGCGGGATATATATAATGATACGCGGTTGATCCTATCGAAGCTGGAACAGCTATATCCGGCATCGGAGCAGCATCCTTCCATTGCCCCCGAAACACCGGAACAAGTCGCGCTCACTACCCTCCTCTCGATCTGGACGATCGATGGCGGGATATTCTCTTGGGCAGCGAGTTTGATTCCTAGCAATATGCCGTTGTTGGCTGATCCGAAATTCGTAAAGGACAGAGCCGAATTCACGGGTCGCTCGTGGGGGAAAGATCGCGTTGAGAAAGGACGACTAGAGTCACTTGTTGAGATGAGACTTTCATTCGGAATAATTGAGAAGTTGTTGGGTGATGGACGGAGTTGGATTCTGGATACGAAAGATCCGTCTTTGGCGGATATTGAAGGTATGCTTTGCCTGTAATAATGAGGGGATGGGGGCGCAAAGGGGAGAGGAAATGGGTGCTGATATGTGAATAGCGGTTTGGCCTTTCCATTGGCTGAATGGGTTAAAAGGCGCGCTACCAAAGGAGTTGATTTCTGAGAAGCAATTCCAGAAGACTTTTGCGTACATCCAGCGCTTTGACGAGACGACAAGAAAGGCTGCCAAAGCGGCTGGGAAACCAAAGACGATCAAGGGACCGGAGGCTTTTGCTATTACCGAAAAATCGGATTTCGCTGAACCAGAGGGGAATGTAGACAGTGATGATCCGTCGGGACTGAAGAAAGGAGATGTAGTGGAGGTCTGGCCGATTGATAGTGGGTTCACGAGGAGAGATCACGGCAAGTTGGTGAAGTTGGATGGCGAGGAGGTGGTAGTTGAAAAGAAAATGGAAGGAGGGGAGGGGAAGACTGTGAGGGTTCATGCGCCGAGGCATGGATTTAGGGTTGCTGGTGTTACTGGAGGGAAGGCGAAGTTGTAAGTGGAGGTGGACGTACTGTACATGAGAGCGTTTTTTCCGTAATAATATCTACGTACAGCGTTAAGTTGAATACTCGGCTGTCGTTGGAATTGGATATTTCAACCGTTCGGAGGTTTTGTCTTTATTTTGATTACCCCGAAGTTGTGAGAGCTATGTCGGCCAATTCGCTTGAACAAAAGCAGTCCCAGAACTTTAAATCCTGTGATTATTCTTCTCAGTCACGTCTCAGTGGCACTGTCTTCTAACTTTGGATGGTGGTTAATGTACTTGTCTTCGAAATCTGGAACGACCCATAGCGGTGTAGGAGGAATAGGTACATGGATTTAACACATTTTATGAGACGAGCGGAGTTGGAGTAAAGTCGAACGATGGTTGAAATAGCAGACAAAATAAGTAGACAAGCAAGGGCTTAGGTTCGAGAAAGAGAGCAGGGAGCGGGAGAAATTGAGAATTGCAGAAATGGAAAGAAGGGTATCAAAGCTGCGGCACCAGACTACTGGGAAAGACTGCTGTTTCGAACCTTGCTACAAGTCGGTAAAGCTCATTGTGGTCCTTGGCCACTGGGGCGTCCCTGGATACACAGCAGTCTGAGGAATCCAAAAATAGTCCTTGCCTCTTTCACTCACCCCTCAACACCTCAGAAACACTTGCTCCTGGTTTCTAGGGCTTGCTCAGATACCGGAATCTCCCTCGAGAACTGCTCTTAGACTTCTCCTGAAAGGAGTCCTCAGACCCCCACGCATCTCCCGGCCAATCTTCTTCCTTCCCTCCAGGTGTTCCGGTGACGTGCTTGCAGCTATCGCGTCTAGGCTGGTGTTGCTTTGGGACCCGGGTTTGTTTACTTGATTTGTAATGCTCTAATCTTCCCGAGAGAAGTCAGACTCCTAACTCTAAGGGTGTATTCGCGCCAAGACATCTAGGGTCCCCGCTGAGAACCAATTCTTCTTCCCAAGAGTGTTAGGAAAATCAATAGTTCCTGCCAATGACTTTGCTGGTAGGTTGGTTAACGAGAGTTCCCTCAGTAAACAGGCTTATGGCGCATTGCTAGCCTTGAATTCAGCCCAGATTTTGACTTACTACAAGTAGCTCGTAGAGTGGCTACTGAACACTCTATGCCTGAGTCCACTAGCGAATTTTCTGTGTTGATAAACATAACTTCATGAGTCTGACAATGGATATTGATATCCACGTCTCGGAGTCTCCGGGAAGACGCGACTTGCCACTGGGAGACCGGTTAACGAGTCTGTTAGTAAACATTTATGACGTGTTAAGGTGCCCCTGAACAAATAACGTCCCACTTTTTTGATAGTTCATATGTGGCGATAGGGCTTTGCTGCCAAGCTAGTAGGCTAAACAGAGGCGTTGAGAATTTCCCGGCGGGGGCAGCATACCGTCGGGATACCGTTCGTGTCCAAGGAGGCCTGCGTGTTGTATGAAAGGCGGGGCCTAACAACTCCAACTGGTATTCTGAGAATACTATGGTACTGGCGGGTGGCTTCTGTCAGGAGTCAGCACCTCTATTTAGGCTGCTTCACATGCTGATGCCATACCTAAACAATACAACCACACTACCCAAATACACCCCAAACGTGTGCTGCAGTACTATTATGCTAAGAGGCACTTAGAAGCCTGGCTTTCTAAAAGGAGGCTCGGCGGGATGACACAAGGAGGGAGTTGTGTGCAAGGTTGCTGACAGACTGTTGTGCTGTACAGTACTGTGGGCTAGCATTTTAAGTGGAGTAGTCTCTCGCTTAGTGTTCCCTTTACTAGTACACTGAGTCTGAGCAAGAAGGAGAAGTCCCAAGGAAATCTTGCTGACCCTGCAGGATTGATGACGTGGTTGAGGCCTCCTCTCTCGGTAAAGTGTCCCTTATTCGTGTCAAAAAAAGCCTGGTAGTTGGCTGGAAGGAATCCCTCTGTTCAAGGCATGAGAGGCAGTGCTTCAGCGCTGCTTCAAAGAAAACCCGCGTTGTGCTAAATGGCAGCTGCCAATGATGCAAAACTCGAGAATAGAAACGCCTCTATCTCGACCCCAATCTCTAAATCTCGCATGTAGGCCACCATGACAGTACGCTCATGCTGTGAAGGCAGGGTGCCTGTTGACAGGTAGCTGGTAGAGATTCGCTCGTCCGCATGATACAAGCCCCCTCCACAACACCAAAATTCCAAACTTTCTCGAAAGCCAAACTCTGGGTCTTCTTACCCCACTTAGCCCACTCTGCAATTATAAGAACTAATAAGAAATCCTAAGAGCAATTCGGCCGGGCAGATGACGATTTTACTCATCCTTTTTCTCCACCTGGAGATTGTAGCCTTTGGGCTATCGAAGGGTGTGAAGGGGGATGGGTTGAGCGGGGACTAGCAAGGTTCTCCACTTCCAGCAGTACTGGTACTCGACCATCCACTAAGGTCCAACGAAGAGATATCTAAGTTTCAGACCTATTGCTCAAGTTTTGAGACTCAAAAACAAGGACAATGACTTAGTCGCCCTCTGGTGATACTTCAAAGCGGATTCTCAGTTGAACCTATCGATTGAAAACCCCACATTGAATTTTCCTATCTGGCATCCCGTGGGACTTCCAATGTAAGCTCAAAGACTAGAATGTGGTACTGTAGACTCTCCTGTCAAGATCTAGTCTCGCTCGAGGACCATAAGCCTTGCGTTCAAGTGACCATGACGACATCTCATCCCCTTCCATCTGACACCTTGTCCCCACTTGAGGCTCTTATGACACGCTAATACCAAAAACTAGGGATTGGTATGGAGTACGCTAGGGAAAAGAAGTTCAGCGCTGAGAGTGCAATATTGAGGAAGAAAGAATCGAGGTAGTGGGATGGGAGAATTGGGAGAGGAGGGAGACCAAATGTGAGCAATACAGGTATGCGCTAAATAGGCGAGGCGCGTTGCCGCTTTGGGTGCAGCAAGGACATCGTGAAGGGCCGGCTTGGCTTTTCGCGCTCTGTGCAAACAACAAACCCTCAACAATTTGAGGTCCAGTGCTTTTCAAATGGAGATTTCCCGACTTTCTGTCCTAGATTGAGCTATAGTTGGCCAATGGAATTCTTAAGACTTCAGAAGCAGGGTAAAATTTCCCAACGGAGCTTTTGCGGTTGTGTGGGGAAATCGTGCGAGTTTGCCACACTGAGAGAGAGCTGGATTGCTGTGTTTTTCTTGGTTTCGCTTTCAAGTCTTCTCTGTTTTTTCCATGTTTCAAAATCCTTCTCGGATTTCTAACCAGATTCCTAATTAATACCCGGCCAATTGACTTTCTCCCTCACTCTCCTCTCCCCTCTCTTTCGTTCAGCCACCTCACACATCTGCACTAGTAACTTTCGAATTACGGAAAACAGCTCGCTTCTCTAGGAGACCTAGACCTATCTTCTTAGCTCCCGAGCTTTACAATGGGATTCGCCGAAAGATCTTCATAGTAGTAATCAAAGAGGGGCGAGTTGAGGATATCATTTCCACTGATTGTTTCGCCATTGCCAATCCCAGACCCATCCATATCGGGTCAGCCGCCGACTCTTTCTTCGGGCCCAACTCGAGAATACTGTATTCTAAGTGGTTCTCTCCCGTGTGTGCTCTGGGACTCTCGAAGGTTGCGTTGCGTTCGGAGATAATACTGTACATTTTTGAGATTTTTGAGATTTTTGAGATTGTTTTTACGAGACTTTAAAGAGTAGAGAATGTACCGGATCCAGGGAAATGTTGAGGTTCAAGCTCATTAACTCGCCTCATAGGACTACTAATTCATACAGACACTTGTTGGTGGTACTGTAATATCTTACAGTATAGTATATCTTATTATTCGAAGATGCATTTCTAATACGGCCTCGTTCGGGGATGGCGTGAAAAGGGAGGTGATTGCGCCGACCAATCAGCGCTCACTACCCGATCCGCCCCACTTGGTCCTTTTTCAGACCAGCCCTTTTATTTCTGATGACGTTCCCATGACGAAACTCGACTTTCTTCCCACACCACACCACTCATCACGGTACTGTACCAAGGACAGTGCAGAGCCGCAACTCAACTCTAACCCATCCAGTCTTCCAAGAAGACTCCATTTAGTTCCGTCGGTTCTCATTCAATCCAGCCGATTTTCCTGAACCCGAACGGACACGGGTCTGGTCGTGTGCCGTCGAGTCAGAAGCCGCCGGTGGATTCCCTCCTTCGGTCGCGCAACGTCATCGACACTCGACACAATTGAAACCCACCTCCAGAACACACACTTGAGGAAACCCGCACTCCTCATCAAACACTGTTAAATACTGAGGAAATACCCCTGCAACCTTCATCATCTGTAGTCTTTTACTCGAAGCAACCCACATCGCATCGTCGTACCGTCGAGTCTCTACCTCGACCTCAAATACCGACCAAGGGAAAATCTGTCAGGGGCTGGTAGTTGTCGCACATCATCACCACCGCCTCACTTCCTCTCGCCCTCGGTATTCACTCTTTGGAATTCTCCTTCTGCATATTGTCGACCCTACCTACCTGTCGCTTCTGATCTTGCATCTTGCATTGACAGTAATTGTGTTGCCGCCGCAACTTGCTGTTGACAACAGAAGAAAGTGGTATGTTAATAAAGAGAGCCGAGGGCCTTTAGTACCACAACCTAAACGAGTAGCAGTGCCGTCATCAACCTTTCGTCATCGCACTCTCCAAAACGCCCGCAACCTTCGAAATCCGAATACCTTGGCCGACGCAAAAAAGTATCAGGCTGCTGATCAGACATCTAACTGCGCACAATCATCGTCATAGGGAGCAGCCACTGCCGTTGACCACACAACGTTCCTTTCCCCACGCGCGCGACCCGACCGCAGCCATGGGTTCTCCAAAGGACACAAAGAAAGGTGCGACCAAGTATCTTGCACAACCTATTCCCAATGCCTCCCCTCCAAAGGCAGCAGGTATGCAGCTGCATTCTATTAACTGTCTGCGATATCATTACTTGCGATTATCGATTAATTAATGGCCGCGCTGCAAACCTTCCCTTTATTTTTATGCGATTGCGATTCTCATTAAGAAATGGATGCTGACCCCGGTTTCTCAGACATCGAAACAAAGCAGGAGGAATCTCTCAAGGCCGAACAATCAAACCAGGGCCATCTCCCTCCTCCAACGCGACCTGCGAATCCAAACTCTGACGGTCCTGACTACTTCTCGAGTAATCACGGCCATCTGTCCACCGAGACAAACCCATTCGAGTTCTCGTTCGGAGGAGTTGGCGCCTCAACGAATGGCGGCGGGCAGCAAACACCTGGCGGTACAAAACTTCCCTCTGTCGCTGCTCTGACTTCGCCTGCAGTCCTCGGATCAGGAATTACACCTAATTTCTGGGGTGGCCTTCGTTCGGGTCCTTTGAGCCCTGCAATGCTCTCTGGACCAGCCAAGAGTGGTAACGACTATTTCGACAACGACCACCACCTCAGAACTTCCTACCCATCCGCTGTTGAGTCTGGTATGCGCACTGGTCTTACGCCTGGCGGTGGTGGTAGTATGTTTCCCGAGCCAAGTCCAGGTACCACAGCTCTCTTCACTGCTCTTGGAGGTGGTACTGCCACTCCTGGAACTCTCGACTTCCACCGAACCGCATTGAGCGCTGCTTCGGCTCAGAAGAGAGATCAACTCGCTCACCAAGCCGCTGCTACATCTCAACCTCATACGGATTTGAATGGTATGGATATCAAGCCTGCCATGCCTACTCAATTCGACCAACACGACGCCACCGATGCTGCTAATGGTCTCTACTTGCTTGCCAATGCCCGCAGCGGGCCCCCCCAAACAGCCCACTACACCATGGCACCACAAGGAGGCATGCCTCAAATGGCCGTTCATGCTCATCCCCAAAACATACAAATGGGTGGCCAATCAACTGAGACATCGCCTCACATGGCTGGTGGATCCATCAGTACTCAATCTGGCCGTGGTGGCAGTGAGATCTCGGATGAACAAGTGCAACCAACCAAGCCCAACACCCGAGGTAAGGGTAAGAGAGGCGCAGAGTCTCAAACTAATGGTCGTCGGAAAGCTGCAGATGGACCTGCCAAGGGAGCTGCCACCAAGAAGTCCAAGGCTAACAACGGCAATGCTGTCAACATGCCCTCGCCTGGATCAGACGAGGAGGAAGAGCAAGACCCTGATAAGGACCAATTCCATGCCAATGGCAAGAAGATGACTGATGAAGAGAAGAGAAAAAATTTTCTTGAGCGTAACCGGTAAGTAATTCTCCACTCCGTATCTCGCACAATACCAACACAATCTAGTGTTGCCGCTTTGAAGTGCAGACAGCGCAAGAAGCAATGGCTTGCAAACTTGCAACAGAAGGTCGAGCTCTACAGCGCCGAGAACGACGTCTTGAATGGCCAAATCGCGGCTCTCCGGGATGAAATGGTCAACTTGAAGACCCTTCTATTGGCTCACAAGGACTGTCCTGTCAGCGTCTCCCAAGGCATATCAGGCATGGGTATGCACCAACTCATGGAAGGTGGATTCCCTGGAGGCCAAATGAATCCTTACAACATGGCTGCCGCTCTTACTCAACAGCAACAACAGCAAATTATGGGTCAGCAGCAAGCCATGCAACAACAGAGACGATACTCATAATCCTTAATCCGGTGGTGTAAGATACAGCGGTGAACAGGAATTGGAAAAGTTTTTGTTAGTGCATACATGGGGATCAAAAGGCATCGCTGGCCGTCTCGTTAACCACCTATCTCGTCTTCCGCACCTTGGACGTCGTTGCATTTCTCGGTCCTTGACGGCTTCTCGGCTTCTCTCGTGTAAATTGGCGTTCCGGGAAAATACGTCAACTCAAGGCAACAATTGTAGATTACCGTTCCTTCTTCATCCTTCAGTTTGCCTGGGTTGCATTTCTGGTTTTGGGCTTTCTCCTTCACTTGCCTTTTTCTGTTTTGGTTTTGTACATAATAGGGGGACTCAAAAACGTAAACGCATTCAAGGCCGCTCCGGTTCGACTAGGCGCTCGGGAATAGGACGGGGGTTGGGTTTGCTTGCACTTGTTACTGCTGCGGTTCCGGTTGGAATTGGCCTGGCTCTGGAGTTGGGTTTTGCACTAAAGGGATGGAGCTGCGGAGGGTTCTGGCTGCCTGGCTGGGTTCTCTCTTGATGGTAGATAAGATACCGCTGCTAGGCGGGGGGGTGCAGGTGTATAAGAAGTTTACCAATGGATGGGCATACATACTACTTTCTTCTATTTTCTACGTGATTTGTGACTATCTCAAACTGTTCAATTCCCAATTATGGTCACTTGGACTTCTACACATAACAAGGTAGCAGGCGGCCTATGATGTCATCGAGCCTCTCATCTATTCCCATCTCCCCTCCTAACTTGCAAGCGAAGAGGTTTTTGCGCCGTCTACCTTCATACCCAGCTCAACTTCGCACTACCTCACATCAGATAGCAACAGCCCACCTATGATGCTGGAACCCCCCGCGCCCCCCCCTTTCTCGCTAAGCGAGGCGCCTCACGCTCCACCCCACCCCATTCCAGCCTCCATGCCTCCATGCCTCTCTATCCCACACCACCTACATACCCGCTTCATCCCGCTCACCTAGTTTGCCTTCTACGAAGATTGGGAAGTGGTGTTGGCAGGAGGCGGGAATCACGCCCCCTCCCTATTTGCTTTTGAGATAAAAAAGTTTGAATATTTGCGCAGACTGGGACGGGCAATAAAGAAGCTTAGAACACTTGACGCATTTTAAATTCTCCTTGTGAATTTCTCGGGCAGCGACCTTGGCTTTTTAAGTAAGTGTGTAGTTGTCGAGGTAGAGTAGAGATGAGCCAAGCTGTTGTAAATGGACAAGTCGCTGACAGGGCGGAGAGGCTACCTGAGCAAGCAAATCGGTGGAAAGACCTAGGAGGCTTGAAATTCTAGCGGTAAAACTCTGTTTTGGGTTTCTTGTGCCTCGAAAGATTCTGTGGCTCATGCTAATTTAAGTGTTTGAAGGTGGATGGCGTGATTTGGGGAAAGTAAATATCTTTATTACGTCCTCAGATAACTTTGGCATTTGTTCGTCGAACAAGCATTTTCATCATTTAATGAGATTGCTTCTAGTCGTCGCGTTTGCTGCCACTAGAGTTTTAAGTTGGCAACTTTGCTCTTTCGTAGAACTCGTCTGCATCGTGCTCAAGAAGGGAATTACTCACCCTCTGTGGCTGACTATCTTCCCAATTCTCCCACACGTGATATTGATCCGTTGTACATATTCAAGCCCCGCTTTCCTCTAAAGTCACTGGCACGATCCTCGATCTAAGTGTATGTCTTGGAGTATGGTGGAGGATAATCTCTTGGTAGAGCTATAGCAAGGGGCCAGGCCAGTCTTGCCAGTTGAGGTAACGCCATAGCCGGATTCTGTGGCGACGGATTGAAAGGCGTGTTTTAGCCCGATTTCGTGTGTGTAGTGGAGTGGTGGTTAGTGTTGGAGGAGTGGATGATGAGGGAGGACGTATGGGGAGAGGGAAAGGGGAAGGGGGAAAAGAGTTATAAGAGGCGTAAGGCGAGAATGAGAAGCAAGTGAGAAAACACGGAAGAAAGGGGCAGATAGAGGGGGAGGGGCAGAAAGGTTGGGTTTGGACGTCGAAGCAGAACAATGTTCACTCACTATCGAAAATGTTCCAGCCTACCACCATAATCTAGATGCAGATGGTTAAGAACCACTGCTTTGATGTTATTGATGTTGTTGATGCCGTTGATGTCATTGCCGGTAGCCGCAATAGCAATCTCGGGTTCATATTCCCGCTCATAGTTTACACGAGCGAAAATGTCGCTAGTGTGTGGTACCAAAATGGAGGGACAGTCTTTCCCGCTGCCAGTTCCGTAAAGAATTAGGCCTTGTAGGGTGCGAGATTAGAATAGATATCATGGCCATTTCGTGGCATTGGTGGGAAGGGGACGGGGTCGATAGCGTGAATCCTCCTGCCTTGGGTGAGGTTAGTTAGATTGCTAGAGAGCCGGAAGGGGGTAAGGTGTGATTGATAATCTTACGCCTTAGATCATCCAAGCCATATCGACCTCAAGGCCCCCTAGATGGAGAAGACAAAGCTTGGTTCCTTGTAAGTGTAAGTATATTCGGATAAAGCTGATGCGAATACTACTGGCAGGTGGTGCTTTAATAATATTGTCAAGTGAGAGGTAATTGTGCCCTCTTGATTAAAGTTGTACGTTTATGGCGCTTAAAATAGGTAACAGAGCAAAGAAGAAAGGTAATTTAGACGTGTTTATATATGCCACAGGGAAAAGAGTCCGGAAGTAGAGTTTGAGACCACCTTGCTGTATTACCAATACTACCTGTCCGGACCATTGATGTTCTACGAGCAAGTACTACAGCGCGAGCTATCAACTCTAAATGTGTTGAGAATTCAGCTCCAAGATGAGTTTCAAGTGTAAGAATCAGGCCAGTGGGTTAAAAAACCCAATCCGTCTGGGCAGTGGGAATGGGAATGGGCTCGGACGTGATCTCCAAGGGAGCTTGGGGCTCAAATGTGGGTGACTAGCAGGGCATTCTCTGATCAATCCCCCAGATACGCTCACAGACAAGACAGAGGTGGTCCGCTATTTGGATATTTCTTGGAATTGATCCCCGGTTGTGAGGAAACTTTTCTTCTTATGGAATGTCGAGTCTTGGGTTTCGGGAATAAGTGAGATATTTTAGCGGCTCTCATTTGGAGTGAGGGTCTAAGACGGAGAAGAGAAGTGTCTCGCGGGTAGTGGCACGATAGCTTTTCAAAAGTAGTAAATATAGATTTGATGGTGACGAGAGACGTTGAAGTGGTTACAGTGCTTGAACAATAAATGTTGCTTGACTCCTATCGAGATGGTCCCTCTAAGCACTGCTTATGAGATTCGGTGGAGGAGATACCCGGACGAATCGAATGATTCGATGCTGTATTTTCTGCAACCAATACACAGCAGGTAAGAGACGCTTTATGTTCTGAGAGGAAGAACTCTTACATCGTGTCTTACGCTCCAGTTACTTGAGCAAGTCTTAGTGCCAGGTCTCGTGATGGATGGCCAACCGCTTCCACAACAGAGCGAGATCTTGAAACACAGAGTGATCACAAATATGCAATTGGGGTTCGGGCTTTTGCATCTTGCCAAACAACACGAGATCTGGGCTGAAAATGAGAAAATTGCTGAAACCCAATTGAAGTGGCTCGCCCTCCCTCTGTCTTGCATCGCTTCCGGAGCTGTCGGCTTCACTTGAAAGCTGGCTACCACGTTGAGACGGCCATGTAAGAAAGAAAGAATATAACCGATTTGCTAGACAGAAAAAATGGGAGAGTGATGAAATATACCTTCTGACTTCTAGCCATCCGGGTGTTGACACGGTTGAAGCCATCCGCGTTGAACGCTGACAACTCGTCGCCCTTGTTTACCATTCTCACCAGAAGAACAGGACAACTAACCCTTACTTACTAACCCAGCTATAAGAGAGCAAATGTATAAGGTGCAAGTTACCTGGCTTAAAATCTTATAAAATATGTAAAATAAATATATTTTGAAGTTTACGTTAGTGATGAAGCAACCCCAGATTTCATTGGCCACGTTGGGTTAGACTGGTGGGCAAGGATCCGGAAGGCAAGCGCAATCCAAAGTCTCCATGTTCAGCCTCCGAGCCAAATTTCCAAACCATCTACCTTCTCCTTCTCAACCTTGCTCATCGGCGTGCAGGTATCACCCATTCAAACTGCAAACACTCTACACATACAGAGCCTGCCAGACATACCTTTTATTGCCGCGGGCGGTACAGAACCCCGTTCTCAACGCCATCACTGCATGATCTGTCACGAAATATTGCCCCTTCCATCCTCAACGCTCGCCCGGCAACCCGTCGCATCTCGAACGACAGTCTTTACATTTCCTCATCATGGCTCCCAGGCAAAGGAAGGATCTAGCTGCTATTCGAAGACGGGTTGAGGACGAAGGCGATGAGGAAGGTGGCCCTGATACCGGAGACATCGATGACGATTCGCTGAGTGAGGGGTCGATCTTAAGTGAAGAGTTAGAAGGACACGAGGGTGATGAGGTTGGTGCTTTGCCAGTCTCCGCAGAAACAATCTCTGAGGGATTGAAGATCAACGGAAACGAAAATGGAGCCAAGCATTCAGAGGTCACAAATGGTAGAGCTAATGGCGGCACCACGGATGCATCCACAAAGCTCACAAACGGCACCAGCGATATGAATATGATGTTGAATGGGCTGAAGATATCAGACCATAGTGGTAATTCGGAAGAGTTAGCATACGAGGATCTGCGGGATGATACCGAGCTTCATGAAGTGCCTTCTCCGGCCGTTGTCAACTCAACGTCACATATGGATAAGCTAGAGCTCCCCCACGAACGACGACGAAGAGAGCACGAAGAATATAAGAAAAAGAGGGATGCAGATCCAGCCTTCGTTCCAAACCGAGGAGCTTTCTTCATGCACGATCACCGTCACTCGGGTCCGGCAGCAAATGGATTCAGACCATTCGGCAGAGGTAGAGGTCGAGGACGACCCGGCATTGGAGGCCCCTTTGCTCCATCTAAGTACGTTACTTCCTTCCATCTATTTGGAATTTCCTGGCACTAACAGATTGAAGTCAAATGCCACAGCCCCTTGAGCCTACCGATTCTCCCTGGACTCACGATATGCACGAAATTATCAGTGAGCCGCGCAATCCCCAGGCACCGACATACACAAATGTGGCTTCGAATTTGTCTTCACGGGTCCCTATTAGCGCTCCTAAGTCTGCCCCACCGAACAGAGCCTTATCTACAACAAAACATGTTGGAAACGTTCAGATTCGCGTCTTTTTGGTTAACATGGACAAGCCAATTAACTTTCCCGGTATTCCGTGGAAGCAATACACTCGTCTACCAGATCACCGCCCACCCTTGCGCCGGGATAAACCAGTTCGAATATCCCTTCCGGATCATCCGCCCAAATATATTTACCCAGCTGTGGATAGGTCTTTCATCTTCATACCTCGTGCTATGAGGCCTAACCAGCAAGGCTTTGGCGGACGTGGAAGAGGAAGATCGGTATTGGGCTCCATCGGTGGTTACTCGAGACGCACTAGTGTATTTGGAGGAAGCATCTATGGCAGTGCCTACAGCCCTAGTGTTGCTATGAGCCGTCGTTCTTCTCTTGCCCGGGAAGTCAACAGGGACAACATAGTCTCTCCGACAGGTTCGACAATGTCCCGCCCACCAATGGCTATGGATGCATCGAAGCCTGTTGTCCGATTGCCTCCTGCGAGTCAATCTGTACAACCGCCACAACTCCAAAGTTCGGAACAAGTTTACCAAAACGGCTCACCACAACCGTCTATATCGATTGATGATCTACCCCGGCCCCAAACTTACCCACTTCCCCAAAAGCCTACCTTCCGCGAAAACCGACCAAACCCCATTCCAATGCACCAACCCCGACCACAAAAAGCTGTGTCAGTCGCAGACATTGAATCGCCTGCCACTTTACAATTCAACCCTCCTCAACAACATCAACAACCTTTCCACCAGCAAGTTCCCATCCAAGTCAATGGCAACTCGTACTCACACGACACCATGTTACATTCTCGAAACCCATCTTACCCTAGTCAGGCGTCTACCGGTACTCCGTTGTCACAGATCCCTGAACGTGCCATTCACGCTCAACCTTTCCAACCCAACCCGTACCAACAACAACAACAACAGCCGCCACAAAACTTCTATTCTCAGCAATATCAGATTATGCCACCTCCCCAAGGATACTACTACCCACAAAACTTTAATCAAGGAATAGGTCCTTCCAGCGGAGCACCGCCATTCATCCCCGCACATCAGCAACCACAACAATCACAATTCCCCCAAGGCAACCAGCAACAAGACTCCAATCAACAAGGTGCTCAAAACTTGGTGGCTCAAGAATTGAACGGGATGGTTTATTACTACGATCCTGCTCAAATCCCAGCTGTAGCAACTTTCCCAGCTTACCAACCACCTCCACCACAATACCCAATGCAACAAGTTGGTGGAATTGTTGGAATGGGAGGCATGATGACTCCGAGCCCGGACGGATTCTACTATCCGCAAGCACCGCCAGGCGTTGTCTACTACTCGCAGTAGATGGTGCCCCCCGACCTGCAAAAATTCTTTGTTATATTCTCTTTAATGCTTTCAGCGATCTTGTCCAGGCCGTGGGTTTCATTGTGCGTTGTGGAAGCGTTGCTGCTCTTTTCTCCGTTGCGCTGTTTTCCGTCGAAAAGATATTTGTTACCGATGATTATTGAAAAGGGTGTTGGACGATCTCTCGGTCTTCTCATACCGTCCAGTTCAACATTATGTCGGGTATTGTTAGGGAAATGCATCAGCTCTTGGCAGGTGGCTACATGCTTTTCAGCCGCCTGCATTTTCGGTATTGGCTCTTTGTTGCATGATGGTTCTCTTCATCATTGTCGTTTAAGAAAGATTTCTCTCAGGCATCCGCTGACCGTGGCCTTGGGCTGGGAGACGGTGGCTAGAAGAGTGGTAGTAGTGTCAGTAACACTGGTAGTGGTAGTGGTAGTGATTAGTGATTAAATAGGAATACCAGTGGATGATATTGGCTATTGAAACCATGTTCTCCCATCTTGATGCTGAGCGATTGTGATGGAAATACATTTTTGACTCGTCACATACGAGTACCCTCCGCAGAGCTCTATCCAATGAATTCATTAGGCCTAGAATCTACCGAGGCACCTCGTGCCATAAATCTGAATGTGACAAAAGCAAGCTCGTTCGAAAGCTCTTAGCAGTGGCAAGGTCGCACATCAAGAGCTGGAAAGAGTTTCGTGTTTGAAAGGTACCACTTTCAATGCCGCATAGCCTTGCTCCACCAAAGGTATGCGGGATGCTTAATGCTATCCCGTATCTCCGCCAAGCTCCCGTTAACACCTTACTGACGGACATAAGCCGTTGTAACAAAGAACTAGAAAACACCTTGAATCCACTTCCAGACACAGTATCATAATTTCCCCGAAGTTAGCGACTGGTATGCCGTTGTTTGCCTCACTGCTACCCTTGGATTCACTCGGTGGAGTAGCCTGATCATTCGTGACGCTATGGTATCCCGCCCGGCCGCCTCTCCTTATTCGGCTATCCACATGATGATGACTTACAAAGGTCGTCTAAGATACGACGAGGACACAATGCTACGATATAGCCACCCACTCGTTGAAATCGCAACCCTCTTGAATCTACACAATAACTAGAGCAATAAAAGTTGAAAAGAAGCAGCATTCATAGCGGTTCCGAACACTTTTGCCCTCTTTGCCCCTTTTCGCTCTCTTCTTCTCTGATTACGGTAGTGAGTGAGCTTGCGTACTCCCTCTGGAAGCCTTCTAGTCTTAGCGCTTCGGCTTATCACTCAAGGCAGCTGCATAAGTGCGCTACGGTAGCCTCCACCTCCACCTCCACTTCCACTTCCGTCTCCATCTCCCCCTCATCTCGACCTTCGTCCTCCTCCATCAACATCATCAGCCTTTACATATCGAGGACTTCATCTCGATCCTTTCCTGCCATTCTGTATCCTTCGACTACTCAGAGTCGTACAGTGCTGAGCAGACCACAGTTCGTCTTCCCATTTCTTAACTTGAAACTCTTACAGCACGTCACCGCTCGAGCTCCTTAGCTGACACGACTACAGCCTTGATCACAGTAGTTATGGCGTCCTCTTCGGCAACAAACCAGGACACTCTTGTCACCCTCAAGATCAACATTGAGGGCAGCAACAAACGATTCAAGCTTCCTCTTCGTGATCTCGGAGCCTCGACTCTTCCTGACAAGGTACGTGGGTTTCACAATTCAGCACGAGGCTCCCAATCCAGCGTCACATTTACCTGGCGTGTCAATCACTTTCACTTGTAAACTGTGCTGACCGATGAATCTGTCAACAGCTCCGATACCTACTTAATATTCCATCAACCTCTGAGGCCATCTTCGAACGTTACTCCGACAGTGCCGCAGCCTTCATCACCCTCGACCCCAACAACACCTCGGTTTACAAGCAACTTTATCGTGCTGCCAAGGCTAAGCTTAAGCTTCGTCTCAAGGTCACCGTGATTGATAAGGAGCCTATTGCTCCAAAGCCCGCCACAGTCGAGGACGAGGTTGTCGAGGAACCTAATCCAGTCAGCCCAGTCGAAGAGTCGATCAACCATAGCTTCGTTGAGCCAGCAGCAGTCATCACGCCCTCCGAGCCATACTCAGTTACCTACTCCAAGACCGGTTCCGTTGCCGACATCAACCGTTCTCTCTGCCCAGACCCCCTTGCTGAGATTCAACGTCACGCCGAGCCCAGCACTGTTGCCGAGATTCAACGTTCATTCGAGGACCTGTTGATCAACCAACCTCGTGCTGCCCACAGTGTTGCCCCCGCCATGGCGCCTTCCTGCACTCGATTCCAGCGTGATGCTCCCAGCACATACCACCATACGGAGGCTTCGAGATTGAACGACTGCTCCAGCAGCGAGATCCCGGTTACTCATGGAACTGCTGCCCGTGACAGATGGTTTACAGAGCTTGCTGGCTTGTCCAACGAGCGTGCCAAGAGCATTGCGGCTCCTCCTTCCCCGATCGTGCCAACCCGCCAACGCCCTTTCTCTGTCTACTGCAACAATTGCGACGAGCCCATCAACCATGACCACTATCACTGCAGCACCTGTGATAACGGTGACTTTGATCTCTGCCAGACTTGTGTTTCTGCCGGCGAGCTCTGTGGTGCTGATGACCACTGGATGATCAAGCGTTTCGTCAAGAACGGAACGGTCATCAACAGCACCACTGAGACTATTGCTCCCAAGCCAAAGGATAACGAGTCCAAGGTCACTCTTGTTGATCAGGAAGATCTCCAGGTTTCAGATGCTACCCGGACGTGCAACTCTTGCATTCAAGGTACGTTTAGTGATATGTTGGGATCTTGTGAACATCTACTAATATAGTGCAGAGCTTTCTGAGGAAAATTTTGTTACCTGCACATCTTGCCCCGACTACGATCTCTGCATCCCCTGCCACGTCGCCATGGAGCATGGCCACCACCCCAAGCATGCTTTCGAGAGAGCTGTTGAGGACTCCCACCTTGATGTCGTTGCTCAAGCCCTCCTCGCTCCAGGTCGCAACATTGGCCACAATGCCATCTGCGATGGTTGCGACAAGAACATTCACGGTGTCCGCCACAAGTGCCTCGACTGCCCTGACTGGGACTTCTGCTCCGACTGCATGCCAAATGCTAACTTCATCCACACCGGTCACCGATTCGTCCCCATCTACGAGCCTATCTACGATCATGCTACTTTATGTAGAGGGTTCACAAGCAAGTCTCGCCACCACGGCATCTACTGCGATGGTCCACTTTGCAAATCTAGCTCTGCTGCTCAATCTTACATCAGAGGTGATCGTTATAAGTGCGCTGTCTGCCACGACACAGACTTCTGTGCTAGCTGTGAGGCCAGCCCCTCAAACCCCCACAACAGAACTCACCCCTTGATCAAGTTCAAGACTCCAGTTCGCAACGTTAGCGTTACTACGTTAGGAGACCACGAGGATGGCCAACGCATGCCAGTCATGGGTGACCGCCGCCCAGCTACCAACTCCAAGGCAACCGAGACTAACCCAGCCCAATCTTCGAACGCCGCTACTCAAGTCCAAACTGTTGTTGACCTTCAACCCACCGAAGTTAAGGCTGAGGAGGTTGAGGCCAAGGAGCTTCCCGCAGCTGTTGTCAAGGAGGAGTTGGTTGCTCACTTCGTCAGTGATGTCGTTGCTGATGGCACTGTTCTTCCACCCAACGATATTTTCGAGCAAACCTGGTATCTCCGTAACGGTGGCACGACTGCTTGGCCCGCCGGATGCAGCGTTAAATTCGTTGGTGGTGACAACATGTGCGCCGTTGACCCTGAGCACCCAGCTAGCGTTCACGAGCTTGTTTCTGCTGCTGAGAGCACTACTTGCTACACTGAAGTTGCTCCAGGCCAGGAAACTGGTTTCACTGTCTTGATGAGAACTCCAAACCGTGCTGGTAACTTCATCTCCTACTGGCGTCTCACTGGCCCCGATGGAATGAAGTTCGGACACAGACTGTGGTGTGACGTTAACGTTAAGGAGCGCGAGCCAGTTGTTGAGGAGGTTGAGACCGTTGAGCCTCAAGTCGAGACCGAAGGTAGCCAAATGATCTTCCCTAAACTGGAGAAAGAGTCGCCAACCACAAGCATTCACAACGAGACCACCCCCATGGAACAGATCACAGTTGAGGCTGACGATTTCGATGATTTCGGTGACGACACTCTTGAGGATGACGAGACCGAGGATGGCTTCATGACTGATGAGGAGTACGATATTCTTGATGCCAGCGACGAGGAGTACCTCGCCGAGCAAACCAAAGCACACAAGAAATAAACAGTCTTCCAACACAGCATGATTGAGAGGATGCGATATGACAACAGGGTTTGAAGGCGCAAGATTGATCAACAAAGTCCAGGATAGTGGATTAACAACGGACGGAGCTTCGGGGTTCTAGGAGGATCTCTTTTCCATTTTTATTTTGCGGGTTTCTCTCATTTCACTTGTGTGTAACCGCTTTCTCGGTACTGGAGTTCTTCGCTCTATTACCTTTTTATGCACAGTCAGTAATGATGACAATACAACTTGACTTTGGACTCGTTATCAAGTAATGAGGACCTGGGCCCCGGTAGGCGACGGGAGGAGTCACTATTCATCAAATCAAATCAAACAAACAGAAACGTCAAAAAACTACAACAAAGGATCTCTTCTCTATGCTTTGTGCTTTGGGATGGGTTGTTCGTAGCAAGCAATGAAATTTGAATTCAATGAAAACTCGGTGCTTTTGGTCGTGACCGTGATATTATAAGTACGCCTGAGATTTGAGTTTAACTCTCGTGGATGGTCTTGGAGATGGAGGTGAGGTAGCCGAGGTATAGGAAATTGATTGGGAATCTGTTGGAGAGGGAGAGCGTGAGCGAGAGGGAGGGGGTGGATAGTCTCGGAGGTGCGGTAGTGAGATGCGAAACTGGTATCAGCTGCGGATGGGAGAACCGCAATAATGAGATGATGGGTCCTTGACTTCGAGTAAGCGATATATTAGAGTATACAGATTCGGTTGTTATTTGGTTATTCCCTCCAAGACAGGTATCCCAAAGCCGTTTTTAACATTTTCGAGACTATGGACCTCTTGCCTCAGTCTTTATTCTCAATTCCTCCACTATGTAGCTCTACTTTTAAGGAGACATTTGGTACTAAGTTCCACTTCCTGCTGAGCTTGAGACATCAGCACTTTTTAAGATATTAAGACCCGCTGGTTTGCTGAAAGGATCTCATTACTGAATATTCGGGCTGCTTAGCCTCATTAACTTCTTTGTCGAGGAACAGATGCAGACAGAGCAGGAGGTTCTCGCTTAACCCCCACCCTTTATTTGGTTGAGAAGGGCAATCTTGGATTCACCTCAAACAAAGCAAATGGTCTTAAAATTCATCCTCTTTCCAGTTATACAGCAATAATAAATGCAAAGCCTCTCGGAATCTAAATACCTCGGTAAAGGCCCTACTGTATTGCCCTTATACCGCCCACACTCGCAGCCCAATCGCCTTCTCTTCTCCTGGCCCAACATACCACAGAAAACTGAAGCATGGCATGATGAATATAATATGGACAAATACCACTGAAGATTACTATAGTCTTTACTTCACTTGAACCATATCATGAGAACTTCGACACCACGTCACTACGACACACTTTCAACTCAACTACGTAAGGAATGGGAACTCCAGAAAATTTGACAAAAGAGAGAAGTCGAATTAATTCTGCCTGCCCTAGCTCAAGAAAGAGAATAAGTACTTTCTTTAATCATCTTGTAATCTTACAAGAAACAAAGAAAGCAGCTTTTCCAGAGTCATTCCCTTGAAAGTTGAAACGGGCAAAGTCAAGCATGGCCACATGGCATCGTTGATCTCTTACACAAATATCCCGATGATCGGAGGTAGTTGAGGGAAGAGTGGGGTTTTATAGTTGGTGCTGGGGAGTAGGAAGGCAACTTGAGTAGGGTGAATTTTAGACCGAAGCTTAGTGAAAGGTCAAGTGCGACTATAGCTTATTTCACTTCGATTCGGAACTTTACCCTAGTTCTAAGTCCTTGTATCTCTGCTCCCCCTTCGTCTATAAAAGTCACTTTATCCTGCTGACTTTTAAAACTCAAGCCAAGAAAGTTGGTTAACGGCATATCCTAGTAAGAGCTCAAGAGATTTTTGGAGGAGAAGGCGTGACAGCAGGATAACTTATTATTTCATGAAGTTATTAGGGAGGTCAGCTAGTTAGAGCGAATCACAAAGCGACTAGGATAGGTTGCGGTGGATTTAACTGCATTGGTTATTGCGAGTTAAACATCAGATGAATAGCTTCTTATTCTCACAGCTCTCCTTAAACTGTTGCAAATTAAACATCTGACAAAATGCTCCGCATTTTAATAGCTCTGCCCAAACTGTTTCTCTTTGAGATTAGAAAACAGAAGGACACATGATGTGGAGTGGTCCGGCAGGTGAGGTTGCAAGAGGCAAAATTAGACCAATGACAAAGCTCCACCTCACCATCTCCTAGTCCCCTTGTTTGCCACCACCACCACCACCCCTCCTTTTCCCTTCCTGGCCAGAGCTATAAAGTAACCTTATAACCCAGGCTATTAACTTATGGAGGCAGCAATCAAAGTGTCAGTATAGCTCGTGCGTCCAGGTTGAACCCTGGAAGCTGGATAACTTAACTTTGAGAATTAGGAGAATAGAGAGTTCCCATGCGAATCTTATAGTGTCTATAGCAAACAAATACATACATATACTCTGGGTAGATTTTTACGACCAACACTTGCTTGCAATTACAAGTTACAACAGAAAGGATTAGGTGGACCCTGCTGCAAGTAAGACGTAGGAAAAGACTAGAATAATAAACACTCATCTTAAAGTGACAGCGGAAGATAACACGACAGCATATTTGCTATGCCTTTAAAAATCAATTGTAGAAGGAAAGGTATTCTCTAATTTTTGACAACTTAATTATTAAAAATTCTGAGAAAGCAAATTACACACCTGGGCTAACTATATCCATATTTTCACTTTTATTCTGAACTTCACTACTATAGCTGAATTCTCGGATTTCTTCCTTCCCTTCCATTATAAAAGCAACTTCGCCCTGCTAATCTAAGATTAAAGCTTGACTTCGGCTCTAGTCCCCACCCTGAGGACGCCATGTCCTGCTATATGTGCAGTAAGGGACAGGATCCAGGAAGCTTGAAGTTCAGAGGTTGTGTAATGTAAAGAAGTACCTATGGAAGCTTGTGAACGGTCAAGTGAATATCATGAGGAATCTAAAGAAACTTGTAGCAAGTTTTTAACCGTTGCCAAGCAAATATCAGACGAAATTCCCGTCCCTTTTTAAACCTGTTAAAGTGATTCTTAGACTGCTGCTCTTTGACACCACAGAGTCAACTTTAAGAAAGCAACAGAAAGTGGACTGGAATGATTAAGTGGCTGGGGACATAATCACAGCTCTCAAGGATAGCGGCAAACTGTTGTGGAAGGGCGATACAGTTCAGGACTTGAAATGAAGAGTGGTGCCTCCGTTTAAAAGGGGGGGTTAGGTTGTGGGGCTTTATAGATGGGGGCTCGAAGACTCTGTTTTCAGTAGTATTTTTTTATAGAATTCCTTAAAATTACAATACAAAGCACAG
>JAPZPB010000043.1:65041-140130 GCA_037952635.1 Bryoglossum gracile | reverse complement strand
TCTATCTTAGCCCGTCCGACACCCCTCCGCGGCCCCTGCCGTGGCGTCATCTCGCGCGCTACTGGGGGGCGGTCGTCTCCGCGGGGGGGGGGGTGTCAGGGGTCGAGGTCGAGGCCAAGATCGAAGTCAAGGTCGAGGTCAAGGTCGAGGTCAGGCGTACAGTATTGCAATAAATATATATATACGTCGAAGTATAATTATGGTCGGGGGTGGGGGTCGGGGTCGGGGTCGGGGATCAATTTGGTTGCTCGCCGTTGGTTGCCAGTCGGGAATGGACCCAACGTGCCCTGCAGGCGTGGTTGGTGACAACCAGCGTGACAAGTCTGTAGTACAGCAATTGCGGGGGTCTGAGTTGTGAAAGGCGGGGCAGTCCCAGGCTTTGCCTTGATTGGGCTTAGGGGCTGCCAAGTGCTGCTTACTCGTTATGTACCTCATATATACAGCACTGTACTGTACTGTAAGTGCTGAACGCTCCACTCCACTCCAGTCCAGTCCAGTCCAGTCCAGTCCAGTACTTGTACAAGTAAAGACCGCGTCAGAGTCAGACAACTCACCTGCGCAAGTCAAGCCTTCAAGCCTTCAAGCCTTCAAGCCTTCAAGCCGTCAAACCGTCAAACCGTCAAACCTCCAAGCCTCTCCTCAAGTCTCCAAGTCCTCCAAGCCAGAGACCAAACAAAGCTGCAAGCATTCCTTCCTCTCGTCCCACAACACCGTGGCTTTTTGCCTCCCTTCGTCCTTGCAAGTAAGTCAATGGTCAATCATTAAAACAAGTTTTCGGCCTCTCTCGAACCCTTCAACCAAAACCACCGCAGACGCGAGACACATCAATAATTACCTGACAATCCCGCCTTCCTCACGTCGGTGGCGTCCAAGAGCGTTCCGACTTGCACTTGTACCGTACTTGTATGGAATTCCATCGTACGAGAAAAGGCAGGTAGGTACAGTACTGTACAGTACAGCACTTGTGCAAGTGAGGTGCAAGGCAAGGCAAGGCAAGGCAAGGTAAGGTTGCTCGATTGCTTCCATGATCTGGGAAGTTAACAGTACGGGACGGCTGGTGAGACCCGTGGCATCTGCAAGTCATGGTTATTCTCGAGGAATAAGCCTCTCCTGTCAGCCTCCCCAGTTAGCTTCTACCCCGCCATACCAAAGGATGGAAGTCCTGGTACTGTAGTCAGATTACCATACCAGACTTCGTCCTGCGCTGTACTGGAGAGAAAGACACCATGTTTCATCGTCTCGTCTAAACATTCAGGAGAATCACGAGACTGAAGACTACCCCGCCACGCAGCCAGCTTCTCCTCACTTCACGAACCCCAAAGCCTCAATACGGACGAGTATGTATAGCACAGTGCCCTACTACAGTAAGAATTGGCCCCCTCCCGTACTGTTGCGTACCGCACTGTGCGATTAGTAAGCGGTGGTTGCATATGAAAAAGCCAATCACAATACGCCCATTAAGCCCTCCGAAGGTTGTTGCGACATACCCTCCGCAGACTTCTGGAAAGGACCTTGAACTTTGTACAGTCTGGCATTTCCCCGTTATTGTAGATGTGGTCAAGGCCCGCCCTGTCTTGGAAAGGCACTGTACTGTATAGCCTTCCTCCCAAATACCATACTGTAGCTCCTGTAGCTACTGTACCTACTCTACTGTACCTACTGTACCTTGGTACCGTACCTAGTACCTACTTACAGTACTGTACTGTACAGTAGCATGCATGCATGCATGCAGACTGCTAAGACCCTGAAAGCGAAGTTCCTCGGGACTACAGTATTATATTTTGATGCTCACTCTAAGCCTCTCTCAATTGGCTCCCGAGGCCATCTTCGGTTCGGATCAATGCGAAGCGCCGGTACCTCAAGACAGGAGAGAGAGGGGAGAGAGGGGAGAGAGGAGAGTTCGAAGAATTAAGTAGACACGGTAGAGTACAGTACAGTAAGTGCAGGGATGAAATTTGCTGTCGCCACACTGTACTGTAACTTGCAAATGGCATCCCGGCCGACAGCTTTCGTAATGTACTTGTACAAGTACGAAAGCACAGTACTACCAAGTATACTTAGTCTAGTCTGGGGAAGCGAGCTTACTCGTTCGTCCCGCAACCCGTCGACAGCTAGGTACGAAGGTACTCCCGCACCTACGTACAGTACTTGTACTCTACCTAGTCGATCGCTCGCAACAGGCCTCACCGTTTTTTCGATTCGTCCCGTCTCTGCATCTCTGCATCTCCCCGTTGTCTGGTATCAAAAGTCTTCCCGTCTCGCCGTCACGCCAAGAGTTGGAGCGACCTTGGAGATAAAACCAGACATGCCTCTCCGTCCTTGGAGTCCAAAGCCCTCATCGCCTTCGGTGGCTGCGTAACTCACGAGTTAGAGCTTCGGTTGCTCACACAACCCCCCGACGCAGCTCAATATCCTCTCCAAACCTCAAAAATATCTGCAACATGTCCAAAGCCAACGAGGCCATTAAGGCCCACCAGGGCCTCAAGCCAACCTCCTTTGCCATTCGCAAGATGTCCGCCGTCAACGCGGATATGCCACAACTTCTGGACGAAGCCAAAAATGCCACCAAGGGAGAAAAAAACATGTCCATCATGCAAGCCCTCAAGACATATCCCAAGGCAGTTGCATTCAGCATGATTCTCTCTACAGCCATCATCATGGAAGGCTACGACATCGTCCTCCTCGCCAATTTCTACGCCTTCCCCTCATTCAACAAGCGATACGGCAAAGCAACAGGCGATCCCACAAACCCCTATCAGATTCCTGCTCCATGGCAAGCGGGTTTGTCAAATGGCGCCAATATTGGAGAAATTCTCGGCCTATTCATCAATGGCATTGTGAGCGAGAGATATGGGTACAGGATGACTATGATTGTGTCTTTGGTCGCGGTTGCTGGGTTCATTTTCATTCCATTCTTTGCTAGGAACTTAATTGACTTGCAGGTTGGGGAGATTCTTTGTGGGATTCCGTGGGGTGTGTTTCAGACTTTGACTACAGCTTACGCTTCAGAAGTCTGTCCTGTGCAGCTTCGTGCGTATCTCACGACTTACGTCAATCTCTGTTGGGTCATTGGGCAGTTAATTGGGTCTGGTGTTTTGAGGGCTCTCGTCCAAAGAACCGATCAGTGGAGTTATCGTATCCCATTCGTAAGTCTAGCTTTCCTCCGAACTCTCTCTACAGCTACAGACTAGAACCCTATTTCCAACTTACCTCGGTTCAAACACTGTTCCGGTTTATATGTTCCCCTATTTTAACTTCGCTTAGGCAATCCAATGGATCTGGCCCGTCCCCATCATAATCGGCGTGATCCTCGCCCCCGAATCCCCATGGTAAGCCTCTTCCCCCACCTCAACACTCACCCACTAATACACCCACCCAGGTGGCTCATCCGCCGCGGGCGTATTGAAGACGCCAAACTCGCTCTCCGTAAACTCACATCCGCCAAGAACGCCGACGAATCATTCAACGTGGAAGACACAATCGCCATGATGGTAACCACCAACGAGCTCGAAAAAGCCCTGGAATCCGGAACAGGTTACATGGATTGCTTCAAAGGCATTGATCTCCGCCGAACAGAGATCGTGTGTGTAACCTGGGTGATTCAGAATCTGTGTGGGAGCGCTTTTATGGGGTATTCAACGTATTTCTATGAGCAGGCTGGACTTCCGGTTCTGGATGCGTTTGATATGTCTATGGCTCAGGTATATCCCCTCACCCACCCCAAAATCGTGCTCTAATAGCGAGCAGTACTCTATCGGCATTCTCGGTAGTTTGGGCTCCTGGTTCCTTATGTCCTACGCCGGCCGCCGCACCCTTTACGTCAACGGCCTGGCCCTCCTAACCCTAGTCCTGCTCCTCATTGGGTTGGTTTCCATCTCGAACTCCAAAGGAGCAGCATGGGGTATCGGTTCTCTCCTCCTATTCTACACCTTCGTCTACGACATCACCGTCGGACCCGTCTGCTATTCACTGATTGCTGAAATCCCCTCCACGCGATTGAAGACCAAGTCGATTGTCTTGGCTAGAAATATCTACAACGTGTTTGGCATTGTGAATGGGGTGATCGTCCCGTATATGCTGAATCCAACAGCTTGGAATTGGAAGGGCAAGGCGGGGTTCTTTTGGGCTGGGATGTGCTTTTTGTGTTTTGTGTGGACTTACTTTCGATTGCCTGAACCGAAAGGACGCACTTACGGTGAATTGGATATTCTTTTTGAGAGGAAGATTTCAGCGAAGAAGTTTAGAGTGACGAACGTGAGCCCACTGGCTTTGGAGACCGACAGGGTTGTTGAGACGGAGGAGAGTGAGAAGGTGTCGAGGGATCACGTTGAGGTTGCGTAGGAGCACTCCAAACATGGCTCTTCAGTAGGCTGGGTTGCAGTTGAGCGAAACGACTGCTGGTGCTGACGAGTTCTGGACTGGTAATTTTGCTACTGCGAATTTCGGAATCGACGATGCCTACCGTTTGCACATTTGACTTGCTATCAATGAACGAAGAAATATAAATATCCCTATGAGTGGAAAGCCTGGATTCTATCTCTGCTTTTCAGACTACTTCCGGTCTCCTTGAGCGCATCAAGCATTGGAAGAGTTCCTGACCAGGGCCACTGCTTGATTTCATTGACAGACTCACCTTTGAGCTCCAAGCTTGATCCCAGATTTTCAATTCTTAAAACATCTCTACTCCCAAATTACAACTGGATTTGAATTCACTGAGCTAGGGGGCCAGCTGGAGAAGTTAGAGAGTAGGTCACCTGATTCGCCCTCATTGTTATTTGTTTGTTGCCTTGATATCAAGGCATTTATAATCAGAGCGCAATATCAGCAAAGTTATATTTCCTCCATCCCAATGCTACACACAAGCTTTCACATTCCACCTGATACTCCCAACACCTTATTATCCCAAATTGAAATCTGATGACACAGCAGATATAGCAAATCCTGATTCTCATCCATAAGGGACCAGGCGAGAAGATGCTTCTCAAACAATAATTCACGGCGGCTAGGAGGATAGCTCCGAAAAGTGGTAGAGCTTGAACCCCAGTTTGCCACCGCCCGACTCGATCCGGAATCTGCTGAACTACATTATAAGTATATTACTAACGCTAGAAGCTATGTCAAAGGAGCTCGAGCTCCGGTTTCTCTTCCTATCAAACGTTTCTGTTGCAGTGAAATTGCAAAATGCTACTGCAAGTAGGTGAATGCAAGTGCTGTGCGAAGATTTCTGCATGTCGGTCCTAGCCGTTATCACGCTTCTGAGAGCAGGAATAATTTAATGCATTTTTTTGCTGCCCAAGCTGCCGGCCCCGATTATATTGACTAGTGTCTGAAAAATATTCGTTGAACAAAGGTATAGGATGCGTAAACGAATCAAGGTGGACGTGTTACCAGCTCATGAAGTCATGATCTAATCAGTAGCAGCCGGGCATGGGTCTCTTGCGGCTCTATATATCCATTTTTTCTGTTGACCCCCACATTTCCCTTTTAACACATACAACTTTGTTGAAGAATTGAATAATCAGTACAGAGAGAGAGTATTTCAAAATGGCATCAACAAAGCCCGCCGGAGATGGTTTCCGTAACTATCAAGATAATAGATCTGCGAAGTCTCGGTTAACTCTCCCAATTACACCCTCTACGTGAACAGATCTAATATCACACAGAGACGCAGTCTATACAACCGCCAATGGCCCATATGAGGCTCAGCGTATGGGAGAGAATGGCCCCCTCCTCTCCCACTTCGACTGCGAGCGCATCCCCGAACGAGTAGTTCACGGGAGCCCACAGACGGTTTGGAGTCTGTGCTTAGCCGACATGTTCAAACCTGGAAAGAATGCCCCGCCACTGTGCGCTTCTCCACGTCGGCGGCGAGCCTGGGAGATCCAAGAGGCTTCTCCATCAAGTTCAAGACCGACGATGGCAACTCGGATTTGGTAGCCAACAACACCTCCGTCTTCTTCCTTCGCGACCCCGCCAAGTTCTTTCACTTTATCCACACGCAAAAACGTAACCCACTAACCCACTCCACACACGCGGACGACCCGGCCTCATTCTGCGACTAGCCGTTCCAAAACCCCGAGTCTGTACACCATGTCATGATTCTCATGGGCGATCGAGGAATCCCAGACGGATACCGCCACATGCACGGCTACCTAGGCCATTCCGTCAAACTGGTCAATAAGAACGGTGAATGGGCTTACTGCCAATTCCATATGAAATCCCAGCAAGGAACAAAGTTCATCACCCAAGAAGACTCCGCGAACTACAGTCCCGACGACTCCCAACAAGACTTGTACGAAGCCATCGAGCGCGGCGACTGCCCCAAATAGTCCGTCGAAGTGCAAACAATGACTCCTTAGGATGCCGGGGAGCTGTGGGAAACCGAAAAGATCAGTGTCTTTGGCTTAACATACGTGTAGCCACACTCTCTAAGTTTCCTTTAAGTAAGGTCGGCGAATTCGAATTGAACGAGAACGCAAAGAACTACTTTGCCGAAATCGAGGGGAAGCCAACGGCCGCCTGTGACGAGTGAGGTGAATAGCCATGATAATGGTATTAATGGGGCGGATGGTGCAAAGCCTTTGTTTAATTGAGATGGGTGAGATGTATATACATATGATTTAGTAAATTTGATTTCTTTTGAAGGCGACTTTTGATTTTTAGACTTGATTCCTGAGTGACCTCGTCATTGATTTCATACCCTGGCATATGAGATGAGCTAATCATGTTCTGTGTAAGTTTTATCCTGTCCTGATGATACAAAACGGGAGGGATTAGAGTGTCCCAACACGAGACTAAACATTGTTCACAAGTCAGTAACCCAATCCGCCAACACGGGAATTTAGCTCCAGCCGCTGGCAGCCGTGCTTTTTCAACCCTTGTCCAACTCTTGACATCCAGTTTATAGCCGTTTCTTCTTATCAATATTTAGACCGCCACAGAAGCCGTCCCCTCCATCGCCATTCTTGGATCCCTACTCACACCCTCTCTACAACCTCTCTGGCTACTGATCTCCCTACTCGCCCCCGCACAATCCCCCGCTTGCCCTAGCCCCGCACTATGCGACAACCCAGAATTCGGTATTTTATGCATTGGCTTCACACCCCTCACAACCTTAATATAAGTACTCTCACTCGAGGCACTCTGTCTCCTCTCAACATGATCCTCAAGATCACAGGCGCAGCAAATAAAGCACAGACAACTTGCACTCTTGATCCACCATTCGTCGAGTTTCTCTTTGGCTTTGTTGGTGATGCATTTCCAGCACCAGGGTTCGTCAGCTTCTTGGATTGAGCTGTTGGAACTGGCTGCCAAGCCAAGGAAGGGGAGGGAGGCGTTGGAGCGTTGCGGCGACACGTTGGGGGTTGTGGCACGGGAGTTGACAGAATTTGCACAGAGGGCACCAGTCATGATGGGGACTGTGGATGAGATGGAAGGGGTTCGACACACGAGACTGAGGTCGGGGATGCTTAGCAAGCTTTGATTTGTATTGGCAGGGGCTAGGGTAGCTATTTGTGATATGATTGTGGAATCGAGGTTGGTTGAGTGCGGTGGAGTAATTCCGAGGCCTGGTATTAAGCCTCTGTGTGTTGGAGAGCTTGTTAGGAAATAGCTGTATTCTGTACTTGGAGGGATTGAAGTGTGATGATTGACGTTGCTCCTAGAATTGAGAGCAATCCGGGTTGGGCGATGTGGACATTTAGCTGTTGCTGGTGTGCTCTGATCCATCGGAATAGCTTGCATTGGACTCAGAGGATGGAGAGCAAGAGTGCTGGTTGATTCAATTGCTGTTTGAAGGTTGACCATCTCTGAATCTCTGGCTGTAGCTGAAGGTGTGAATCGTACTTTTTGAATACGCTTACGCTTCCCTTTGGGTTTGGTTCTTGGTGATCCTGCATCGGTGCGGATGCTCATTGGAACGACAGGTGAGGGAGCTGCAGCGGTGTTGGCTTTCGCAATAGGGGCATTAGCAAATGGATGTTGATCAATAGGTCCATAGACACTACGGATTGGTCTGAATCTGGGTGCAGTCCGACCTCTGACAGGAGTAGATACAGACCTACCCCATACAGCTGCTTGAGGTGGTGGGACACGTGAAGAAAGCGTGACGCCAGATGCTGGAAGACCAAAAAGTCTTTGAAGTCTACTTTGCACACCAAGCTGATTGCGAGGATCTCGAACTCGGGGAGGAGCAGCTTGAGCTGCAGTCCAGGATGGCATTCCTTCTGGAGTTGGTTGCCGGACAATAGGAGGCTGCACAGGACTCTTCGGCTCAGCATATATCTCTTGGGCTGGTGACTCCTGTCGTGTCTCCTGGTCTATCTTTGCGCAAGCATCATGATATGACCGTTTGATCAAGGCAAGGTCATCAAGACTGAAAGATACCTTCCGTCGTGGACTCCTAGCAACAACAAAACTATCGCGGTGACTGAGGAATGGAAAATTCGGCATGTCATCTGCTGACTTCGTAGTTCTTAGTGTCGTGTAACTCTTCTGCTCAGTGATCGTATCCAGGATGGTACCATGGCCATAGAGAAAATCTGTATCCTCGATCAAAGTTGTATTCGTGACTTCAAATACCGTGGCCACAGCAGATTGTTTTCGGTTCTCGTCATTGGGTGCGCCATCGCTCACTGGTAATCCGCGAGGGGGTAAAGGAAATAACTCGATCTGATTGTTGGTCTCGTCGCTTGTAGACGCCGAGAAATAAACTGCTTCGAAAATAGAATCGTGCGAGCTTGGATAATCTTCGGAGGAATCAGGACGGATAAAAGAACCCTTGCGGCGAAGAGTCCTGGGTAATGAAGGTGATGGCGATATCGTGCGTAAGGGCTCTCGTGTCGGTGAGGACGCGAGAGCTTTTGGAAGTATGCTTAGTGAAGCCATGTTGTTTCCAAAATCTAAACATGAGCATGAGAATTCAAGGCTCCGAAGCACGCACCTGATGACAATAATCAATTTATCGAAAGGGAATGGGTAAATTGAGGTTCATGCTGCACTGGAAAAGGAAAGAAGTTGGAATTGCTTCTTTTTAGCAATATAGTCTAGCCAGCCTACCCCTCACTCCTTCCTAACCACATAAACGCCATCGCTATGCAAAATTCAGAAGCCACAACCAGGTTAATACCTTGAAACTTGAAGCGAAAAAAGGCTAAGAAGTCGAGACGACATGAATTGGTATGCTTGAGAATTCGAGACCATCTGGAGAAGTCAAGGCTTCCCGGACATAACAGTCCAGCAGATTATTCAAAACCGTCTTGATAATCGAAATGATCTTAAAATTCGAAACTACCTAGTGTTCCGGACCCTTTTAATATTTGAGGTGGTCTCGATACTCGTAGAGAGGGAATGAGACGATAAGCCTGGTATGTACGACCATTAAATACCTGACAGTTTTGATATTCGAGCTGTGTCCCTAAGAACTAGGAGCTCAAGAAGTTAGGCCTTCCGCAGCCAGTGCCTTTCTGTATTCCTTTGATGCCTTCTGCAGAGTCTTGATCGTAGGTTCCATCATCGCCTTGATAACTTTCTCTCCTCCACCAACCGAATCTTCCTTCCAGGGTCTCTTCTTTCCTGTAGTCTGGAATAAGTCCCTAATCTGCTGTTTCTGCCTGGCAATGACATCCTGCCGCTCCTTCTCTGCATCAGCTGCAACTGCGTTGATGCGATCCATAGCTCTCTCTAAAGTTTCCACCATTTTGGCTAGTTCTCCTGCACGGTCTGGATCACCAGAGAGGAAAACCAGCCAGAAGTGATGAAGAAACTCAGTGGTGGTTGCGTGTGTCAAAGTCAGTCTGTCGAAAATCTTCTGGGATAGTCCGGATAGCGACGCTTGCGTATTTGATCCTTCGAGTTCTGCCCGGCGAGCCTTCATACCTTCTAAGACCTGCTTCTGAGCATCTGCGATGCTGGCTCTACTACCAACATGAGGAACCTTCGCTTCCTCATCCTCACTATCACTGTCTTCGTTAACACCGGTCATCGCTCGCAAGTCCAGTCCACCTGTTGTATCGCAATCCATGACCTTAGGATCGATACCGTGTTGCAACTCATAAATAAGCTCCGAGGGGACCTGCATGGCATACAAAGTGGCTTCTGCTGATAGAATCGACTTTTCACTAGAGAAGAATCGACTTTGCTCCTTAATGTTGAGCATGATCCGGTTCTCTTTAGCGTCGCCTCGTAAATCCCTGAGAGCCAATAAATTGAAAGTCTCCTCATCCATTCCAATCGGGTCTGCAGGATCAACGTCGGATGGTGCAACATGGGCCATGATCTTTTCACTCAGGCTGTTCAGTGTGCGGATAATTGGGGCGTTCGAAGACGATCCTGGAATCATGGTAAAATCCTTCCGGTTCCCACTCTTCTGACCTCCTTGGTTCTCTTCATTTCCCTCGAGATCGATGACATTGGGGATGTGTGCCCCAAGTAATCTCCGAGCGAGACCATCGTCGGCGCCTACGTCTTTCAAGTATTTGTCAAATGTCGGATCAGTCGGGTCGGCATCGACGATTCTCTCCCCCTTCAGCTTCTTGAACAATCTGCTCAGAAAGAATCTTGACCAAAAATCTGGCTCCTTGAGTTTTGGGACGTTTAGATCGTACACGTGCCGTACCAAGGGATGTTGGCTGAAAATCAGCTGCACCTGCTCAGCACTGATGTTCAGCTTCAGCTCTCCATTCTCTCCTTGACGTGGCTTCACAGCAGACAAAACGTTGTAGGCGCCTCGTTTCTGATTCGACTCGACTCCATGTGCTCGCAAAATTGTCGTTCTTGTGGACCAAAATTGCGTGTTGAATTGCGAATCAGAGATGGTGTCCGGCTTGGTACGTCTCGCTTCCATGTAAGTCTGATGGAGTGAAGGCTCTTTCTTCATAAGAGACTGCTGCAACTCGATATCGGTCTTTAGCTGAGCGTCATCAAGCCATCTTGCAGCTCCAGAAACTGGTTTTGAAGTCATGGCACCAGCGATTGCCATCGCAGCAGACGTGCTGGTGGCGGGGTGTTCGGCGGCCTTCGCAGCGGTCTGGGGTTTGGCGACAATAGCATCGTTCGACTTGAGTGCACTGATAAGATTCGCAAGCACCTCTTTGATTGCGTTTGCCTCTGCTCTTGGATTTGAAGGAGAGTTGAAGGCGAACGAATGAGCAACAGGCTCGGCGGCATCAGGTGACTTCTCAAGAATCCTCAGCATCACCTTGGGGTTAGTTTCAGGTGTCTGCTGCAAGTCTACCTCTTGTCAGTCCTAAGTTCATAATCTTCCAGATATCGACACATACTGCTGATATCTGCAACAGCAATAGTGACCGTGACATTCTTTTCTGAAGGGGCCAGGGGAACCCATTCCACAGATTTCTGGTCTTTTGATATGCTCAGCGTTCCCTCTTTCTTCTTGTAAGTGGCTGATCCCTTGATGGGTGCCATCTCTCGATTTTAATGAGCTCTCTCCACCATTCCAGCTTGCCAAAGCGCCAGCGGCGGGCGATATGCAATAGTGAAGGCTTCCTTGGACTGCTCAAAGCTTACAGCTTCAATATGTCGGGAGAACGGGTTATTGCAGTTTGCAATGTGGTTTCCTTCCGGTGTCGTGTGCTTTTTAAGAAGCACCACTGCTTTTTACCTGTTGTGCAAAGGCGGAATATGTTGTTGGCCGTTTTGCAGGCGTTGATGGAGTTAAAACGGCCTCCCTGCCTGGAAGTATCTCAGAAAGTCATGATTCAAGCCACACATTCGTTGTGACGCCTTGAGGTGCCTCAGGCCAGAGTGTGGCTGGCTCATGCTTCCTTCCCGGGTTCCGCCTGAGGACAAAAAGCGGCATCAGAATATTCACCAGGTGCTGGATTTGCCACGGTAGCTAAGTTGTTTCCTATAGTTGGTTAACTCTCAGACCTTGAGTACTTGGGAAACTTGAATATTATAAGTATTTTGAAATATCAAGTGATTTCCCTTTATCTCGATCTATCCGGAATATCTCCAGTTGAGAGATGTTGACTAATATGTGTTGCCGCTTTGTCTGTCCACGGATGTGCTCCCCCGGGATTTGCCAACGGCAAAATTCCGACAGCCTTGGTTGCTCACGTCTTTCCTAAACTTGTCCTATTTCCCTCATTTCCATCATTTCCAACCACAACCTCGTGGTTCGCATTGATCTCTTGATCTCTCGTTCAGCTTGTCGTTCTTGGTATTTGCCCTCTGCATTGACTGCACAATGTTGAGAACGTCTCTCCGCCAGAAGAGCTCCCAGCTCTTGAAAGCTGGCAGCTCAGCTCGAACGCTCTGTACGACCTCGCGATCTACTCTCCCTGCCACGAAATCCTTCTCGAAGCCCTCTCTCTCCTTGAAACGACCTCTGTTAGCCATCAACCAACGACGATATGCTGCAAACACCGCCTCTTCGCCGGATCCCAATGATTCGTTCCTCTCTGGCAGCGGTGCAAACTACATCGACGAGATGTATATGCAATGGAAAGAGGACCCCAAAAGCGTCCACATCTCGTGGCAGGTCTACTTCCGGAATATGGAGAGCGGTGATATGCCCATGTCGCAAGCTTTCACCCCCCCGCCAAACCTCGTCCCACAGCCAGCAGGAGGAGTTCTCTCGCCAGGGCTCGGAATGGCTGGTCACGGCTCCGATATCACGAATCACTTGAAGGTCCAGCTTCTTGTCCGAGCATACCAAGCCAGAGGTCACCACAAGGCCAACATTGACCCCTTGGGTATCAGACGCGAGGCCAAGGAATTTGGGTATGCGAAACCCAAGGAGCTCGAGCTTAGCCATTACAACTTCACAGAGAAGGATCTTGATACCGAGTATGAGCTTGGTCCGGGTATTCTGCCACGATTCAAGAAGGATGGCCGTGATAAGATGAGCCTTCGAGACATCATTACCGCATGTGAGCGCATCTACTGTGGCTCCTACGGTATCGAATATATCCATATCCCCGATAGGAAAGAGTGCGACTGGCTGCGCGAGCGCGTTGAGATCGAGCAACCTTTCAAATACTCTATTGATGAGAAGCGCCGAATTCTGGATCGTTTAATCTGGAGTTCAAGTTTCGAGAGTTTCTTGGCGACCAAGTATCCTAACGACAAGCGTTTTGGCTTGGAGGGTTGCGAAACTTTGGTACCTGGAATGAAAGCTTTGATTGATCGCAGTGTCGACTTTGGTGTCAAGGATATCGTCATTGGAATGCCCCATCGTGGTCGTCTCAACGTCCTCAGTAACGTCGTCCGTAAGCCAAACGAGTCCATCTTCAGTGAGTTCGGAGGAACTGCTGCTGCTGAGGATGAGGGATCCGGTGACGTGAAATACCATTTGGGAATGAATTTCGAGCGACCTACTCCTTCTGGAAAGCGTGTTCAGTTGTCTCTAGTTGCCAACCCCTCCCACTTGGAAGCCGAGGATCCCGTTGTTCTGGGTAAGACCAGAGCTATTCAACACTACAACAGTGATGAGAAGGAGCACAACACTGCCATGGGTGTTCTTCTTCACGGTGACGCTGCCTTTGCTGCTCAAGGTGTCGTTTACGAATGTTTGGGTTTCCACGCACTGCCTGCTTACTCGACTGGCGGTACCATTCACTTGGTTGTGAACAACCAGATCGGTTTCACCACTGATCCTCGTTTTGCTCGCTCCACTGCCTACTGTACCGACATTGCCAAGGCTATCGATGCTCCTGTCTTCCACGTCAACGCTGATGATGTTGAGGCTGTCAACTATGTCTGTCAATTGGCTGCCGACTGGCGTGCGGAGTTCCGCAAGGATGTGGTTATCGATCTTGTTTGCTATCGTAAGCACGGTCACAACGAGACCGATCAACCTTCCTTCACCCAGCCCCTGATGTACAAGCGTATCCAATCTCATGAGCCCCAAATCGATATCTATATCAACCAGCTCTTGAAAGATGGAAGCTTCACTAAGGAGGACATTGATGAGCACAGAAAATGGGTGTGGGGTATGTTGGAGGATTCGTTCACCAAGAGCAAGGACTACCAGCCAACCTCTAAGGAATGGACCACCTCCGCCTGGAACGGATTCAAGTCGCCCAAGGAATTAGCTACTGAGATCCTTCCTCACAACCCCACTGGCATTCAACGCGATACTCTCGAGCACATTGGTACCATGATCGGCACAGCTCCTGATGACTTTAATGTTCACCGCAACCTCAAGCGTATTCTCTCCAACCGTGTCAAAACTGTCACTGAGGGGAAGAACATCGATTGGTCAACCGCTGAAGCTCTTGCCTTCGGATCTCTCGTCACTGAAGGCCACCACGTCCGTGTCTCTGGCCAGGATGTTGAGCGTGGTACTTTCTCCCAGAGACACGCTGTCTTCCACGATCAGGAGAACGAGGCTACCTACACTCCCCTGCAACACATCAGCAAGGATCAAGGCAAATTCGTCATCGCTAACTCCTCGTTAAGCGAATTCGGTGCTCTTGGGTTCGAATACGGATACTCTCTATCTTCCCCTAACGCCCTTGTCATGTGGGAAGCCCAATTCGGTGATTTCGCCAACAATGCTCAATGTATCATTGATCAATTCATTGCTTCTGGTGAAGTCAAATGGATGCAAAGATCGGGTCTTGTCATGTCATTGCCTCATGGCTATGATGGCCAAGGACCTGAGCACTCTTCTGGACGTATGGAGAGATACTTGCAACTCTGTAACGAAGATCCCCGTATCTTCCCAACCCCCGACAAGCTTGACCGCCAACATCAAGATTGTAACATGCAAATTGCTTACATGACTGAGCCCTCCAATTTGTTCCACATCTTAAGACGCCAGATGAACAGACAATTCCGCAAGCGTAAGTTACACTGTCCCTAAAATATATAATATTCTAACACAACTATCAGCCCTCATCATCTTCTTCTCCAAATCCCTCCTCCGCCACCCTATGTGCAGATCTTCCATTGAGGACTTCACTGGCGAGTCCCAATTCCAATGGATTATTCCCGATCCAGAGCATGGCAAGAAAATCAACGAGCCTGAAGAGATTGACCGTATTATTCTCTGTACTGGTCAGGTTTATACTGCTCTTTACAAGCACCGTGAAGAGCAGGGCTTCAAGAACGCAGCAATCACTCGTGTGGAACAACTCAATCCCTTCCCATGGCAACAACTCAAGGAAAACCTCGACATGTACCCCAACGCCAAGACCATTGTTTGGTGTCAAGAAGAGCCCCTGAACGCCGGAGCTTGGTCTTTCACCCAACCCAGAATCGAGACTCTCTTGAACGAGACAGAGCACCACGACCGCAAGCATGTCATGTATGCTGGACGAAACCCAAGTGCTAGTGTGGCCACTGGATTGAAGGCCAGCCACACGAAGGAGGAGAAGGAGCTGTTGGAAGTTGCGTTTAGCGTTACCCAAGACAAGCTCAAGGGAGAATAGATGTGCATGTAATAATAAAAGTCGACGTTGATACCGAATTGGGTTGGGCGGGGGTGCATTAGATTTGTATTATTGTACAGAATTGCCGGGTAGGTTTTCTCGTTTTTGAGCGCTCACATGCGGCTACCTTCTAGGTAGTCCACCACTCTATTGCTCAAATACCATGATTCCCAAGTTTGAAGTTGGATTCTAGTCTGCCAAAATTGTGAACAAGACGAACTTGGTGAAGCTTCCAAATGTGTCCTCTTGTAAGTCCAGAAAGATGTACAGGTTTCCAGTATTGTTCAAGCCGGCTTGAGCTTTATCTGAAGCTCCAGGATTTCCATCTCGTCTCCAGAGACTCCGAAAACCCTCTTTTGAGTAATGGGTTGTGCTACACTCTGTGTCCGCTGCGAGATTGTCAACCTTGTGATACACCGTAAAGCTCAACTGAAAGTTTACAATGGGAAGCTCAAGGAGGGGAGGGGAGGGGTGAATTTCTTGTCCGTGCACTCCCTTGTCGCAGCAGGACGTCATTGTGCAGGACCAAGGCCAAAAGCTCCAAACTCCAACCCCAGGGCTGGATACCTTCGTAGAGAAAGTCAATGAAGATTTCCACGTTTCGAAATGCACTTATGAATTCGTGATCCAGCTTTCCTTCATGTCTCCTCTCGTTCCTGTCTTCTCCCGTTCTGTTATTCTGCCTTCCAATATGTGTTCGGCAATCTCGCTCTGGACTCGTGTCGGCATAGCTTCGAACGCTCCCAGCCAACCTCACATCCTAAATAGTTTTCGTAGCAGACCGCAAACCTCACTCCCAACACCTTTCTTTCCACAACGTACAAGAGCATTCTCTGTCATAGCTACAAGAAAGCAAGATCCAGCCGCCAAAGCCAAAGAATTGAATCAGAAAGGCTTGGAAGACCAAGAAGACGGCTTCAACCAGCAGATCGACAATGCGATTAGAGAAGCAAAGGAATTGCAGGCCAGGACTCCATGGCATAGGGAAGGGAGTGATAAACCACCTGCGAAGATGATGCGGAGTGTTGGTGCTATGACTAAGGGTGTGTTCTTTTCCCTTCCCTGTTCCATCACCCATCTTTCCCAGAGTCCATTTGTTAATATATCTGTGTTCGGCAACAGGCAAACTCCTCACCACCCCCTCCCGCCTTCTCAAATTAATTCTGCCTCTTATAACCCACGAAAAAAACACCGACCGCAAATCTATCGAACCTCTAGCCCTGCTCGTCCACCCCCAACAACCCCTCTCCTACCTCGAGCGGCTAATACAATCCGAATTACCAATGATAAAAGGAAAAGACGGGAAAGAAAAGGTTCCAGAGGTACATTTCAAAGCCGAAGACAGCGCCCAGGACGAAATCGCAACGGACAAGAGTGGTGAGTGGGAGGAGGAGGGAAGTGAGGAGACGATGGTTGATGGTAAGAAAGTGAAGTTGGGGAAGATTGACCCAGAGGCTAGTGTTAAGAAACGAGAGGACAAGGAGGAGGGGAGAAGGAGCAAGAAGAAAGAGAAAGCGGATAGTCTAGAGGAATTGGACGAGAAAGCTCTGCTGCAACAAGGTCTCCGTGGTGGACCCGGTGAGGGAGGAGTAGAGTCATATTCTGGGAAAGGACATGAAGCGTCTTCTTCCGCCAAAGAGGCACGCTTCGTACGCTGGTCGTCGTCCACTGAAATAGGTGACTTTATCCGAGACGCAGCACGCGGAAAAGAATTTGCCGTCGAGATCGAAGGCGCTTCAAAAGAGATCAGAGTCGGAGTACCTAGCTTCAACGACCGGACACACTATCTCCGAATAAGACTGAGGAAAACAACAAGTAAGCTAGCGAATCTAGCGAGTGTGAAGAAGGAGTGTGACGAGCTGGCTCATCGAAGTGCGCAGCGACTTGCAATGGGTGGGTTCGGGGCGTTGGTTACCTGGTGGGGGACTATTTATTATCTGACGTTCATGACGAGTTATGGGTGGGACACTATGGAGCCTATCACCGTACATCTCCCCTCTCACACTATCCAAGAGTGCAATACTGATGGGTAATAGTATCTAGTAGGCCTCAGCACAATCATGCTCGGCTACCTTTGGTTCCTGTACCACAACCGCGAGGTATCATACCGCGCAGCCCTCAATCTAACCGTTTCCAAGCGCCAAAACACTCTTTACGCAGCCAAAGGGTTTGACACACAGAAATGGGACGCACTTATCGAAGAGGCGAATGCACTAAGGAAGGAGATCAAGTTGATTGCGGATGAATATGATGTTGAGTGGGACGAGAAGGCGGACGCGGGGAGTAAGGAAGTGTGGGCAGAGATGAGGAAGGAGAGACGGAGGGCAAGGGGGAAGGATGATGATGAGCGGGAAGAAAAGGAGGAGGAGGAGGAGAAAGAAGAGGAAAAAGAGAAGGGGGAAAAAGAGAAAGAGAAGGGGGGGAAGAAAGAGGGAGATGGGAAGAGTGATTGATGTAATGATAAATACCTTGCATAGCGTGGATGCGAATTATAAACCGGTTTCGGCTTCTTGTGAGTCTTTTAGCGAGATTTGTAGTTTCAGCTCCCTTCTATTACCAACCATTACCCCCCATCTATCAAAAGTCGTACTGTATTAAAACCAATAGAATATCAATTTGGATCTCTTCTTCGAGCCTAGACAGCGAAAAAGAACGGGAGGGTCGCTGGATCAACTACCGTTCACAGAAGTCAGCATTGCCTTCCCATTTCTCAAAAATTTTGATTGCCCAAAACCTTGAGATAGTAGTGGAGAGAAAATAATCACTCACGGCCCTTCCAAATAAATGGCATTCCAAGGCTCAACCCGTTGTGGTCAAATCTCCTGCCCTGCATCCTGCCACTGATATCCAACATCGCCTCCTTGAATACTCGCGCCGCTGCCATCACCTTATCATTGAAGTAAGATAGAAATGTGGGGTCTGAAAATGCCCAGATTACTGTTCGTTTTTGGGCAGCGAAGAAGGGACGGTTGAATGCGGCTAAAAGATCGATTTGGAAGAGGGCTTCTGGGACAGGAGGCAGAAAGGGTAGGACGGATGATACATTCTTAGAGGTGGGAAGGGGGGCGTAAAGTGCGGCAGGGTGAAAGGGAAGGGTGCCCAGTGAGGTTACCGGATCAGCAGTATTCAGGGCGTGATGCCTGAGTTTTGTTAGTTTGAAACCTAGTAATCATGACGAATGAGAAAGGAGAATTGAGCAACGATAAACGAGAAATGGAAGCTTACACAACGCCAGTCAGGAAAGCAAAGTGCGTGAGTAAGTCAATCAGTATCTGGCGGTTGCATTCTTTAGCAGGGAAGTCAATGACTTTTGCAGCGGTATTAGCTTCGAGGAACCACGCTTGAAGCTCTGTATCCGCATCCACGATGGCATCAGAGGCGTAGTAAGACTTAACGAATGAATCCATACTGTGCGATATGGTAAGTGTCTGTCTAGCCGCACCTCCCTTAGTTCTGAGTTGTGACCTAGAAGACTCACAAATCACCCATAACATTCCTAATAGCCTTCGCATCCTGGTGAAACGGAAAACTCTTCAACTTTGGACCAAAGGGACTATTGATCAAGCCTCGCCCAGCAAGTTCCATTTCCAGGTATCCGGATTTGAAGCCACCGTTTTTGGGGTAGAAATCTGTGACGAACTGGACTGCTCCCGTGGAGTTGATGTAGAAGGCTTGGTCGAACAGACCGCCGGGGTTGAAGAGAACTTGGGTTCCTACGGGACGGATGGCGTAGGCGCCTATCATGACTTGGATTTTATCAGTAACGGAGACGGCGCTTGAGAGGAGGGGAATGAAACTTACGGCGATCGAGAAGGACCATGATTGGGTGGGAGTCGCTGAGAGTTCGGAGGGCGGCTTCATGGACGATTTCTCCCACGTCGTGACTGAGGACTACGTGATACATTTGGGCGTGGAATAGATCGTTAACGTTAAACATAATTTTTGCCAGAAGCCAATCGTTTGGGGTGTCAAGTGGGGTATACATCAAGTCACTGCCGACGTTCGTCTTGATCGCCATGGGCAAGAAATCTCCCGAGATTGGGTGGATGAAGAAATATGCTGTGCAAGCTGCGCCGAATCTTCCCCTTTGGGAGTTCTTCGGGTAATCTGCTTGATACGAATGATCGACGACAAAAAGTCTGCCAGCCGACTTGAGGGCCGAGAGTGAAAGAGTAGTGATTTTGGAGCTGACAGAATCGTCGACGATGAAGGGGAGAGGGTCAGAGAGCTTGAGACGACGAACGGCATAGGGATTCAGCGAGAGTCGCTCCATGGAGAAGAGGAGGTCTTGGGTGTAATTTGTGAGAATGCCGGGGTCTTCGCCCGAGGGGATAGAGGTGAGCCATTCGTGATTGTAGAGAACAGTTGCGTAGTCGGAGAGGCTGTTGAGTCCTCCATTCTGGCAGGAACAGTTAGAAAGGAGCTCATGGACAGATTATACTTCACCAGATCTTGAGTTTTCATCATTTGTCACAACTTATCTTGGCTTGAACATTGAGATACTCCGAATGTTCAAAACAATTTCAATATTCTAGACAAGGGAAGTAATCGAGATTTCACAGAGTAGCCCGAAGGAACAGGTACCGGGCCTCATGTGCCCGTGAGCTGGAAAAATGACAAACCTGTGCAATGGCTTCTTCCGCAAAAGGTAAGTCTGCATTTATTTCACTCTCAATCAAATTGTTGTCTGTTGTAAAGAGACTAATATCACGTTCAACCCGCGCATCTCCTAGTGACCCCGTCAAAAAGAATGGAGCATCACCCAGCAGCGAGGGACCGTAGAGGTAGCCTTGGCGTTTGACTTCAATGGCAGCAGCTCTAGCGACGGAGTCGCTGTCAAATTGAGGAAGAGAAGTTTTGTTGGACGAGCTAGTTGCATTCGGTGACCGAGAATCCAGAGGAGCTGAAGTAGCTGCTGATGCCAGGAGGAAGGTTGGGAGGAGGAGTTGAGAGAACATCGCAGGATTTGAAGACTGCAAAAAAGTTGATGGAGAAAGGAGACAGACTCACGCTGGGGAGAATGGCGGTAAAGAATACATACTAAGACACGCAGAAGGCTGAAATAAGATGGAGAACCGACATTTGAGAAAAAGTAAATCAACTAAGGACCTTTAGCCGAGTACGGCCACTCTTTGCATCCGAATTACTTGAGGATTTTCTAAGGCGTTTGTGGAGAGACTCCGAGAGCGAGGGAGCTGAATGTTAGCTGGCCAACCAGAGATGGCGAATATCACTACTGGTCGTATCCTCCCTTATTCAATTTTCTTGCAGTAAGCAAGGCGTAAGGATGGGAATTTTATTTGCCAAGATTTCCGTCAGGCGGCCGACTCCTCTTCACAACAGAGCTGGAAGGTCATCTCGTTACTCACACTTCGCCCATTGTACTGTAATTGGAAGCCGAGATAGATTAAGGCTGGCCTAAACGAGTAAGCAGAACGCAAGGGAGTTGCTGTCGGGACAGCCCGGTTACACAGAAGGTCAGCCTCAGCGTCAGCTATTGGAGTTGCACAACGGCTCACGGCGTGAGATTAGGCTGCCTGAGAAACATTTGTAGGACCATCAAGGGACATCGTGAAATTCATAATCAGGTGGTATTCGCGACTGCCTTGAAGCAGGGTACCATGCTCATTACAATTCCGGAGCCTCGAAGGTCTCACGACGTAACTTGACAAATGCACTTTGTTTGTGGGGGAATGTAACCTCTCGCTCCTTCAAATAACCTGCATCGTGCAAGTGTGAGATGAACCTATAAAGTCAGCATAACCCAGGGCAAAATGCAAAATCCGACCCACCGCTCGCTGTCGACCCGTGGCTCCAGTACCATAGCATTAGTCCTGTAGTCCTGTAGGAAAGCCCAATGTGCTAAAGACGTAGCCCAAATCTTCACCCTGTTTTTGCCTCTAAACTCGTCTTCTCCGACAAGTACGTGAAAACCGCGATCGTAATCCCCAGCAGCATCACCTAGATGCTGGCCAAGAATGTCCTCTTTGACCCAGTAGAGCTCGAAGTACCCAAATGGCTTACCATCCCAAAGCCCAATTGCCGGGAAAGAGTTTTTCGAGGTGAGGTTACCACGGAGGAAGGTCTCTTGTGTGCTTTGAGGACCCACACAACCCCAAAACTTGGAAACCCGAGCATCATTCATCCACTTATTCAGCAGTTGAAGATCCGTCATAACGGTGGTATCCTGGGGCTCACCAGTAGGTGTCGGCGGTGTGATATCGGCGACAGAGGTAACAGAGAAATGCGCGGGAAGAGAGGAGAGCGAAGATGCCATGTGATGATGCTTTGGGGGAAGCATTGATGATGTGGGACCATTGTAAGCAACAGGCTTTGGGGAAAGAGAAGCGGCACGGAATGCCAAGTATTTGCCCTCACTTGGGATATATCGGGTATAGAATATCTCACCCTGGCGGGGTGGTTTCGGCCGCAGAGGGTGGCGAATTCCAGACGACATTGTATACTGTAGGGGTGCTGGAGGGAAATAGGTCGGCAAATGGCTTCCTGAAGAAAATGGTCCTGCCGCAGACGGCGACCACAAGCCCGGACTTCCAAGTTGTGTACTACTGTGATCCACGGACTCTCTGTGACTCGGTGAAGAGTTCCTGTTCTCGCCGCGTACTGGAGAGTTCGGGCGGCTTCCATAAGGCGATCCTGGAAAATTCATCCCAGTCGTTGGGGTCAACGTGAACAGAAATAGCTTGGCCGACAATTGCCAAAATATTCTCCTTGAGACGAACATCTCCGACCACCCCTCGGAAGTATTCTCTTCGGGACTTGTGCCCACCGAGGAGTCTTCGGAAACGATCAGACCCATCCTCTCCAGTTTCTGTATCAGATTCCTGCCTCTAAACACGCCCTCGCGACTGATACTTATGCGCCATTCACCTCTAGGCTTCCCCGAGTCTGGTGTGTTCTTCGATGCTTCGGATGTGAGGTATGGAGAAGGCTCGGGCTGATGGAAGTACCAGTACAAGGAAGCCCAAAGCATCATTGCTATCTGACGGGTGGGACTTGCGGGCGCCTTGAAGTCGCTACTCGACGGATTCGATATCGAGGAGATAAACAGATTATCATGCTGGAGAGATGGCTGCTTATAGGCATGTATATGCTTCTTTTTCCCCCTCGGTGGCATTTCTTTCAGCTCAACTTCTCCTTCTGCCGCCTCAGTATGCTCATCGGAATATTCAATGGTCTGAAGGATCACAGTCCAACCAGCTGGGAAGACACTGCTGTGAACATTGAGTTCGTTGGACTTGAAAAAAAAGCCACCAAATACCGGTGTTACAGTCAAATTCTGTCCATTGGGAAGATGTACAATAGCAGGCCTAGGTGCCATGCTGATAGGGTGGTTGAGGTTGGTAAACTGGTATTCTGGTTTGTTGTGACGTATGATTGTCTGGTATGCGCTTGGAGCAAACCGGTCTGCGGGTAGAGCTTTAAAGAGAGAGATCTCCCAGAACTTCTCTGCTAGGCTTCTACTCTTGTAATTTGCTTCTCCTTCGAGTTTATCTTTCCTCGTTTTTACTCCAGCGAGGGGAGGGTAGTTTGCTGTTACCTCGTTATAACACTCCTTGGGCAAGTGTCCGAGTTTGCTGGCTACTGTCAACCGGTGTAGGATTGAGGTATGGAATTGAGGAGCTTGGCAGAAAGTCTGCGCAAGTGCTAGCAGAACTTCTCGTGTGGTGCAGAGGAGGAGGAAAAAGTTTGATTAAGTTGTGTTGTGTTGTGTTATATCGGTGGTTTGATGATAGCACCACCGAGGATGCCCCGCTATCGGCTTTTCTACCGACTGCCAAGCCCGAAGTTCAGCCTTCAGGCCTGCGACAGTACAAGTACTGTACTAACTCTGATATCCGTATATATTATTGCAATTGCTTCATTTTCCATTAACTTATCACACAACTTGGACTTCCTTGGGTATTGTTCGCGTTGTTGTTTTTTAGATGTGACCATAAGGCGTGGGAGATTCGGTATGGCCAACTACCAGGATCACGAGGCTATTTTCGTTTTCTTTTCCTGGTGTCTTCGTACCTCCATATTCCATATTTCGCAGCTGCATACATGTGCAATACTTCGTACACCGTCTCGAACAGGTCTTTGGGATTGTGATATTTTCTTCAACTGGACTCTCTGACTAATTTGTTACTTCACGGTGGAGGTATCATGGGCTTCATTCCACGACAGCTTCTATCATGCTTCCTCCCATCTTATGTGGCTCTAAGGACTACAAGCGAAACCTGCGGACAGGTCGACTAGACAAGCAAGTCTTCAGAGAACCGGGCCCACCACAGCCATCCAGCACATCTTGAGATTCACTCCTAGTGAGCGCAGTCCTCGCACCACATGCTTCTCCAAGACTCTCCTCTGTATGGCCCACTTCCCGACGCTGAAGTGCCTTGTATTCCGAGAACATCTTCTCCTCACTCCACAGGGCCGTGGAAGCGGCCTCCTGCCCGCACCCTCACTCGTTCAAGTACTTCGCTCATCGAGCAGATATCATCTCTCGAGACCCAACGGCACTGCTTATCGACCAATCTTGGGACCCGAAATCCTGCCCCAGTCCCGAGCCACTGAGACCTCATTCAGAGCCGGGTGCTCTCAAATCCTGTTCCCCGGCCGATGCATGTTACCTGTCACCTGCATAAGAATGCTATCTTGGACTGATTGCCAACGTATCGTTCATCAGATACTTGCTCAAGGGAGCGGGGGCCATCTCAAATTGGCGAGATCTGCAAAGGACGCTCGAAGGCTCAGAGCTCAGCATTATACCCGTTACCTCAGTCTGCTTTACCCTTCTGTGGTACTACAAGTGTTACATTGTTCAACTTATCCGCGAAACATCGACAGAAGCGGTAAGCAGTACTCGAATTTGACAGTTACCTAATCTACAAAGAGGCTGAATGAGACTCAATGTCCCCGCAAAAGGACTTCTCATGCAGGGACCTGTGTCAAACGCCATCGGTTGGTGCTTCGGACCATGTTCACTCCCACTTTGTCGAGGGACATTGGCTTCTTGCTTCTGTTCCGCACGATAAGCTGGGCTCTCTGGTAATCTACGTCTTAGGTGGCTTGCTCCAAAGTACTTTTAAGGCTAGGGTACTGCATCCAAAATACTGGGCGGCCAGTTAGAAGAGCGGACTAGAAACTCTCTCCGGAAAAGGCTCTCTGGAAGTCCGAAAAACGTCACTGTTGATCTCAGGTTGTCGCAGTATTCGCACATGATGATCAGGTTTCATAAACCTGTCCTGTGCGGAAGAAACAACGAGTGAGGCGTCAGGAAACATGTGGCTAGCTTCTACATTCCTGAGGTAGCCTCAGACCACAGGTGATTGCTTGCTTCTCCCACTCCATGGGCAAATTCCTGCTGCAGTCTTCTCTAGCAGCAGTCCCAACACTTGTGTCTCCCCTTATCCCTGATGGCCATCGAGATCTTGAGTTTCATGATGATCGAAAATTAATTTGGAGGATGCGGAAAAGTAGTGCAAGGTCTACATCCTCTTCTCAATGCCATTAAAATCACCTGAAGCATACCGTACATTTCTTTCGACTCCATTGCGGCTCCTCGAATTCTAAAAGCTAGAATCATTACTCGTAACAGGATGTCTGCCGCCCTTGCGCCTCTTGCTATGAGCCAGACGAAGGATGATCTACTCAAGTATCTAAACATGGAAGCCGAGAGTTATGCAACGATGGCGGTAAGTTCTCACTATTCCAGCGAGTTATTCTAGCCTGACGATTTCTGGTACTGACACTATCGGCTAGAAAGAGACTGATACGGTCTATAAATGGTTGACGTCGGAGAAAACCCACTTGAAGGCCAATTGTAAGCGCAAACCACCCTACGACTGGAGCGATATCACAACCAAGGCCAAGGACGATGCCATGCTACGCCTGTCCCAAAACGGTGACCCGCATACAAATCACTATTGGACTCTCGCCGTGCCATCAGATGACTGTCCGAATTGGATCGCGCGGTGGTTTCTCTACCACAAGTTTCGCTACCGAGATGGGAGAAATCGTAACGCCTCCAAGGGCAGCACCGCTGACGGGAAGCACCACCACCATTTACCAGCCACAGCCCAGCAAAACTACTACACCCAAGGTATGCTCCAGCATGAATTTTACTCCCCTTTTTGGACTTTCGGACATTTTCTCTCCCCTTTTAGATGGAAGGCTTTCCTATGTCAGTTTCCTACACTGACACTTCATAGCGCTAAGACCCGCAACTACCACTGCCTACACGGCCTCGTATGGTACGCCCGTATACACCCAATACAGCATCCCGACTGTAGCTCGAGACCCCAAGACCTACTACGATCCCGTTCGCGATGCCGCAAGATGAACGGTATTCTATTTGGCCTTCGGATCCAAGCATGGTACGTTAAAGGTATGAAGGTACAGTACACGAAAGTACCTCAAACTTAGCCCACGACTGAAGGAAGACACATGGGAAACGAAGAGCAGAATGCAGGCTGAAATATCCTGAGGGTCTTAGTGGGAAACACGCCTTAAACACGAAGCCACGAGGGAAATAATATCACTACCCCGATAATTAAGGAGGGACAGGAACCCAAATTGTTGCACGATTCTCCTCTTCCACCCCCACCCTTACCTTAAGTCATAAGCTAGTGTATATTGGAGGTTATCAATGTCCGTACAATACGAATTCGGATGCTCAAAATGCTTCGTAGTTATTCATTGAGTCGCCTCCCTTGTGGGCAATACGTCTACTTTATATTTCAGGGGTTCAAACAATACTGTCAAGTGCCATCAGTACCATCTAAGGCTCCTTTCGTTATCTTCAGCACTTTCCAATCCTTCTTTTGAACCCACTCTTCCTGTACACTCCTTAAGTCCAATGCCGATGCAGTCCATTCCAAGATGGGCCATGCACTCTATCACCTCTACGAATCGCCCTGCCAGGTAAGTGGCGTCGCCCCTCCGCCACCCTACAGATAGCAACCTGGTTCCATCCCTAGGCTATTCTGAGGAAAATATTGAGCCAATAATCCGAGTTGAATTCCCAATCGACACACCAATCATAGTTTCGCACAACTCTCAAATTCGATCATGTTTCCATTCCTACGGGGCAAAGGCGTCGTTACTAAGGTCCGTCATGCCATTATCACTTATACATTCAAGGTTCAAATGTTCCAGTAGGACATAGGTATCCCAGGGGAAGGTTTGGCAGCCGGAATCGTCGATTCCTTCAAAGTGCGTCATCAGAATATGTGCCAGAAATACAGTCGTTGCAATTAAAATCATCACACATAAGGTCAGCATCACTGACCGAAGACTCGGGCGGGCTGGAGATGAAAGGCTGGAGAGATGCAGTGTTGATTGTAAGAGTGCCGTTTTCGATGTAAAAACCTGCGCCTGTGCCTGCGAGTGACGGCGTGACCGGCCCATCTGGCAATGTGACTCTCTCTGGGTAGCTGGGGTAGCTGGGACAGCTTTAGCTCATTAAAAGAAACCTACGATGGGGTTCCAACAAGCTGATTGAATCCGCCGTTGTTTGCAGCTTAACGACCGGGGAAACTTTGGGGTCCAGTATGAAAGATTCCGAACTCTATCGCACTCGCTTATAGATCCGAGACTTTGTTCAACTCACAACCACCCCCCGGTTTGAAGTTATTTCATCAGCTAACTTCACGTCGTATTTAAGCACCTTCATCTGCTGTCTTTCGTTTCCTCATCGACGAGGTTGTCCCGATGCCGATTCAAAATGCGGCTGATATTCCAAATACCGGAATTCGGACGTCATATATCCAGCGATAAGCGACAATATGTCACTTGGGACGTATCTGGTTGTACAGATCATTGTTGATAAATAGGAGGTTGCTTTCTTTGTCGGTGCCTTTCACTTGGTCACTTTCTTTCCAATCGCACGTTTCTCTTCAAGTAATCTTCTACACAATCAATTTTCCTCATCAGTCAACAACGTAACCATGGTGACCCTCCCTGTCGTCCAAGCTTCAAACGCTCTCGTCCGGACATCTCTCCCCTCTGGCCTCGTCGCCGTCTTTGTCGGGGCCACAAGTGGGGTCGGCGAATACACGCTCATCGAGTTTGCAAAATCTACCGTCAAGCCAAGAGTGTATTTCATCGGCCGATCGCAAGAAGCAGCTACTCGAATAACCGCAGCATGCCAAAAGGTCAATCATGAAGGAGAATTCAATTTCATCCAAGCAGACACCAGTCTCATCCGCAATGTCGATAAAGTATGCGCCGAAATCAAAGCAAAAGAGAAGTATATCAACTTGCTGTTTATGAGCACGGGAACGTTAGTCTTTGGAACAAGTATATACAGTCCCTTCCGACGCCCCAATCTAATTCATAGCGGCTCACAGTACATCCCACAGAAACAGACGAAGGCCTCCACACGGCCGCCACCCTAGTCCTCCACTCCCGCTACCGCTTCACCTCCCTCCTCCTTCCGCTTCTCTCCGCCGCTCCCGCCCTCCGCCGCGTCGTCTCCGTCTTCACTGCTACCAAAGAGGGACCCATCGACCCCACGGATTTTCAAGGCTGGAAAGTCCCCATGTTAGCTGCGCGCGGCCACGCATCTACAATCCACACGCTATCCCTCGAAGCCCTGGCCAAAGAAGCACCAACCGTCAGTTTTGTGCATAAATTCCCGGGACCGGTCAAGAGTGGTATTGCGAGGGGAACGAAGGGCGCGGCTATGTTGTTGATGAAGGGCTTTTTCACTGTTGTGGGACCGTTTGTTTATATTCCGAATGTGGAGACGGGAGAGAGGCATTTGTATGACGCGACGAGTGGGCGGTATCCGGCGAAGGAGGGAGGTATGGATGGAGTGGCGTTGGGGAAGGGGGTTGAGGTTGCGAGGGGAACGAGTGATGTCGGGAGTGGGGTTTATAGCGTAGATGAGAAGGATGAGAGTGCGAGTTTGAAGGTAGAGGGGATTTTGGCGGGGTATAGGAAAGAGGGGATGGTTGAGAAGGTGGTGGAGCATGTAAATGGAGAATTTGAGAGGATTCTTGGGAAGGCTTAGGTTCAGCCGAGGCCCCTACGATGCCTTGGTGATGCTGATGCCCGTTATCTTCACTTGAGGTTTGAAGAAATAGCCGTTGAATTTAGCCTAGATGTCTTAGGTGTGTCATTAATTTGAAGAGAAGGTGGAAATTCTCGCTACCGACCATTTTTTTCGAAGCAGATATCAAATCCTAGAATCCCCTTTACTCCTTTACTCCTTTCCAAGACCCAAACTCAATCGCTAACCCCCTAAGATATACAAACAAAAGCGCCCATTCTCAAAGCCTTTTAATTCTAGGTTCCTCAGTAAACAAACCCAGTCCAATCCTGCCTCCCAGTCTGCGCATCAGCCGCCTCAATCAGCGTCTTGAAATCCGCTCTCTTACTCGTAACCCCCACCTCAAACGCATACTTCGGGGTCGAATCTAGTCCATTGTGGCAACAAGTCCCACTGCAACTCTCATCGAGACTCTTCCCGGGAATCACCATCCAATACAACCACGGCACCCCAGCATTATTAAACACCGCCGCTTGTTTCGCAATATCGTCATACCCAGAAACCGTCCCAACGCCCCATTCTTCAACCATGAGATGCTTGTTGTGAGAACTGGCTTGGTCGGACATGGAGGGGATGAATTCCGCCCAGTTGGAGGCGTGGCCCATGTAGCCATGCACTGAGATGATATCAATGGCCGAGCATTGAAGGGCTTTGCCGATGGCATTGTAGGTGTGGCCGTCGTATTGGGAACCGCCTATTCCACCTGTTGCGATCTTGACACCCTGAAGTTACAATCAGCGTGTATTCCAAGCGAAAATGATGGATATTTGCACTTACAGAACTCCCAATAAGCGTCTTCATTTTCCCAGCGCGCCCACAGAGCCAGTCATCGGGATCATTGGCTTTTGCTTTGTCGTCACTGACAACGAAAGGCTCGTTCTGGATATCGAAGGCGAGGATCACTTCGCTGAGTTCTTTCCACGCTTTTCCAAATGAAGGGCTTTTGTAGTTCAAGATGCTGGCGAGACGTGCATCGTAGTGGGCCTTTGCTTCCGTGCTACCGTAGAAGTTATCTGAGGATTTGTAGGTGCTGCCGTAGATGTCAATCCCGTTTGGACCCTTGGGGTCGTTTGTCGAAGCTGGAAGGAGATTGGCATCGTGAGGGGAGATGATGCCTTTGATGCCAGCAGAGTGAAGCTGCTTCAGAACAGAGTCGAGGGCAGAGAGGGTTCCAGTGTTGTAGGATCCAAAAGAGGATTCATAGACGGGAACGGAGTGGGTTGAGGATGACTTGGTGCAGCCTTCTGCTCCGCCGGTGACTGGGCCTGATGAGTATTTTGGTTTAGCTGGAGGGGAAGGGAATCACTTACCCCAAAGTCTCACAACCTTGGTTCCGAAATCTTTCAACGTGGTTATGTAGCTTGCTTGGTCCTTGGCTGACAAGGCATGAAGGTAATAATTGTTTGTTCCTGCGAAAGACTTTGAGCCTCTCTTCTCAACGGCAGCTGCGTTAGTGAGTGAAACTCCAATGCTGAGGGCGAGGCTGAGATTGACGAGAGATCTCATATTTGGCAACGAGTGAAATAATCGAGAGCAGAATTGTACAAAACGATGGATAAGATATTCGTAAGAAAAGAGAGAAACAAAAGAACTTATACCCATCCCGTTCAGCTCGAGGACTCCCTCAATGAACGCATGGTTCCCACAAATCTCCAATGTAACCACGCAAAGGCTGTGGGATACACAAACCATCCATCCCCATGCACTTATTCCCCGAGGCTTTTTACTCGTGATTGCATCACCTCAAAATCCGTTCCTGTAGCCTCGGTCTCCAAAATAGGCTAATATTGACCAACACAGAGGCAGTGCTTCTGTTCTGAATCGGGCGGGCATGTCCGCAACTATAGGTCCAAGAAGGCACCAAGAGGGTCCGAAGGACGAAGGAAAAGGTCGTGTTTTCCAGGTGAAGAGAGAGAGGTTGTCGTTGTTTCATAATGAGGCTCTAGGAATGTGTAGGATGCAGATGGGCTCGGCAGCTGAAGCCTGGGTGTGGGGCGGAGGATCGCTGGATTTGGAAGGCTGAATGGGATTAGGTGGGAGGCACATTGAGATGAGATGCATACGAGATCCTCATTATCGGCTCAAGACATTTCAGATAGTAATGAGTTTTTCAAAAGTGAGGAAGCTGTACATTTCAGAATATTTCAGAATATTCCAGAGTAGGATTTGGATACTGGTGGAGGGGAGGGACGTTGAGTTTCGTGTTTAGTGTTTAGGGAGAGGTTGGGTGCCTTAGCTAAGGGAACATGTTGAAGTTGGTGGTAAGGCTGGCAAGGAAGAGGATGATTATCGTGGTTTTGGAGAGGGTGGGAGAGGGTGGTTGTTGAGAGGGGGCAGTAGTCATTTAATGATTTCAAGGGATAAATATGCCTCGCTGGTAATGCCATCATGAAGTACAGGATATATTTACTATCTGCCGACTTTGGCAAAGAGCCCAAGCTCTCCATCTATTATCGCACCTTTAGAATACCCTAGGGGGTCTTGATCAACGGCCTGATTATCTAGAATCCAAATCGCCTCGAATATCCAACTGCTGTCTCCTAATCACGTTAGCGGTGATGGATTTCTAAATCCTTCTCAGAAGTTAGGAATCTCTAGAAAGAGCTAGGAGTCTAGGTAGACTGCTATGCTTGAGCTTGAAAATTCAAGAATCTGTGGTCCAGATTCTGCATCTTGAACATCTTGCCAGGATCGAACTTGAGATCTCCTATCTGATTCTGCCCCTCAAACGGAAGTTCATTCGCAACAACGGAGAATCAACGATAAAACTCTTTAGGATCCATATTTTGCATTGCATTGAATTTATACCTACTGCAAGAACCGTGATGATAGATCTCAATATCAAAAAAGGGAGAAGGGAGCAGATTAACGTTTCCCTAATTTTCCTCCGCGACAAAAGATTCCAAAGCCTTTCATAGGGTCCAGATGAAACTTGGAAAACATCACTAATTTGAGCCAGATACCTAGATGTGATTCACAATGAAACCCGCGTGAATTTTCCCGAGGAAATAACAACAATGAGCCGACTCGGCCTTGACATGAACATTCCCCCCTTTTTCGTAACCGAGAACCACCAAGTTGAAACTATCGAGAGTTTAAAATTACCATGGGGTTACATCGCCGAGCGCATGGAATGAACATGGAATGACAGGGCAATTATCAATATATTATATACATGCCGATTGTGCTTCGAAAGGAGAAATAGATTTGCGTTGGCTGGGTTGGTTAAGTCGGAACTCCCCCCTTTGGCTGCGTGCGAGACTAAAAATCAGGAGAGTGTGTGGATGCCTTGATCTCTGCTTTATGCTACGGTGGGAGAATTAATAGGAAACAAATAAAATGCGTGTTGATTAACGGCTATGGGAGGAGATGATCTACAATATCTAGTTTTTACTTCCCCTTTCCCTTTTTCTCGCAGGCCGGACCAATTGTTACGGTGTGATTTGGGCTAGTGTGCTGCTCGCTTTATACTCTATTACGTGGTTTGTAAGGACGGATTTGTCTTTTGTATACCTGTGGTATAGTGGTATACTGCATCACACTAGGTAGTCATTTGTGACCTCCAAGGAAGTTCTGACTATCAGGCCCCACCAGAAAATGACAGGTGACGAGAAGAAAGAATATCATGTAGAGTCTCTTGGCAAGGTAAACCCAACTTTCAGTGACCTCGTTCAAAATCTGGCTGGGCTGTAATGGATGTATCCTGGTGGAGAAAACGGGAGTTTGAAGCCTTCCTCCCGGCAGTGCCGGCATTCTCAACCCACTCACCACATCCCCCCATTGATATGACCAATAGACTCTTCTGCCTTTGAACTTCCTTCTCTTCGTCTCCAAAACTTCATGACTTACATCAACCTCGATGTGAACAGTCTCCAGAATAATCTCATCATCTCGTCTCGCGACAGTAACTTTCATCTGTACACTTCCCGCGATCTTCGCAGCGGGACACTAGCTCCTTCTCCCCAGCTCGAGTCTCACAGTCGAGACATAACAGGAGGATAACGGGCCGCAAAAACAAATAGAACAACAACGGAGGTAAGCAGACACTCCTGACCATCTCACCTTCGGCGGGACAGGCCTCAACTGTGAAAGCAAGTATGACTCTAACCGTTCCTCAATCCTTCTGCTCAAGCATATATTGTCTTCTCATATTTGCCCGCGTACGAGTAAGAGACTGAAGATGCACAGGTAGGTCGAAGAGAGCAGGCCACAGGAGTAGGAAATCGTTCAAGGTTTCGAACCAACCCGCTTCTCTGCGTTTCCTTTTGCAGCAGGAACCTGCCGTATCGCAGGTTTACCCCAACTGCCAACATATCAGACATCGAATCCTGTTGATCATCTCGCCACCCTACAGACACTTGTCTCCCCTTACTCTCCAGCATGACACTGTTGAGATATGCAACACATTGCTCAAGCAGAGCTGCAGGCAGATAAAGAGATAGTTGAGGTGACATGATGACATTGAACATCTCACAGAAAATAAACGCCTTACTGAGCAGTACGGCTCCGCATGCACGATACTGCAATACAGTGTATCTCGCATGCCTCCTCACTCGGCACCTCGAGATCTAGCAGATGCGGTACCGTGATCTCCCGCTTGGTATGCAGCCCAGCTGGGACTTGCTTGCGAGAAAAACCAGAGGGCTTCATCAATGTGATATCGGATGAGGCAGGATGGGTACGTGGAAAACTTGAGAAGCCAACTTGGCCAACGAGATCACGGCCTCCGCAGTCTACCCCAGCACACTGCTAGGACAACTGCGACTTTTAGCCCACGCAGGCGAAACCAGACGTCTGCAACACACAGAGAAGAAGCAATTATCATGACAACGGTACCGACGACTAGGTTGACGAGCCTAGATCTGAGGGCCATGCAAGATAATACAGTTCCACCACATCAATGCTCATCCCTCACGGAGGTTGGTTCCTGGTTTCCAGTTGTTCCCAAGTTGGCATTATAGCAGTCATCTTATTCAAAATTGAGATATTCATACTGCAGCTGCTGGGGCGAGAGATGCAACTCCCGAGTCGCGAGAAGGAATACTGGCTTGTTAGTCTCCTTAGTTAATATGATAAGTGACAGAAGTGAGGTCAGCTTTGAAATTCCTTGGTCCGCGGAAAGCGCTGCATAGCTTTTTGGCGTGGGTACACAGGGGCTGGAGCGAAGTATATTCGCAACGACCAATAAATTTATGCAATTCCTGCACTGTCATTGGCCTAAAGTGCCGTTATGTGCTTGTTCTGGCATGATTACCATGCAAAAGCCACTCCAAGCAACTATTATCAGTTCCTAGTCCTCCGAGCCGGGCTGGCCCCCTCTCGCTGTTTAGTTGTCTGGGCATGGGATGACGGTAAGATGGATCCATCATCACACAGCAGCCTGGTCGGCTGCGCTCATCCGCTGTCCCAGTCCCCTAGACACATCCTTACCCTACTTAACCCTACATTTATTATCAGGCATTTGAACCTTCCTCCTTTCCGCGTACCGGTAACCACAGGATGAAGAAGTTGAGCCATACAACGTAGACGTAAGCATGGCTCTGACTTGAGGGGTTGAAAACTTAAGAACCCTGTGCAATCATGATCCATGAGGGTGAGACTGTGAGAAGCAGAGCCCTGTCGACCGTTTTCGTTTCCGCGTTGCGTCAGGAAACACCACGACCACCACTGAATGGCAGTCCAATTCCAATTCCAATTCCAATTCCAATTATCTCAATCCCCTCCACAGTCAGACTGGTAGGCTGGCCCTGAATTGCCCAGTCGCAAACGTTCCGAGCTCGAGGATTCCCTGTCCCGCTGCTCCCCCGGAATCCCAAATGCGCCGCAATGGGACAGATAACGACAGCCGTTCGGTAAGACAGACCGAGACAGCGGGCGGGGTTGAAACGCTTAAGAGGCATGCTATAGAAGGACGGAAATCCCTCGTCTTCGTGCTCTCTCGGGAGCAGATCTCATTGTGGTCCCGAGGACCAGAAAACGAACGAAAGCAAATGGCACCTCAGTCGGGTGATCATATCCTCGGTATATTAGAGTTGTTTATAAAGCTAAAAGCAAATATTGAGAAGCTGGGAGGGAGTCATAGGATGGGAGAGGCTAGAGTTGGTGCTTTCGTTCAGGCGAATGAACAGCTGAGGGCAGGCGAAGGTTGGCATCTCGCATGTTCATGCACAGCTGCAACGCCACGATACTGCAACACCTTGCGATAACTCGATCGCAGGCAGACCATCGGCATATTGGGTTGCGCCCAGTAGTTGACTGGCAATCGTGTGTTATTGTTGCAATAAAGCAAGGAACGGCGGACATGAGAGCAAAGTTGCTGTTGTGCTCCTCCTTCTGGCCTACCGGGTATTTCATCCGTCGTCTATTTTGATACAAAAGAAATTCGCCCTACGCACAATTTTTCTGTCACTTCTCATTCCCAGAGCACAAAGGAACTCGCTAACGAGTAACAAGGTGGAGAGCTGGCTGCAGCTGTCAGCTCGGAATGCATGCCGCCGTAGGATTCAAAAGAAACTTCTCGATGCCTTCATGGGCATGCTATGCCCTGCTTTTGACGTTCTTCTTTTCGACGCAAAGGACTGTATGGAACGCTGGACAAAAAACTTATTCCTCAATTAATATCTGCTCAAATATTTGTTTTTGTTTGGAGAAAGAAATTGGCAAAAGAGATCTCGAGCTCCCCTGTACCAGCGCTTTGATGTCGACCTTCAAGGTTATTTCCCTTGCAATGCTCAAGTACTTCGTACATGACTACCAGAACCGCATCTTGAAAAATAACTGCAGCATCTTGCCTCATGCCTATCCAGCGTTGAAGCCCCGATGCGACTGCATGCACGAGGCGTTCGAAACCGGAGCCGCACAGGCATAAAGACGTCAACATTGCCAAACGCACAGGACATGATGGATCTCCAGTTTGTTCCCCACGCTGGTGAGGAAAGTATCACTGGACACTGTGTGTGTTCCGTGGGAGCATCTGCCTCGCAAGGATAATCCTCTGTCTCAAGTCCCTTGCCAGCGGCAGTTGTAGGAGGGCATGAAGATCGAGTCTTGAGTCTGTTGCCTTTCCTAGATCACGATCGCCTTGTGAGAACAGGTGGCTAGAGATTCGGAAATAATTCCATGCAATGCACTGTTTGCTGTGGCAAAGTACCTGCGTGTGTGTTCCTGGGCTAGAAAGTGAAATGGAAAGACTCCTATACAGACTACTTCCGTTTAGTAGGGAAGGTGAAGTTCTCACTCACGTTAACGAGATCTCCTTTAGTCGAACCTCGATTTTGTATCAGGAAGCCCTAGAGCGTATTCCATAAGTTACCAGCCTCTTCTTTCACCAGTCCATCATCCGAATAGACAGTGTGGCTGGAATAATAGAATCTAGGAGGCGGTGATCTTCCAGACCTCAGGAATAGTGTGTTTGGACACATTAAAATTGAAGCTTGCTGAGTATTATTGTCGCAGAACTTCTGCTAGTGAAATAGCAATAAAACATCGTAAAGTAAAAGATTTGTCAACGAGATTATGGGTCGGTCGTTATCCCGTGGGGAAGACCCATCCCAGCCATGCTTGCCTGAAACAACGATCTGGGTGGAACCATCGAGTAAGGTAATCAATATCTTGCTCTCCAGCTAATGTTTCAGCATTCGAAAATGAGGAGATTGCAGCAGTGGATGTCAAAGCTAACAGACGAACCTGCGAAATAGGATTTGAGAAACTGCAGTGCTAATGCCGCCCTCCTAACGCACATACGACTGTCCGTCAAGCAGGCAAATAGAGTTAGATAACGGCGTGGTCTGCAGCATAGACCATGCGTTCCTTCGCTCGAGCCTCTAGGGACGCATCTAAATTGGTGTCCATTCATATTCTCGCCTATCAATTAGGGGTTCCCCCCTCGTGGACCTCTTCCGAATAACATTTCAACACCAGAATGAGGTACTGTACAGACTTGACACTGAACTATTGTGGGTGACTAAGACGACTAATGCACCCTACAGTATGTGTTGGGTTTTGGTCCCGTTCTTGACTTAAGGGGCTTGATGGCTTTAGTTCGGGATGTCATATCTTGACAACGCGGCTTATCTATTCGGGGGTCGATCATTTAGGAGTTAGCTATGATCGCTGGAATAGTAGATTCTCAGCTGCTGTTTGACCATCACTGCCCTAGGTGCGCTTCTTACGGCATGGTATTAGTGGAGTCGCTATCGTGCAATCAGGTCGATTTGATATTCACGATTATGATGTCCGGAATCGAGACTCTTCACTATTCGTTACCTTGGAAGCTCCTTGGCACCGTACGTTGCACTAATGCCTGTGGACCTGTTTTCAAACTTCAAGTCTTCGAGTGAGACAGTGGATCAATAAAACTATTAGGAACTTAATTATTATTTCTAAGAAGGTGCAATTGATTGACTAGAGCCATAGATTAACGAAAAGAGTTTCGGAATTTAAATTCTCGCTTAAGCCTATTTTCGCCTATTCCGGTGCTTAGCTAATCCAAAGAACCGACATGGACACTGGACTGGTATCGGAGCTTTTCTCAAGGCTAAACCGCGGAGGATTTCCGTGGTATTCGAACTATCGACAAACATCAGCCAAGCAAGAGGCGGCCGGGGACTACTCCGATAATCATGCAATAATGCCATGACTATTGGATTGGAAGTACAGTACGTTGCAGACGTCAACAGGATTCATCCATATACCGTACTATACGTACGTAGTCCCTGTACTGTACTGTACATGAAGTCAATGATCGACACAGGGGCTCCATGTGGAAAGCGAGGATCGTAGTCAGGGATAAAAGCTCGTGTGTAACCATAATTGCCAAGCCAGAACATCAAGCGGCTGGCGGCTGAAGATTCTGGAGAACGAGCGGAGGCGTTGGATTCCCAGCCACAGCTACATCCTGTTGTATTCTGCAACGACGGGAAACTCTGCAAACTCCAGATAGTAAATCCTACGAACGTGTTATTGATCCAATGAAGCGCCTGGCAACTGGGGAATGAGCATAATCATTAACTGGCTGCGCTGTGGTTCATGCCTTTCGACAGCATGACAGATGTGATGTAGTCTTGCTTGGGTGGGGGAGAGTTTTTGCTTAAAGTTTATGGCTACTAACGGTGCTTAAAGTTTATCGCTTCACGCGGTGATACTGTAAGAACGATCTCAACGGCTGAGGGTAAGTACGGGATATGTACTGCACTGTACTGTACTGTACTGTACAGTACATGTCTCGAGCCTTCCAAATATCGCCGATCCAGAATCCAGCCTCCTCTCTCTCTCCGCAAACCCTCAAACCATACCCAGATACAGAGCCGGTGATGAGAACCCCCTCTTCCCCCCAAGCCCGCCTCCATTAGTGCCAAGTTTCTGCGCTGTCAGCTGGAAATGGGGATAGGTGCTTCCACAGAGCGATCGTTTACAGTATTGTACAGGACTCCCCTCCTGCAGTTGCAATGACTGAAGGTCACAGCTCGGACAGGGACGGGACAGTCTGGCTTGAACGACGAGGAACTACTGTATCTACTGTACTGTATATCTCCTTCCAGCGGCTTTCATGTTGATAGGCCATTGTATACTCGAAGAAGCATATGACAGGACTAAAACCCAGCAAGCTTGCAGAAACTGCATAAATATTGCCCGTTGCGAATATACAGTACATCGCTACACGCCGCATCCAGCCGAGCTGTCCAGCCCCTTTTCTGCCGCACCCTCCTCTTCCCAGCACGTTAGCAGCTGCAAGGAAGCTCCCCGTCTCACGTCACAAGCAGATGCCTGCCGCGGTGATCTGCTTTTGAAAGGCCCCCTCCTGGACGAAAGTCAAGGAAGATCCATCACTGCCACCTCGTGTGGGCCCGTTGGCTGAAACCCATGCTTTCTGACCTGACTGTAGTTCTCACCTCCGGCAGGGATAACGAACCATCCCCATGGATCTGGTGCAACATTCGGAGTCTTACAGTACAGTCCTGTACAGTATAGCAAGTGTCGAGATAAGACATCTTTCTGCAGTCAGCAGAGCGAGGCACAATACAGTACAGTCCTGTAGCTAGTTCCGAATGATTGCTCCTTTCGGGAGCGACTCCGCTCGACCCGTGTCCGCCAAGCCAAGCCAGTGCAGAAAAGGAACTGCAGTTCAGAGCTGGTGGAGCGTAGGCTGAGACCCGGGCTGAGGAGAGTTTACCGGATCGGGCAGCGTAGACTCTACAGTAACTCTGACTTCTGCTGCTGAATCGGCGATACTGCACAATGTAAAGCAAAGTTGGCCCGGAGAGCAGGGGACCAAAGTTCACAACTGAATCACTGATAAGCTGTGAAGCAATCGAGGTACACTAAATTGCCTACAGTAAAGATCTTCCGAAGCTATGAGCTGAATATATAAATTATGCAACATGAGAAGGATCAGGCGGACCAGCAGCTTCTTCATCGCAGCCGTCCGCACCGTCCTCAGTGCAAAAAGTGAAGATATACAGTCTAGTCTAGGTTGCTGCAGAAGCAGCAGCAGGGCACAAGGGCATGGGCCGGGGTTTGCCCATCGATGGTTGAGAGCCCGTGATCGTCGAGGAGAGTACCAAGTACCTGTACTGTACTGTAAATGCAGTAGAGCAAACTCAACAACACAAAGTCTTGTCCAAACGTCTCTCGCCGGTTTTTCTTCAACAAACCGTCCGTTTTGTTTCATCCAACGCCATCCGCCAGGCTGAGCAGTTGCCCACAGACATGAAGTTATGTGTAACCAGTTCGCGCATGCCGGCGTTTTAGACCTTCTTGGTGCCTTTCTGGACGAACGCCCTCGAACCCGCGAACCCTCAAGACCGGAATTCTTCCTCGCGGCGTCTTTGAAACCGAGGTAATGGTAAAGTAAACATGCTATCATGATCCCCGTGACTCTGATAACTCTGATAAAGACCCCCGTCACGATTCCAGACTCCAGAAATGAGGATGATCATGATCGACCGGATTTCTTGGCCTCCAGCCGTAACCAAGGCGCCCCTGTCTCTCGGGCCAGTAGAGACGGGTATGTCGACCCATCCGAATGCCCCTATCTCAGCATCACCGGTCTCAGAAAAACAAAATCACAATGTGTGACTGCCCCGTGGCAACAAGATAGTCTCAGGTATGAATTGAAGATCCTGTATTGTACTGTACTGTACTATACAGTACCTTCGTACAGATCAGCATGTTGTAGGGCGGACGGGGCTGCGAAGGCCGTCCCGAGTTAGTCATTGCGCCAGCACCAGCACCAGCACCAGCACCAGCATCAGGAGGAACAGGACAAGAAAAGTTTACGCATGGGAATAAGACATCTGCTCATGGCACCAAGACAGTCTCAATGATTCCACATGCTGTTTAACGTCAATACTGTTGCACGAACCTATAGATGGCCTCCACATTCAGCCTCTGCCCCAGATTCGGCACCCCGGTGAGTACAGTGTCATGGATTCATGGCAATACTGGAACAAGGCTAATCCTCTAAACTCGTGGCCTGAAGACACAAGTCTCGAAATCGGTCTTCAGCCTTTGAATACAGCAACTCTCTGCGGGACGGAGACAGTGTCTTCCGTGCTGGCTGCCGTCTACCCCTCTCTCATCACACATTGGACAAAAGGAAACAAGACTTGAGACATCACAGTCGCAACATCTTCTGGAAGCAGGACCGAAGACCATGGCAGTGAGACGGTCTTGGGAGCAAAGAAAAGACACGCAAATGTGACAGCTGCCGGTCATAGAGTTGACTGAAGGTTAACTTTTTAACTTTACGCGGCTACCCCAGGTGTTGGCAGAGCCTTGATATGAGCTTCGACTGGGCTGCGCCCTGGGCCTGAATCACTTTGTTCAGGCGTCGAGATCATAGTTTCCATCAAGCCTTTACTAGCTGCACCGCTCTCGCTAGCAACTCGAGAACACTGGAACTTGTATGTAAAGAGCCTTTCTATAGCAATTCCAGGCTAGGATTCAGGCTAGCCCGGGGGCTTACAGTAAGAACCGTAGAAGCCCGGCATTAGTGACATCTTTTGAATTCAACAAACAATGGTTTAAGTTTAAAATGCCTTGTGCAAATGGCAAAAGTTGAGTTGAAGAGCCGACCAAAAGAGGGCGTGTGTAGAACCGAGGCGGAATCATTGATAGGGAGCCGAGCCAGGCGTAGCGATGTCGGGCATGGACGCAACACGGTCACGGTACGGTAATCTCCTCGCTTGGACATCGCGCGGATTATGGTTCACAAGACATTATCTGGAACAAGAGACTTCTACCCTACTGTACTGTATGTACCTACACGTTCAATCTAGAATCAGCCAGTACGTATGTGGAATATCACATGGCTTGTTGTCTCCCGGGATGGCCAGGCTTCACCCCTCGCTCTACGGTAAGTATTTCCCCTGGCGCTTTTCCATTGTTGAACTCGGGTGTGGGAAGGGATATAAGTAGCAGCACTGGTAATATCAGAGCGGGTTCATTGGCTCGGAAGGAATACAATCGAGCTACAGTCCATGTCGGTACCTGGTCTGGTCTGGGGATCCATCAGCCTCAAGCCACTCAACTACATGCAAGCCCTTTTCGCATCCATGGTACCGGTGCCTCTGACAATGCTACAGTACAGTACGTATAAATAGCTAGACATTACGAAACGGCTTGTGTGAGGTTTGTTGGGATATAGCTGCGGCTGGGGTGGGAGGCTGAAGTGGGGGATCTGACGACGTTATGTTAGCGGTCGCTGTAGCTATATTTACTCGATACTACCGGTGGTAAACTGGTCTCTCTGCTCTGGAGAGTGGCGAGGGGCAGGGTGGGGCGTGATGGCGTAGGGCAGCAGAAGAAAATACTGATTGGGAAAGGTGGGGACGAGCCGACGCAGACGCAGCAAGCAGCATGGAGAAAGTAAAAGATGTCGGTGCACATCAACTTTACTTGTGCCTCTGTATGCGTTGAGGATATTTCGCGAATAATGCTTCTTGAGGCAATACCTAGGTCCTTTGTTTTAGTCTCGATGATGAAGGGAATGTTTCAACCGTTAGCGGAGCGGGGGGGCTGGAAATGCGATTGGGCGACAAAAGTGGGAGTTCTTGGTTTTCTAGGCAGAGACTAGAAGGCTTTAGTGAGGAGTTGGTGCGGTGTTTGAGGTGAAGGCGGGAAGAGTGAAGGCGCAAGAGTGCTCTGCATTCCGCCTCCATTTCTTCTTCTTCAGCAGCAACGCGAACTCAGGTACCAGAGCTGGTGAACTGAGGACCTGGGAGGCGTCCTCGTGCCTGGCAGGGTGTCTGTGAGTCCGCATGAACCAGGAGAAATACGAGGAACTGCGGGCTTGGGGGTTTGAGATCGGAGGGAGCGGGTGAGGAGGGCGAAGACTGTCGTTGATTTTGCGGTTTGGGAGCGGGAGGAGGGTCGAAGAAGATAGGAGGAGTGATGGGCTTGGAGGGCTGAGAGGCACAGTTGAGCTGATGTCTGTCTGTGCTGAAAAGAGATCTCGACGGTAGACGGAGAAAAATGACTAGGGATTAGGAAGTCAGAATAGGGTGAGGTCTAGATGAGATGCTAGTTGGGGAGCGGAGAGGTTGGGCTGAGCTGGACTGTGATCATGTAGCTGGCCTGCTTACGGCTGCTGTGGATTCTAGTCCCTGGAAGATCCTTAAGATCAAGATTGGCGTCGTCCTAGGAGTTTGGGACGTGGTGACGGCGTGGTTTCTGACGGCAGGCGATTGGCGATGGCTTCACTATGGTACGCAGTAGTAGTTGAACTGTTGAACCATGACGAGCCTAGTAAGTCACTTGCAGTAGCCTTAGTGGATTTGAGGCGACCGCTGTTAGAGACAGGGAAGGAGAGAGATATCGAGGCGAAAAGATGAAGCAAATTCGAAGTCCACTTGCAGAGTCTATCGTTGTCTCTTTTTATCGCACTATGATGTAAAAATTGCGGGGCGAAGACAGGTTGACGGCGCACTAGGAGACGAGATTATAGACCTGAACAGGAAAAAATAACAGAAAAAACCAGCAAAGAAATTTCTGCGAGACACGTTGAACGCTGTAATCAAGGACGGCAGTCTGAGGCGACTGAAAATATTCGAGATCATGAAATGAAGCTCAAGGATCGTCTTTACTTAGCTTTGGAAGTATTGTACAGTACACTGCCTCAAGATTGCAGGAGAAACGAAAAAGCAGAGGCTCCCAGACCACTGCACGATATCAAAATCGGGCAGCTTTGTCATCCTAGGTGCCGACACGCAAAGCTCACTTGATATGGATCACTGGATCTGCAGATAGATATATTTCCGAGATAGATATATTTCCGAGACTTGATGTTTTGAATTCAGTTGAGAAAGGGGGCAACAAGAAAGCCCTGACAATGAGGTCTTGCCTCCTGTCCAGGGCTGACAAGGGGATGACGCGAGCGCGACTCTTCCAACCACCAGTTCGTTCTCAATAAATAATAGATTGCGGGGAAACCCAGTGCGTGCTTGGCTGGTGCTTGGCTCCTCTGCAAGCGTTTGTTAAAAGCAATATATTACAGTAGGATTTGACGTGTGCCGTCCCGCAAGTTGCTGCCTCGCTGCCTCGCTGCTCTGGACGGAATGAATGTGCGGGAACAAGCTTTGCGCCACCTGCTTGTTTGTTCCGTGAAGTTTATATTGACTCGGTAGCCGAAGCATTTCTGACACCCGAGTTGGAGACTTACAACGAAAAGTTGCAGATGCAGAGAAGATTCTGGCTCCAAAGCCACGGGTAGGGGTTCACCGAATGGAAGGGAGATACGTATACAAGCAGGAGGCAAGCAGGAGGCAAGCAGAAGACAATATTAATTGCTGAGGTCTCGTGAACAGTCCCCAAACTCCCAGATGGCCAACCCCCTCGCACCGAGGCGAAACGCGGGGAAGCGAGGGATCTAGAAAAAGATAGCGGTGTGCTACAGTTCAGTACTACTCGTTCCTTTTCACTTCAGCCGTTGTCGTGCCATGCGTGCAAAGCAAAACATCCCGCACTTCGGGGTCGGACATACCCCTGATCTAGGCGAAGCGCCGTCCAGCTGTGTGTTCACCGCTTTCAAGTATTCACCATTCGAAATTAAATCAGATGCAAGAGAAAGGGCGTGCCAGAACCAATGCGACGTTCGCCTTTTGGGAAATGCATCATCAGGGGCCGGATATCGATGGAGCCCCGAAGCCCCTCCACGTGGTGGGTGAGCACTGAGGAGGGCCCGAACCGATGGGGCACAGTTGGAGAACCCCTGGCCAGGCCGAGTTGCCAGCTGCTGCAAAGGAGAGTCAGAGTCAAGGGCGAAGCGACCTGGTGAAACATTCTCGGGAAAAGAGGGAGAAACAAAATGAGAGGAGAGTTGGTACATGAAGTTGGTACTGTACTGTATAGTACTGTACATATGACTTTCAAGAATAGAAGTTTGTTTCATACTATTTTAACTGACTCTGTGGCAAGGAGCTACTGTACTGTACACTACACTACAGGAGCATGACTCTTCCTGCCGAGTGAGTGAAGCTCTCTCTTCCCGTGCTGTTGAGGTTTACGAAGAGGGGTACAGTACCAAAAGGTTTTGGACCAGCAGAAGCTTGAATCAACACTGTCGTCTCCCTGCGCATTATGATACCAACTGTACCTCTACCGCCATGCATGCCAGCACGTGTACGTGGACGTGTACGTGTGTGCCCGTACCTGTACCTGTACATCTTCCAACTGCCTCTGCTGGGCAGCCGCATATGCATACCGGAGACATGTATGAGGATACAGTATGAGATGGACATGGGAGATGAAATGTTCTTGAGCTCACGCGTTGGCCGCAGTGTGGGGTTCAGGGACTTCAGAGGGACTTCAGGGACTTCAGGGACTTCAGGGACTTGAGATCGATGAAAGTGTCGAGTCGGAGGATAGGGGAAGGGGGTTCGAAGCGAGGCGCAGCAGCATGCACGCCCAAATCATCCCATCTGGGCTGCTTTGGGATTTTCTGGCTTGCCGACACTCTCCCGTTGGCTTGCCTCTCGCTTCGCTCTTTTGCATGCTGGGCTGTCTAAATTGAAGGCCACCTGTGGAGTTGAGACAGCAATGGATGGGTGGATGGATGGTTGTTGGTGCGTGCATGCATGCGATGGCGATGAGTGTGTAACCTCTGGCTGGCTCACCTCGTGGTGGATGGGGAAAGATACTGTACTACTGTACCCTCCTACCCACCTCGGGAGAGGCTTTTCGGAAATGGTCCTCAGTCCGGAAGGTCTAGTTGTCTCGGTGGGAGTGTCTCGCCTTCTTCCCATCTTCGGGCGATGGTGATGGTGATGGTCGAGCGTGCGTGCATATTAATGTACCCTACAGTACGAGAGAAACCGAGTGGAGGAACAGAAAGGAAAAGGGGTTTGTGGATAACCCTCAAATTGCTCTTTCCTTTCAAATAGCGGAACTACCGTAGCTGTCACTTGCATGCGTTGTTTTCAAGATCAATTCGTGACGCCTCTTTTTCGCCATCGGGATGGTCTAGGAGTCGTGAAGTACAGTACTGTAAGTGTCAACGACGTAAATAGCAGCAGGTCGGAAATTAATAGAGACAGTCTATAGCTATTGCACGATAAAGCACCCGTTTCCAAGGATATCACTTATATTGTTATCGCTATCGCATACTGTTTTCTTGAATTTGTGTAATCGTGCAGGTTTTCATGCTTTGTGCTTTGTGCTTTGTGGCGGAGACTGGAGATTGGAGACTCGACACTAGACACTAGAGAATACTGGAGAGGAGCCCTGAACAAGATCGGATATCTGCTGTCATACGGTCTCCAATCTGATCTTGAAGGTTTAAAGCTCACGGCCTCGAATTGCCTCAATCTTCTCGCCTTCTCGCCCTCTCGCCTTCTCTGCCACCGGCCCAATCACGGCATATGCAGCTCACCTGAATCTACAATAAAGTTTTCGCATCTTTGGTAAGTACTGTACGGAAGTACAGCAGAGAGTCAAAAAATAACAAAGGCCAGTGAAAGTAACGACGCAGGGTCAGGGGCAGGTCAGTTCATTAAGTTCAAGACTCAGGTCAGTTCTTTAAGTTCAAGACACACACAGGTCATTTACTAGTCAATTATTCTTTACATGACTATAGTAGGAGCGGGTGGCGGGACCAACCTGCTGCCCTTCCTCGGGCATTAGGTTTCTTCTCCACCTGCGCTGGATCGACGATGCTGGCGAAAGGTATATCGACCCCACCATAATTGCACCTGCTTGATTCTTAGAAACGTACTGTTTGATTTTGATGATATACCACGTACACAGAGGGTTAAGAAACACACGTGTAGAGATAGATCTCTCTCTCTCACACTCTCTCTCACACTCTCTCACTCACACACACACACTCTCTCTCTCTCTCTCTCACACTCTCTCTCGCTCTCCCCCTCTTGCATCCATCCATCCTCTTTCAATCTGGTGTGGGGATGCTTTCTATCGAATTCAGAGTGACGAATTGCGAGGCTAAGACTTGTTTGAAGTGCGGGCAGAATACCGTCTCCGAGTCATGGCATCTCCATTGGTATGGAAGATTTGGTGGCGATGTAGGAGGAGTAAGCAGACATATCTTCGTCGCAGTTGAAGAAATTAAGGTTTGAAGATCGAGTCAGGAGCGCTAGGATTTCAGCTCAACGTACAGCAAACTTTCCCTTGCTTCCCCGGGCCGTGTAGGGTATGCCGTATTGGAAAAAGCTATGCAGCAGGTTTGATTGGAACGAGTCAATTGCTGCACGAGGGCACAGAGGGATCTCGGCAAGATACTGCGAGGTGTGTTGATCTGAGGAACTCTTATTCTCGACAGTCAACTCTCCTTGCTTTAGTGCGATAAATTCTCCGCTGGCAGGAGGAGAGATATGCCGAAGAAAGCAAATGCGAGTGACAAAATCTCCTGGTGGCCAATATAAGCCTTCACGAGCCATGTATGTTTGTTTGTCACCCTTCAGTGTCGCATTGTGGCAGCCCTATACGGGAGGACACGAGTGACGAGCTTGCGACGATCAGCCAAGCCCAGGGCGAGTGGGAGGTTAACCTCGATGGCAAGTCAGAATGATATGGCATGATAAGTACTACGTTGATAGTTTTGATGACTATGCGTGAAGGGGATCGAACAGATAACGACGTCGAGAATCCGGAAAACGTTCCTTGGCTCTCCTCTGACGCAACAAGGTTGTCGTTTAGAGAGGAGAGGGGTACTTTACTTCCCTGAAGGCCCTCGACAGTATACAGTAGTATAGTACAGTGCTGTACTGTCATAGACGACTCCTGATTTTCAAACCCCGCATCGCATACCAAGTAGGTTTTCAGGGTCCTGTGACGAAGCGTGGGGTCGGGCAACGAATCTGCCGGAATCTACTGTACAGTATTAAACTCGTTCTTCCCTGTGATAATCATGCTCACTCCAGGACTACTACCAGAGGCCCAAGTACTGTACTGTACAGTACAGTACAGTATTGCCAATGCCGGGACTTACTCAGAGGATTTGTACGGCACGGTAGTGGCACCAATATACTTATTACAGTATTTGTGCCGTGGATCAGCGACCCATGAACATCTTGAATTGTCAAATACTTCCGGAATCTGTTGAAAAGATGCGCAGTTGGCGACTCCGACTTCGTCTTTCAGTGGAGTCGCTGAATATGCCCGGGTGGCCCTATAGTACCGTACAGTAAGACGTGCCCTGGACCTGAACCTTGCTGGGCAGTTCCAGGCTTGCCCTGGAGCCCTGGAGCCCTGGCTGGTACAGTACCATACAGCGAAAGCTTAGGGGAGCGGGGCAGCTGGAGACCACGACTATATCCCTGATGCTGGTCACAATACAGTACAGCATGCCACCAGCACACCCTGGAGTCTCTGGCTCCTCGCCGGCTGCGTACGTATTCCCGAACGGCAACCGGCTTGATCGCCCTTAGGAACGGGAGAAAGATCCCTTCACTTCTGGTCCCTTCTGGACTGTGCCATTATCACCATCATACAATAGCGGGCAAGTTAGCATACCGATAATTTCGAGTTGCGTTCGCGGCTGATGCAGTACTTACTGTACTTGTACTTTCGCACACTATATTGCTTTCGACTATGGAGACGCAGACGCAGACACAGACACAGACACGGGCTGACACAGACGCAAACGCAGCCGCAGCCGCAGCCGCGCTTCTCCCGTGGCAGTATTCGTCCCCTTCCCCGGATATCACCGACTGTTGAAACACAAAGCCATTGACCGTCCAGCGGCCATACTTGGAATCTGGCAACTTCAATACATCACCGATTCACCGGTTGGCGCATTTCTTCCAGCTATTACTCCTTCAGCCATATGCCGGAATGGACCGAATGTCACCCGTGGGAGGCACATCCAGGCTTGTGCAGCAGACTGTGCAGTCTGCATTGGCTGCATATGCATCTCCCCCTGGTGCAAGCAAGATACTTGTATTTCGAACTTATGCACTGCATGAACTACAGTGCTGTTGCAAAATCGTGGAGTCGAATGGAGAGGATGCTCGTGGGGGAAAGGGGGAGATAGATGGAGCCGGAAATCTTACGTCGAGGCGGGTGGGTTCCAAGTTCCGATTTCCAATTTCCAACTTCCAACTTCCAACTTCCGACTTCCAAATTCTAACTTCTAGCCTCCCAGAAAAAGATACAGTACAAACCCCAAGTAGTTCGCCCCCTAGTTTGACGGGTCTACCCTGATCTCCAATCTCGTACGACGGCCCTATAGTTGAATGTTGACTATCAAAATGCCGTAAGCCGATTGCATGTCGAGCTGCCTCTGCCGGATCCTTCGGAGGTGTCTCTACTAATATAGTTTGGAATAGCGAAGAATGGTGGTTGGTGACTCGCGAGTCGCGTCAAGTTTTTAAAATTGTCCCTACTGACCCTATTGACCCTATTATAGAATGATTGTTCCAATCTAGACAAAGCTTGTCAAAATATACTTTGGCTGGTCCTGTCTGGTCTGCCCCGCGCCGGCAGTGTCGTCAAGAGAGGGTCTGCGCGCTGCGCTCGGACATACCTGTCTACTTACATTACAGTACCTGCGAAGGCGCGGTTTAAAAGTATTGGCCCTGGTCCGTGCACGTCGAGATAAAAAAAACACCTTTTTCAAGTCGGATTTTTTCCAAAAGAAGTTCTGTGTGTGCAACGCGGTTAAGAGAGTGACTCGCCCTCTTAAAACTAGGTAAAAGAGGTCAAGTTTGGAATAAGATCCAGCCGAAGGCACCAAAATCAGAGTACGTGCACGGACCAGGTTGAAGACTAGGTCTATTACAGTACCCCTTCATATATGCCTCAACCATTGCAAGTCGTGTCCAGCCTCTCCACATCTCTACAAGTGACATGCACACTTTTCAAGCTTGAAGGTATGGTCCGACGACGTTTCTACGAGGTTCTTCAATACGTCCATGCAAGCTGCCAATCATCAATCCCCGAAGCAGTGCCATGTACTGCACTTTAGGCCTGCGTGCCAACTTGTCGATCTGAAGTAGATCACCCTCAGACATCGCAACGGCTGTGGAAATCTCTCCGTGTCTGCTCGAGACACACTCCAGTCCAGGATCCCATCCCGCCTCTGGAGATACCTCCGGTGTCTTTTCGCATTTGAAGCGGTCTGGCCAGCAAAGCGTCCTCCGAAATTCGTACCCGACGAGCTGACTCTCCTCATCCTACCCGTTCCAATAATGAGGAACATCTCCGCAGGTTCATATCCCAGCCTCGCTCCCGTTGATAGGCAACTCAGTATACGAAAGGTACAGGAGGTAATAAGCGGAAATCGCCACATTTTAGCGAATTTTACCACCGAATTGAGGCATTTACGACATACTTCTGGGTGTATTCCGACAACAGCCGACCAATGGTATGATAGAGGAACAGCTGACTCTGGCTGCTTTACTCAATATATCTCACTCCTGCAGTTGGAGCCCTCACCAGCTTTTATATAAAATCTGATATTATCCAAAAGCGGCGTGGGGGGCAAATTCACAAATATTGTTCCCTGTCAGCTGTGCTTTTTAATGCCTCTCGTCTCCAGATTCTGGACCCAAAGACTATTATTGCCACGAGGCTCCTCGACTCAGGACGTAGGCCTGGGATCAGATCTGATATGAAAGTGACAAAAATATACATTGAAATGAGCCTCAGTATAATTATAGCCAGGTCTTTCGCCAGCCTCAAGCCACCAGCCACAGTCCACCTCGCCCATATTCTCCTCTATTAGCAAAGCAACTGCGAGTGTGGAATCGTCCCGCGGGAGGGCGAGGTCGAGCAAGGGGAATAAAATTCTGCGCAAAGGTGGACCACTTAGATCGCACCAAGCCCGCCATCAAATGGGAAGTTTGACCTACGTTTGAGAATCCATCTGCATCGATTGGATACGCTACTCAACTTCGTGAACTCTTGGTCCGTGTTATATCTTGTGCTGCCAATGGCCTCTTGCTGGTGTGGTCCCTCATGAGGCACGAGAGGAGAACCTGCAGCTTTTTCAAAAAAAAAAAAAAAAGAGGGGAAGGGGTAATTGTAAAGGTGTGCCACTAACTGTGCCTCGCAAAGACTGCCATACCCTTCACATTTTTGAGCGAAGCAGGGAGACATTCCCAATTCTTGCAGCGTGAAAAGTCGGTGTACATGTACAGGGCTGACTAAGGAGAAGGTGAACTTGTGAAGAGAGAAGTAATAACTTAAAGATAACGTGAGGCTGGTGGGATACTGTACACCCCAGTGATGGACACGCCAGTGATACAGTAGATGGGAAACTGGAGTTCCAAGAGCTGTGAGAACTAGACTTGCGCCACGTCATACTTCTCATACTTCTCATACCACTCACGGGAGAATATTCCGTCCTGTGACTACTGTACATACAGTAGGGTGTGTCTTAGCTGCAACTCTGCGAAGCACGAGAGGAACAGATCTCCATAGAATCTCCGCAGAATCTGTACGTAAGTTTCGTACAATTTCAAGATGAGATTTGGCAAGTTGTCGACGACCGCATCCCACATCCACATTTCCCAGCCCCTCCCTCGGCATGTGGTGTCCAGTGACAGCCGTCGTCGCCAAGAGCCACTCCGGGGTGGCCAATGGCGTTGCCGAATTCGGGTACACGTCCGTACCGGCGGCGTTCGACAGGACGGTACTGTAAACTCCGTAGAGACAGAAGATCAGGAGAACAACAGACTGTTTCGATTTTGTTTCAAAGGGCGGGCTTGCCAGGATCCTGGCCGTGTGGCCGCGAAGGAGATGTTGGTCAAAAGACGGGCTAGCTTTCTCCAAAAGGCACTTTTGTATTTGAAGGCGCGAGGTAGAGCGGGCTGGCGAGCCAAATCTGCTATGTTTCCAAAAATAGAGACCACGTTCCTTGCCGAGCTGGCAATGGTTCCATTCCGCCTCTTAGCCCGATGGAAAGTTTCAAGTCCATCTATCGTGCTCGCGGTGGAAATTATCGTGATGCAAGAAGTTTCCAGCTACAGTACGTACTGCACTGTATACTGTGCTGTAGTTGATTTTCTGGGAGGACACGGCTCGAGTCAGCTTTCCACCACCGTGGGCCCCCTCCATGGCACCTTTTCGGCTGTGGATGAGATGAAGATGGTCGTACTGTACCGGGACCCGAAGGGCGAACATGCAAGCGCGGGGCAGGCAAGCCAGCGCTTCGAAACACCAGTACGGACTATACGACGGTACTACGAAGACACAACGAACGTTGGCCTAGTACAGTATCATTATTGTCGGTTAGGTAGACAGCGGTGGGCAGTACGGAGTACAGTAATAGTGGCAAGCACTTGGTTGCGCTCATGGAAATCTGGCTGCAGGAACTTCACACTATCCGCCGCCTGGCGCGCGCAGGATCAAGAAGTGCAGCCCGCTAGGAGGAATTGTTGCATCGTCGATGGCATCGTCGATGAAAGTTGCAGATTGTGCCTGTCACCGTGCAGCAATGTCGGACGTATCATCCCCCCCTTTGCGCGATCTTCGGAGAAAGGCTTCGGAGAAGAGGATGTGAGCACTGAGCGAGCAGTCACGAGTTCGCTTGCAAAGGAAAATGGGATGAAATGTGATTGTGATTGTGATGGGGTGTAACTTTTGCAGTTGATGAGGGATTTGAGCCACTGATACCTGGCAAAGTACTTTGTGGTAAGTTGACAACCTTGACGATTCTTACAAGAGAAGAGGGGTGAGTTGAGGGGCAGTTGAATGCGAGAGCGAGGAGGGGTAGCGGCAGCTATCAGGGTTTTGGTTGGAAAAGCCAAAAGCCAAAAGCCAAAAGGCAAAAGCCAAGGTCGCGAAGTGGACAATGGACAAAGTAGCCCAGGCCACAGCATGTCCCTACAGAATCAAGTTCTGTACAGTAGTAGTACAGCAATAAGCCGATCAATAATCTTGGCTTGGATTGTGGAATCGCGAATGTACTGTAGATGTGCCTTTTGGACTTTTACAGTACGGTACTGCGCTGTACTTGTGCTGTACTGTAGTACAAAGGCAAGATAAAGAGCGATGGACTCGGTCCGTGTGTGTTTTGCCCAATTCTCTTAAATCCATGGTTTTAAGAATCAAGTCAACATATCTTACCGACGTCTTTCTGGGGGGCCAAAATAAAGACCCGAATCTCGCTGCAATTGCAGACTCCTTTTGAGAAAATTCTGGCTTAAGGAAGTTATTATTATATTGTACTGCACTGCACACGGATCAGGTCCATTACTTTAAAAGCCCGCCATCGTACAGCCACAGTACTGGAATAAGGGAGCGAGGACAAGCGATGTATGTGACTTCCAAGTTCCGACTGTGGCTTTTGCAGACGGCTCGCTCTCGCTATGGATCTTCGGATTTTCTTCAGTGACAAATGCACATTGCACATCTCTCCGTCCTCTCTGGGAAGATATTAATACATTTCGGATGCCGCGGTCGGAAGAGGGCTTGTTGGTTCTCGTTGGTTGTGATAGTCCAACAATTCTCCCTGGGAATCTCATTACGGAGACTTTGGTATTATTGACATGATTGTTCACTTACTTCTCCACGAAGTCCAGCCGAGCTTCCTTGTCGTCTCGAGGCAGCCAGGATCGATGGGATACTGGACATGGCAAGGGAATCCTCTTCCTCCAAACTGGCCCTGTCCTAGACTCTTGAGGGGACGGCACGCATCGCTTGGGGGGCTTCCGAAAGTTTGAATCATGCCGCAATGCCGAATCAGCACCGTACCGAAAGCAGGGCGAGACCGACGAAAGTCAAGAGCTCCAAGAGACATGTAATGTACTTCGTATGATGTTGGAAGTCTGTATCATCACGAGCGGACGAAGCATGCCTGAAGAGTGAAGAGTTTGAACTCTGTACCGTGTCCTGATTTCGCCAAACTATGGCTTGTTCTGAGGAACGATGGTTGGAAGTTGGAGTTGGAGCTGCTGACACAGTTACGGGGATTTGTCGACGGGACGATGCCGAAGCAGTCCATAGGCTGCAGCCCTCGCGGAGATTTCATTGAGACAACGAGTCTCCGTGAAGCTATCACGACTCAGGACAGTAGTCTTCCTCAGGGCAGCAAGGTTCGAGTTTTCGGCAACCACGGCTGCGCTGCCAAGATGTATTTCTCCACAGATGGATAGTACGAGTAGCTCTACGTTTTTACTGTATTAACCCTCAGGATTGGGGACACTACTCAAGCCAATGGGATGCGGTTGTCGTGAGGCTCATGGCGATGAGATTGGCGAATGTATATGGAGAGAGCAGTTACACACGAAGATCCAGTACTGTTCTCAATGGTTGAGATGGTAGCAACCAGAGGAATCGGGAAGCAGAGTATCGAGGAATGAGGGCGTGAAACTGAAAGCCAATACAGTATTGCCCTCTTGCATAACTACAGTGTCCCGATTATCGTTGACAAGCATCCGCATTAAGCATCATCACTACATTTTCACGAAGTCTCGAAAACTGCCGACCAATGACGCAGCTGTATCGCCGGTATCCAGGCCCGGATTGCATTGTCACATCACGACAAGACCGCATTGTTTCCAAATGCTCCAGCTCTTCAAAAGCCAACTCTCTCTAGGACTCTTTTGGATTGCGGGCCGGGATTGAAATGAATGTCTCTCTTTCTCCCCCTTTGATCCCCAAGACTCCAAGTCCAGCTCTTGTCATCTAATCGGTCCTGTCTGGGAAACCTCGCAAAATTCGAGGGCACGAATAAGGTATAGGTAATCTTCTGAAGGTCACCCGCTGGTCCATGTGCCATTGAGAAACGCGGCCCATCTAATTATCATCGACACATCGACGTCCTTTATCGTACTGTATCCTGACTATCTCGATCTCGGTATCTAGCCGTAGCTCCCGAGTTTTTGAAGCCAGCAAGCATGAAGACGAGAGTCGAGACATTGGAATTGGAACTAGCTGTTTTCAGGGGGGATCGCACCAGATGGCACCATGGAGGCTGAGATGATCGTCGATTGGAAAAACTGGGGTAATCGTTTGTTGAACTCTTTTTACTCAGCGTCGCAACTATTGATACCGGTTCATGGAGTGAAAGTTAAACTGAGAAGTAGGGCTCGGCTGTCTTTGGTTGGGGGAGGGGGAGGGGGAGGGATAGCGTTAGCACAACGGACGGGTTGAACTGATTCAAAAGACAGCTAGTCATTGGATGCGATGAGAGTCGATTTGGAAGCAGTCACTCACTGCCAGTCAGCCTCACATCACGGTGTTGAGACTCGAGCTTTCCACCACACAAGCGCAAGCTCAAAGACCGACGAAGCTCCTGGAGGAGCAACAGAGACACAGCTACTGTAGAGACAAAGAAAAGCCTCCTCCCTCCCCCAGTTAGACCCGGTCCCAATCGAAACATGACTACGAGTATCCCCTCTCCCCATCGTTATCCCAGTCGCACAACATTCCCTGCCTCCGTACGTACCAAAAGACAGTCCCTCCAGGACTCACATACTTGCAGTCGAAGATACCTAGTCAGGTTGGTGGAGCATCCTTGAGCATCCTTGAGCATTCCATGCTGCCTCAGGTGAACCCCAGCTGCCCTCACGAGGTTCACGGCCGCTGTCTTCAGGGGAGAGCCAAGGCCAGCAGGGGTTCACTGAGCCCCGGAGGAGGGCGGCCAGGGATTGAATTTACAGGACTGTACAGGAGGACAGGGCCCAGTGCCCAGGGTGCAGCACCCTCAAGGAATAATCGTCAAATCCCCTGTTAACACCAGGAGGAGACTCTTAAAGAGGGCAAACCGAGAACCAAAAACCATCTCCCCACGCCAAACTCCTGTCGTGTAACCTGTTGTTGGTGCTTCCTGGCCGAAACGACGACAGCCGGTAATGTACATACGGAGGTACAACTAACTACTGTACTGTTGAAATTGAAATAAATAAAAAAGAGCAAGAGATGAATGAGCCTTTCTTTTGGAAAATCCTTCACTTGCCCCGGTCAAGGCAAATCTCGTTCAACGGGCAAAGATCCCCAGTTTCATTACAGTGCTCATGAGCTTGCACGGCACTCGCTCTCATCCGTTATCCGCGAAGACCCATCCGAAGCTACAGTACTGTACCTCATGTAACATGTTTCTCTCAAGCTCAAGCAGCTCCAGAAACTGACTACGTATACTGTGCTGCCCAGGACGTCCGTCCACTACCGTAGGACTCAGCACTAAGCGAGATGCGGTACTGGCGCAACACTGGCTGGCCGACAACCGTAGATATCACTACCCCTTTTCGCCTACGGGGCCAAGTAGCTCGTCGGTAGTGCCCCTGCGTTTTCTTCAAACCTTCTTCACTCAAGCACTTGAGACTGACCAGTCTCCAACTCTCATGACTGCAGGTGCTTTTGTCCCGCAAACCGCCATGTGCTATTCCTACCTGGTCCCTTTCACCAGCCTACAGTACTTGCCCTACCTTGAATAGCAACGAGCAAGCAAGACTCCCTATGAGAACTGGACTCCCTAGCTCTCCGCCCTTGGCCTGGACTGGTACAGCCAGCAACTGACAAGACAAGACAAGACAAATAAGCCAAATAAGAAGCCCCTAGCCCGCGACATGAATTATTTCGAAGTTCAGTGCTCACCTAGAGTAGAAAGTCATCTAAGGTCTGCCTAAGGTCTGCCTAAGGCCTGCTTAAGTTCTCACCATTTGCGAGTTTCAACCAGCTAAAAACCAAGCAGACTTGCGAAGGTGCAGTACTCGGAACTCGAGTAACTGCTGCACTCACTCCCTGATGCTGGGCAGCGGCCAATGGCGGAAGTACTGCATGTACTGTACTATGCTGCGCCAACCCTGCAGCGTGAACGGCTAATGTCTACTTCATGTCGAATGTCTTAGCTAAACATCTGGGGTTATCCCCTAAACAGCATAGCTGTTACCAGAGAAGACCCGCTGCTAGCTTCCTGCACTTACTTGGTCCTGGAAGTCGGACCTACAGAACTGTACAGTCTAGTACAGTGACGAGGGTAACGAGGTTAATCGCTTGACGACGATAGCAGGGGTAACTGGTAAGCAACACTACCATACTGCTACTATATAGTGCAGTTTTGTCTGGTACAGTACGGAGGTACCAGCCCAGCACCAGGCCTAGCAGGATGTAGTATTGACTCCGACCTGAGAGCCTTGCTGCTGTACCTGACGAGTCAAAAATAATATGGAACTGCTGTGAGAACCGTACTCCGCTCCACTTCCTATTTACTGCCTACTCCGTCCACTAGTACTTTGCAGCAGCATCTCTCACTGCACTAGAATCTATACAAAAACTCCCTCTCGGGACCACCTCAGACCCTCAGACCCGAACTCCACCATACATCCTCCGATTCCAACTCCAACTCCAATTCCCTTTCCGCTTCCACAATTCCAATCCCAATTCCAATTCCAATTCAGACAATCCTCGAGCTGTCACCTATAGGACCCATCATAAATTCCATCGGCATCAATCTCCTTTTTGTAAAGCGCCCAATTCAATATTCCCCCTGCGAGTCAGGAATACGGCTTCCTCTCCTCTTCTATATATGTTCCAATCTTGACCAAACGGTGCCATTGATCCTCGTTGTTCACGCTTTAGAACATACATACCGCCAGCTCGTCAGCCTCGGGACTAGTCTTTGCTCCTATTGTCAAGGCGTAGTCAACAAACGGTATTGGAGAGACAAGACTACTGCGACTATATTGAGCTTCATACCACCAGCCACCATCCCACTCCGGGCCCGAACCCTCCAACACAGAGCGAGGTTCGACGATCAATTCAGCCACCGATTACCCACCAACATCCTCCTTTAAGAATGGTCCCTGTTTCGGAAACCTAATACACACTGGTTGGCAAGGACTTGGACGTCGAAACAGGCAGACAAACTAGTCTCCACCCCCAAGTCTTACGATTGACGGTAAGTCTGTCACGCAACCGCTGCCGAAAACTCTTCTTGCTTTTCGTCGACCTCAGTTCTCACAGCCACTCACATCACCTGTCGTTGAGAGGGCTAGACCAGGGGACTTTCCTTACTAAGGAACCCTCTCGACAACGTGGGAGTAGCTTGGTTGATCGTGCGCCCCGCCATACCCTGTTGGAGCAGGATCCCGGATCCATCCACTTACAAGCTAGTTTCTTGAGAGTATGTAAACCTCCAGTCCCCCTCGCTTCTACCGGACCCCATCCATATCAGATACTGACTTCATCAGATCTTCCGTTCAGTACTCAGCGACAACGACCTCGGACACTATAGTTGTAGCAGTTCACACTTCGCTGCAAGAGATATACACTTCCACAAACTCTCATCTACTTGGAGCAACCCCACTGCCAGTTCCATCTCCACAGATAGCACTTGCGCTGGACGCCTCTCTCCCAGACATACCTTACATCCAGTCGATGATTGCGACGCTCAGTCTTGGCTCAGCTCTATACATCACTCCCAGAACCGTCGCCACCATCTCGAACGAAGCGTTTCAGTTCCAGCCGACTTGCTTCAGTTGACTTCCTTCGACTCTCATCACTTTTGTTACACCGTATCGGTTCGAGGATATCTCTCTTGAAAGTGATCTCATCTCAGTACGGAAAAGGAATCCCAGGAGAAAATCAGAATGGATGTCATGGAGTTGGTAGAGAACGAGCCTAATGCCAGGCCCTTCCAGTGCGATTGGCAAACCTGCAACAAGGTGAGCAGGAGTTGGAGGACGTTCGACATGGTGCAAACAGTTAGCTGATACCATCTTCTTAGAGCTTCAACCGGAAATCGGATCTTCAGAGACATTACCGTATCCACACAAATGAGCGACCTTACTCTTGCATGACACCAGGATGCGGAAAGAGCTTCATTCAAAGGAGTGCGTTGACAGTTCACATCCGAACTCATACTGGCGAGAAACCTCACCAATGTCAACACATCGGCTGTGGAAAGCGATTCTCGGATGTCAGTACTCGTGGAGACATGGGGTTGGTCGCTCAATACTGACAATTTGGCAGTCCTCAAGTTTGGCTCGCCATCGAAGAATTCATACGGGAAAGCGCCCGTACAAGTGTGCTCATGAAGGTTGTTTGAAGAGGTATGTTGTTGAGGTTGAGAACAGGCTGAATGAGCGCTTACATGCAGTAGCTTCTGCCGAAAAACCACCATGGTAAAGCACCAGCGTCGGTCACACCAACGAGGAGTTCACTCTTCTGAGTTGGATGATGGTGATACTTCTGATTCTGACAGTGGAGAGTCTCCATCGACACCTCAGCACTCAAGCCAAATTCACTGGCCTCATACTGTTCAGGTTGCACCACATATCATGCCCCACGGCCACCACATGCACCGAGCACACTCATTTGCCGACTTTGGGCATCATCAAATTGATGGATATCCAGTTCAGCAATATGGCCACCGACACAGTCTTTCAGGCGGTGCTCAAGCGCAGGGCCATTTTCAAACTATCCACGAGCATGTCCTCCCAAATCCCATGATGCAACGAGCGCCCAGTCTCACACCCCACTCGTCATACTACGTTCCCGAACAGAACAACCCAGGCGTTGCGACTTTGAACACAAACCCCCCACCGCTTCAAACTTACCAGATTCCAAGACAGCTGGAGAGACAAGAGATCCTGCAGAGCAGCCCAAGCAGTTACTCGTCGGCATCACGAGCGAGCCCAGTCTCGGCAGAGCCATTCTACACACATCACCCTGCGCAAACCGCGACATACGCTCTTCAAAACTCGTCACCAATTGAGCAGCAACAACAACAACCCATCATGCAGTACCAACAAATCCCTCAACACCTGGCTCAGCAACACCCCCAACCCATCCCAGCACCAATGCCTCAACAGCAACCTCAAGCTCAGGAGCAGTACCACCAGGCAGTCCCAGAGCAAGGTCAATGGTACGATCAAGTTGCATATCAGCCACCTGTCGAAGTGATCAGCCATGTCCAGGCGTATCCCAACCAACACATCTTCAACGATCCTTGGGCTCAAAAGCTCGAGACATTCGACGACCCATCCCTCCAGATGCCGAGTGCCCGTATCGAGAATCTATAACGGCCTTATAATATCATAATGTTTTATCAATCTTGCTATGCACTCGTATCGATCTCCTTTGTGCTCGCCGACCAGGCGATGTATTATTTACGTTGCGGCTTTATACCCCAGAGAGAATTCGGGATCAACAGCACCGCGCTCACTCTCCCCAACACCATAAACACCCAGTAAAAAAAAGCCTCATTTCCAGCACCGGTTTGGCATCATTTACTGTAATTTCAAAAACGTACTCCATCTTCACGACAAGTCACGATCGCACATTCTCACATATCCAATACCCCGACACGCGCAAAATCACAGACACGATTCGACGACGACACATATCTCTCATCATCAACCTCACCAGTACAGCACTGCTATTCAGTATCTATTTTATTCTCTGAATATTACTTGAGAGCTGAAACTCCTTCACAGGATGGGGCCGGCTTTCTGATTGCTAATTTCCTTTCTGTGCCTGTTTTCTCCCCAGTTTTTTGTTCCGTTTCGTTCACATTTTCATTTTCTTAACATGGAGGTCTATTCTCTGGGTACATTCTCTGCTATATTTTCAGCCCAGTATCCACATGTAATAATGCTCGCTGTGAGCGAGTTAGTCACGCCGTAACGAGGTTGCCCTTCGGGGTCACGAGAAGACGAGATTTGCGTTGCGTTGCCCGTTCTGTATAGTTTTTGCTACTAGGCTCTGCATCGGATGGGGTTGGCGGTCTGAGATGAGGGATGAGGTGATGAGATGATGAGGCAATAGGGGCTTCCTTCTAGGGATGGCCAGGTTGGAAATGAAGGTGAAACCCATGTATAACTATAACTTATGGTACCTTGCGCTGGGATTGTTAATTTTCGGTTTGTATAAGGGATCCTGTATCGGTAGCCAGCAATAAAAAAAAGCACAGTAAAAATACCTCAACGATCCAAAACACACAGTGTGAAGTCTCCCTCCAACTCTCCTTCCACTTGATCCAGTAGTTCGGCAAACCGTATCAAGCACGTGACCAGAGTCTCAACCTTCCATTGAAACCGGTCTTACCACTTACCAGACCGGATGCCGGTACTTGTTAAATACAAGATCTCGATCGATTTAAAACCGGTTGCAGCCGTCTGTCAACTTGTGTTGAAATAAGCCTCATCCTGAAAAACTTGGGACCGAGGATCCTTCGTCCTTGTCCAGCTCGGGCAAGTCGCACGCCATCCGGGAGGACCTTTGAATGGTGGGTAAATATTGGTATTCAAGCTTTCTTTGGTATCCAAAGGCCTTGACATACCCGAATTCTCCCAAGTTTTCAAAGTTATCTGGACAATCAAATTCCCTCTTGGACATCCAAAACGTCCTGAGCGGCGGCTCATCACAAATGGCCCTAGTAAATTTAAGGTTTAGCGCCGGATAACTTGGAACTTCATAATCAATATTTGAACATCACCGAACACCGGATCATCAATCTGGTCCTGTCCACCACGCCACCCTCGTACCAGAGGTCCAACGATCACTTCGAGACATTCATTACACTTTCAGTATCTTCTCTTTCATCAAAGTTTCCAAGGGTAGGGTGCTTCCCAAGGAGTGGCGGATGAGAGGCTGTTGAGGTTGGCCGCTTTATCGTCATGGCTTTCCAAACTTCTGCGCTGCCAGTAAGGATTATCAGGATTGCGTTGCTGGAAGGGAGTGTGCTGATATATAGCAATAGGGTCTTGTATCTGCGACAGCAGAGTTGCTACCTTCGATGTCGAATGCAATGGTTACCGCGCCTTGGAGGGCGTTATGGCAGAGGACACAGAAATCGCCACAGTCTCCCTCGCACAGAATACACGAGCAGTCAATACAGCAAGCTGCTCCAAGGGTTACTGCTTCAACTAAGGTAGGCCAGGCTACGTCCATATATCTGTATGTTCGACACTAACACCACTGATAGTTATCAAGCCTGGAGGTTCCCGAATGCCTTAACTTTCTTCCAAGCTCAATATCATCGGATCTCCACCCCCGGAATATCCCTCAAACGCCTTCTACTTTCCAATATACTCTGGCGGCGATGCCGATGGGTATTTTCAAGGCCGCGAATCCGGTAGCGCGGCGTATGCCTGCTTTCCGATCACAGAGCCGGCAGATGTCCACATCGATACGATCCCGGTTTCAAAGGCCCGGTTCTATGATTTTAAAACTCGCTCAAGAGCAGCGGAGGGCACTTTGGAGTACTAGCTCAAAGAATGTGTTGGCACATCTAGAGGATACCGCGACTAAGAACCCGAACAGTGCATCTGCTCAATATGCTTTCTACCAAGCACTCTCAAAAGCCAATATGCCTGCAATCATTGTGGAGAGATACAAGACGAATTCATTTGCAACGAACGGAGCCTGCGAGGCGCTGTACCATCGAGCACTGGGCGCTCTCAGTGAAACCAGCCTGGGAGCTCCCACTGCTCAAGCTACAGCCCCACTAATGGGTAATTCAAATGAACAGCGTTTACAAGCTGCGGGACAAGCCATTGCTGCCAGAAGCGTTAGTAGTAACTTGGCCCTCTCATCCACAACGATTACCGGTAATGGCGCAAAGGAACAGCCTCTCTACGTTGTTGTTGGGGAGAGTATTGGCAGCCAGATTTTCAAATGGGCGAAATGGATCGGTGGGATGGCTCTCGCCTTTTACATTTTCAGCTGCTTTCTCTCATTTGGTATTGAGCTTACTTCGGCTGCAAAGAAACTCCCCGGAAAGCTCGAGAATGAGGCCAAGGCTGAACATCAGACCATCCGATTCACCGATGTCCATGGGTGCGACGAGGCAAAAGAAGAGCTCCAGGATCTTGTCGAGTTCTTGAAGAATCCGGAGAGGTTTAACAACCTGGGAGGTAAATTGCCAAAGGGCTGCCTGCTCGTTGGCCCACCCGGAACCGGAAAGACTCTCTTGGCACGTGCTGTCGCTGGCGAGGCGGGTGTGCCTTTCTTCTTCGTGTCTGGTAGCGAGTTCGACGAGATGTTTGTTGGTGTCGGCGCAAAGCGTATTCGGGAGCTCTTCAAGAATGCTAAAGAGAAGGCACCTTCAATTGTGTTCATTGATGAGCTGGATGCAATAGGTGGCAAGCGTTCTGCAAAGGACTATGCCTATGCAAGACAGACTCTCAATCAGCTGCTTACCGAACTCGACGGCTTCGAACAGAATAATGGAGTTATCATCTTGGGCGCTACTAACTTTCCCGAATCCCTCGACCAGGCTTTGACTCGCCCTGGCAGATTTGACCGAAATGTCGCTGTTGGATTGCCTGATGTTCGGGGCCGAATGGCTATTATTCAGCATCACTTGAAAAAGATCTCCGCTGCAAAGGATGTCAACGTTGAGGTTCTAGCAGCTGGTACGACTGGTTTTTCTGGTGCGGACTTAGAAAATGTCATCAACCAGGCAGCTGTACACGCGAGCAAATTTAAGGCGAAGTCTGTGGTAATGCAAGACTTCGAGTGGGCTAGAGACAAAGTCATGATGGGTGCTGAGAGGAGAAGCATGGTCATTTCGGAGAAGGAGAAGGAGATGACTGCGTACCACGAAGCTGGCCATGCTCTTGTAGGCATGTTTACTCCCGGAGCTGCCAAACTGCACAAGGTCACTATCATGCCCCGTGGTCATACTTTGGGAGTCACCATGCACTTGCCAGAAATGGACAAGCACTCGGTGCAGTTCAGTGAGTATAAAGCTCAGATCGACGTCTGTATGGGAGGTAAGGTAGCAGAAGAGATGAAGTATGGTCATGAGGGGGTGACGAGTGGTGTTTCGAGCGTAAGCATTCCTACGATCCCATCGCAAATGAACTACCCACTAACTCATATTACAGGATCTCCAATCAGCTACACGAACAGCCTACGCCATGGTAACGAGATGGGGTATGTCCGACAAGCTTGGTAACGTCGACCTCGCCGCCAACCACGACTCTCTATCAAACACCACCAAGGAAATGATCGAATCCGAAGTCCGTCGCACCATTGAGGAAGGCAGGCTTCGCGCTACGAACCTTCTAGTTAGCAAGCGCAAGGAACTCGATGCTCTAGCCAAAGCTCTCGTTGACTATGAAACACTTGACAGCTCGGAAGCTTGGAAGATCGTTAAAGGGGAGAAGCTAGAGGGCAAGATTGTCATGTCGAAGGGCGCCATCAAGATTCCCGGCGCTGCCCCTAGCCTGCCAGAAATTCCTGGAATTCAGAGCGGGCCTGTAGACCGACCAGAACCCCCAAAGGGAGGTGTAATTGCAAAGGGCGAGTAGACGAGGCTGCGTGGGGTGTATGCTAGAATCCGAATTGGGTTGGTTGATTCAGCGCTCATTTGAGGCACGGGCTGGTCGGCTCATTGCACATGAAGTGTGATGGGAAAACCCATGTCTGTCTGCATGGGAATAGAGATGGGTGTGGTTTTCCATTTCCGGTTTCATTTGTCGATACGACGATACAGTGGGTGAGAACAGTGGCGTGTTCAGGCGGTTGAGGTGAGACTGGTGCAAGTAGGCGGCACGGTGAGAAGCCTGGGGACTGCTTGAGAGCAAAAACGAGAGAATTTTGTCTTGTAGGATAACAGGCTAATTGCCAAACGGAGCAGCATTGCTAGGTGCACAGCGCATAGAAATGAAATAAATACTTTACTCATGTTTTGTTTCCTTCCCTCGCTAAATGAGCAAGGTAGATGTCAAACGTTTACTGCTTCTCATTGGGTGGGAAGGCTCCCCTTCATTCGAGTCAATCATTCTCATTTTACGAAGGTACAGCTCACTCAGCTTTTTCCATTCTGATCCAGAACTAACCTCCAGCCAGCGATCCCCAACCAAGCACCACAGTCATCTCACGCTCCTACCGCCCCAAGCGCCCCTACTCTCCCAAAACTCCTATCCCCCTTCTTACTTCTACTTCCAAGCACTCGGCCCAGGAATTCCTCCGCTCGCCGCCGCCCCCGCGCTCATCATCTTCCCCGGCCCCCTCTCCCCCAACCCCCCGTACGCGAAAACCAGCAAATTCACTATCTCATCTACCCTCTTATACTCCAGCCCCCCATCACCCCTCACGCCCTGCAGTATCTGCGCCTTGGCCGGTCCCTCCAACCTGCTGATAAAATAGGCCATCTGCTCTTCCTCGTTACTCCACCAGTCACGATTCAGCTTCATTTTAATCTTCATGTCGCAGAGGAAATGCGCCAGGGGGCTGGAAGCAGGGTCGAGGCCGGTGAATTTCGCGGGGTCGGCGTGGAGCGGGGTGTAAGTTCTGGCTGGCAGAGGGAGAGGGAGAGGGAGGGGGAGAGCGGGGGGAGGAAGCGGAGCCCCGGCCAAGGTACAAGCTGGGTGTGTATCTCGCTGGGCGGCGAGTGAGGAGGTGGTCTTGGTGTGCATTTTCTCCAGGGCCTTCATGCGCTCGGCGTCGATGGTGAAGCGCTCGCGCAGGACCTCGTTCTCGTTGAGGGCGGCGTCCAGCCGGGCTTGTAGCTCAGATAGGCGTTTCGATTCTGGTTGTAGACTCGGGGTGGGGGGTTTGGGAGGGTGTTGGGCTTGTTCGATGGGGGAGGCAAAGGCAACGCGGGGGCCGGTCGCATCGGTGAGTACACGTTGGAGTTCGGAGAGGATGCCGGAGGGGTTCTTGCATACTGCTGAGGAGAATTGGGAGGGGGAGATGGTGAATAGGGGGGCGAGGAGGGGGTATTTCTCGTTAATGGGCTTGGGTGGTTTCCCTGTTTTCGGGGGCGTTGATTCGGGGCGTAGAGGAGATAAAGCAGACTGGTTTTGTTTGGAATCCATGGCTCCTAGTGAGCCTATTATCGTAGAGTTATGATAGAGTCGGAGCTTTGGGTTTAGTGCCTTTGTTATTTCTGCAGATACCTGGAAATAAATTCAAGAGGTCCAGGTTGAGAAATATTTATACCTTTCAAAGCTGTGATGTACAGGCACCTGGGGTTGAGATCTGTGATTGTTCTAGTAGTACTTTATAGTGAATGAAGGTCTTGATTCTGGGATTTTTATTTAAATACTGTCTTTTCCCTATACAAAGAATTATGTTCTCTAAGCGCCACTTTTACTAACATATCACCATGTCTTAATTCTTTATCTTCCTCAATAATTTCCCTTTATCACTTTCTTGTCACCCATTGCTTTTAGACTGTTCTATTCTTTCCAAATTATAATAAGCATTAAAGTGATAAAAAAGTCAGCAGTAAATACTATATCACTCACTTGTCGAAATCTCGAAATAAAAATGCAAAAATAGAATTAAGAAGCAAAAGGCTCACCCCCGGTAGGGTTAATTCCTCGTCGATTCGTTTTCGTGTTTTTGAACTTGTATATCGGGCGCCGGTTTTTCATTTGTTAGTTGACCATTTACGCTCCTCCTCTTAACACATCGTTGACCTGACGACTAGACCACCTAGTCGATGCCGGACGTGTTGTTGGGAATAATTCACTTATTTCGTTATATAACGGAGCTTGAAGTTCATGTTTATCACCCACATGTTTTCGCCTCACTCAAGTGAGTTGGTGTTATAATTCTGTCCCGGCTATAAGAAATAACTGAAAAATTCATCAACGTCTTTCGGGCAATCTTCTCGTATACAAGAATCAAGATTATCTTTCTGGATATGAACGAGAGGAATATGAAAGCGGAGTAGGAATTAATCGCAGAGCTCGGTAACCATTTCGAGATCTTGAACTGGTCTTGAAGAGCCAGAACTTTTATATTACCATCCCTGTCTCGATTATTGACTGGAGATGAATGTCCGAGTTAGCTTGAATACTCAAGACGTGGCTAGCAGTCCAAAAGGTAGAGCATTCGGTGGAACTGACTTTCGGCAACTCGAGACAAATGGCGCATGGTCTTACACTGCACTAAAGTAAATCTCTCATAGAATAGGAACCTGTGAATGGAGAAAAAATCATCAATTGTATATGGAAGCCTCACCTATAGATGCAAAATATGCCACCAGTCTTCAGAGTCTTGGCTCGATATCATAAAAGACTCAGGCAGTGCTAATTCGAAGAACAGGTGAGAGGCAGAAAGTGCTCCAGAAAGTCAAGCAAGACAAAAATGGAGGTATGAATCAAAATAACTTCTGGTCATAGAGACTAGAAACATGAAGATTTATCTCAACACATTCAATGATATCGCTCTAAATTTCCTCTGCCTTCTTTCAGTACGTCCCCGTTTTGACTGTTAATGATAACCTGTCTAGCACATACCTTCCAGCTGTGATCGGAGGAAACCTCGAGGGATTTTCTTCACTCACACAACTAGGGAGTGTCTTGACGGTCTCATCGTAGTTGATTGAGAAGAACAGCGGGATACTGTATCTCTCTTTTGCCGTTCTGTTGACCACTCTATGCACCGTACTTTTGTAAACTCCATTTGTCCAACGCATTAGGAAGTCTGCGACGTTCACAACGATGCCTCCATCCACCGGCTCGGCACTAATCCAGTGTCCATCTGGGCTTAGGATCTCAAGACCAGGTGCGTCTTGTAGAAGAAGAGTAAAACATTCGTAGTCTGTGTGTGCCCCTAGCCCAATCTCTTCGTCCTCGTTCAGTGCAGAGAGGGGTTTTGGGTTTGTCGCTGGTGGATAGCGAATCAGTCTCGCAATTCCCCCAGGATGCGTAACCATTTGCTCGAAGTATTCCTCTGGCAATGCGAGCGATAGCGCGAATAGTTTGAATAGATGTCTCGACAGCTGCAGAACCTATCATCCAGTTAAGAAATTGTTGGAGGGCAACTCAAGGGGGCCACCCACTCGTCCATAATACTTTGCAATTCCCTCATAGAATCCAGGTATCTCGGAATCTTCTGGCCACAAGTTGGCATTATCTTCCGGCTTAGTCCCATCTAACTCCACATACTTCCCATCACCACCAGCTGGATCCAACCCAGCCTCGTATCCCCAATTGAATGCCTCCTTTGTCTCCTTGCTATCGAAATTGTTTACGCTTGAAAAGGCTGCAGGCTCATATCCTCTGAAGTATTTGTTATGCTTCATATGTATCCTCTCTCTCGACTCCTGCGACAGCTCATGGAAGAATCTGGATGCGAGTTTTATAACTCCCTCACAGATTTCCTTTGAGATTCCATGACTGGTAATGTAGAAAAACCCGACGCTCGTACAGGCTGCGTTTATCTGGATGGCAACAGCTTGCCTGTCAATGAGAGAGGCAGAGAATGATTTCGTGAGGTCGATTATTGGGATGCTGCGAAACGATGTTGTTGGTGTCGTGGATTTGAGGCGGCCATCAAGGTATTCTTGGGCTTTGATTGCAGCCGCGAGAGATCTGTCTTGAGCGCCAGCTTGGATTGGAGGCTCGTCTGTTGTCATGACAGGTCAATTGGGCATCCGTGGTGAGACTTAGGAGTGAAGTGATAATAGAGTTCAATTTTTACAAAGCATCTGATAAAGTCTTGAAGAAAGCTACTTGGGTCGGTATGCCCCGCAATCTCCTTATCATAGTAACACAAGAGTGGGGTGAAGTGGGTGCGAAAAGAGTGACACATCTCGAGCTGCTACTCTGGAAGAAACGAAATACCTCCTGAGGTTTTGGAACTCTCGGTGGCTCTAGCTTGAACTTCAGGTACAATTCGGTTCAATTGTTTCCTGGTGCCCATATGCCTCATCTGAACGCCCTCATCTATTTTATGTAGATATCCCTAGTCGATGCGTTCCTTCATTTGACAAAAGTTCACAATCTCCTCAACCTCTTTGAAAGAATTTTTTTTGATAATTGCAACTTATTAATGCTTCGAACAATGGCACTCGGACAGAGTTTCAATCTCTCACAATTCCATATCCAGCTCACGGTAGACAGAAAGAGCTGCATTATACCCCGCTCCCGCTGAACCTGCCATGACTTACGAGTTAGTATTCAAAGCAATATAGAAAATCCAAAAGCCCCTGAATTTTCGGCGAAAATGGAATGACCCAGTCTACTGAGTTACCTAACTTCGTAAGAAGTACTCAAATGTATTAAACAATCCACTCTGGCCTGAAATTTCGGATACGTTTGAATATTCTGGTGCAAATTTCTGTCCAGCACGAGCCCGGTCCTCAAACTTCTCTCATGATTTTAAGAACTGGAGGAATAATACGCTTCGCTACGTCTTTCAAAGCTTACTTGACTCCGAAGACCTTCAAATCATAAACAAATGAAGTCTGCCGTACATGCATGATATTCGCCTGCGAAAAGCCTAGTCATAGCCGCATAATCCCAAGATCTTCAATCCAGACAAGGTTCTACAGGGCTGAGTACAAGATCTCCAGGCTACGATTTTAACTTTAACCCCTGATTTGCTCTCCTAAAAAATCGCTGGACACGACACAGCCACTAGCATCATTTACTTCGTACAGTACAACCAAAGAAACTATAGAAGGGGTGGTCAGCAATTGATCTCAATCCTCAAGCCTCAAGCTAAAGACAAGGCCGGGCAGGGCATGAGTGTTCCCGGGGTTGGCAATTACGTCGTCTTGGTTTGTAGATTTATATTAAGAATACCCCTCCCTCAAACTGGAGGTGGATTCATTCAACCTCTTTGGAACAAAAACTCACATCTTGAGATCAGAACCATCAAAATGGCAGACGCACCACCTCCATACACAGACTCTAGCTCTACCAATCCCCAAGACTCCAAACCACCAGTTGAAAAGAACCCCGCCTCCATCAATAACCAAGCAACCTCCCAAGCTCCCCCTCAGCAAACCTTCCAACCGCCACATCCTCAATCAACACTTTTCCCCCAGACATTCGGCATCTACCATGCCTCTGGCTCATTCACCGACATGGTGATCGCCCACGAAAAAGATTCCCCTCCCCTCTTCCACATCTCCACCCATAGCGCTTTCTCCTCCCAACCCTCCTACCTCCTTCACTCCACCGGCAACCCCTCCTCCCCTCCCATCGCAACTGGTGACCTCCACTCCTTCAGCTCCAAAATTACAATCCAAATCCTCTCTTCCCCTGTTCGCACAGCCTCAGTCCACGAATTCGCCAAAGAAGATATGTTCTCCCGCGAACAAGTATTCACCATCCGCGTCGGGGCACAGGGTACCGAAGAGCGGTTTATCTGGAAGCATAGTAGCGGAATGGAAGTAGATAGTTTGCAGGGCAGGAGTCACGGGATGAAGTGCGTGAGGGCTGGGAATAGCAGTGTGGTTGCGGCGTGGACCTTGCCGAATCTGAGCACAAGGAAGAAAGGGAAGATTGTGTTTTTGAACGAGGGCGTGGGCGCTTTGGGGGAGAGGTGGCAGATTTTGTGTTTGATGAGTATTCTGGGAATTATGGAAACGAGACGCAGGAGGAAGAATAATAATAGCGCGGGAGGAGGTGGTGCGTAGGAAGGGTGCCGAAAATGAGGCTCGAGAGCTAAGAGAAAGGGGATGAGAGGATGGAGGTTCGTATGATACCAGCTTCCTCTTGCAACAGGTTCTGCCCGGTAGCATTCTATGTATGAATTATAAGAAAAGCTTCAATGTATCGATTTGGAATGAAACGCTTTGTCTACTTATCCCCGTTTTCTTCGAAATCTGGAAACAACGCGGGAGGAGTCTTTGCTCTCGGGACACGTTGAAACTCAACTATACCTTGAATATCCATTTTCATTTTGGTATTTAGCCACATCATGAATATGAATTTCATTGTGATATTGAATCTGACTAGGAAATTTATGAGAAATGTAGTAATAAAAATTGGGTGAGTATTTACGACTCGCTTGAAAACAGAGAATATCCGAAAGAGCAAAGCTAGAGAGTCTTAGATTGCTCGAACATCCGAACGAGAGTAGGAAATACAATTGGTGAACGGAGATGAAGAAAATATACCAGATGACAACACGAATCAATCAAGACTAGGTAGAAAAGGCCAAGCCTGCCTTTGGCTAGTTACAGTACGAAGGTTACGAAGTTAAGCTCGAGCTAGTAAAGAGCTGAGCCATGAAGTTTCCTTCATCTGGAACCCTTTCAGCCACCATATTGACCACCATAGGCTCTGCATTCAAGAGAACGTCCACGTTGCTCTTCTGCACTATTCTCAATGCTCGCATACATACCCCCGTCCCATTTCGGCTTGCACGAGGTCCAGTAAGAGCCAATTTTCTGACCTTGCCCTAATCGCTGTTGTTTTCGTTTTGACCCTTCAAATACCCTTCGGTGTCTTAATTTTTCGAGGCCACGTCAGTGACAACACATTTCTGCATATCAAAACTTTTCTCATCGTTCGCTGAGTCGGAGTTCGTGGTGTAGCTTAGCTGTGCGGCTACAAATGCTGAGATTAATTGACCTCGCTCTCGAGCCGTCCACGCCGGTTCCAGTTTCCTCTGCACCCTCGTCATCTTTGACTTCTTCTTCTGTTCTTGCTTATAGATGCTTTCCCGCCACAACTATCGCTTGCTACACTAGCAGCTCACAACGCTTGTCGATAAGCAACAAGTCTCCCGCATCACAGCACCACCTTCACTCTGATGGCTCGTAGCCTCGTCATTCTTCTCCAGATTGCAAACTTTGCAAACGCCTACAAGCCCTTCGAGACAATATGCTCTAAACCTACCGAGCCAGTAAACTTCGTCTCATCTGCCGATACTCGCGGCACTCTCGACATCCTTTGGAGCTGCCTCTTCACCATTCTCGCCTGCACATGGACTGTCCAACATCTGAACGTTCCAGAGCAGAGGGAAAGCCGTGATCCAGGCCTGCGTGGAGACTTAAAATGGAAACTGAAGCGGCTCTGGAAAAATACCAAATGGATGTTGTGGACAATCTTAGCACCCGAGATCTTGATCTCCATCAGCATAGCCGCCTTGAATAGAACGTGGGGCACCTTACCCCAGTTACAAGAATTCGCAGCCCAAGATGGGGTCCCCTGGACGATGACGCATTCGCAATTCGCGAGTATGGGAGGTTTCGTTCTCAGAAGTCATGTCCCTAGGCGGTTAGCAAAACCGCTGGCCAACGCCAAAAACGGGGCAAAACCAATTTCGCTGCACCCAAACCCATATCACCTTCTTGCTTCTGATGTACTAACTCTGCGGGAATCTGGGTTTCTCGAGAGACTGCCGTATATAACAGCGGAGGAGTTAAAAGATAAGAGCAAGAGTGACGGCTTTGGTCGTGTGATTACCGTTGGGCAAATTACGTGGATGGTCGTTCAAGTTATTGCACGAGCGTGCCGACAACTAGCAATCTCCCAGCTGGAGATTGGAGTGGTTGCTTTTGCGGCTTGTGCTATAATCATATACGGCCTCAATTGGACCCGGCCCAAAGGAATCATGGCTCCCCTCACATTGCTTCAGTATGAGGGTGAACTTCCCGAGGCATTGATAGCTGCGCTATCAGTAGACGATGGAATCGAGACTTTCTTAACAGAACAGTTTCCGAGTTGGAGAGCTAACAGACTCAAGAACACCAAAAGGGGTTCTCCAGTTCCAAATGATATTAATGAAAGCCCAAGTGAAGCAAGTTACTGGGGCCTCTGGACCAGTTTCGTGGTTTTTGGCGCAATACATCTTGCGGCTTGGAATTTTGTTTTCCCAACTAGAATGGAGCAGATTTTCTGGCGATTAGCGAGTTTCATTGTCCTCTTGCTTCCACTTCCTTCATTCGTGGATAATTTTGTGCATGAGTCAATAACTCACTTCTTTTGGAATTTCTATAATTATGACTGGGTGGCCTACTTCAACGAAAAGGCATTACCCCTACTGGTAGTTCTTTACATCGCCGCTCGTTTGTTCCTCCTCGTGGAGCTTTTCCGCACGCTTTGCTTTCTCCCACCTTCTGCATTTATAGCTACCTGGGCGTCGAGCGTTCCTAACATTTCCTGATGTTTACATGTATCCTATAGCTGGCACCCTCAAGCTAAACCTGGACTGGATAATACAAATGTATTAAACCTATATCCAATGAAAATGTAAATTTACATGCAAGACTTGAGAAAAGGAGAAGACCGTTGCCATAGTTCACGTTATGAACGACTCACCCGGGAGCGGGAACTTTGCACTGCACAGAAAATTTACTTTGCATTTTACATTTTACAACGGAGAAGACCAAGTCTCCTGTGCCTATTCGTCGAATGGCCCCTCATCTTGGTACTGAAAACTTGCAGATCTACAAACGATAGTTCCGCCGCCAGCTAGCCCATATATTCCGAGTAATCAGACTCATTGCCTGAAATGTCGGACTCCTCATGGTTCACCATTACTCGATACTCTCTCCTATTCGCTCTCGTCATTTTTACTTGCACAGGTTTCTTCTGGTTAGCTTGTGTCGCCCTAAGGCCCTCCCTCGCGAGTCTTATTCCCGCTGATCGTGTCAATCTCTTCTTCACTGTCGCCTGCTTCACTCTCCTAGCCTCTGCCGTTCTTACCCTCCCAACACAAGTTGTCATCCCCTCGCGAGCAGGTTTCGATTTCCCCTTATCACTGCTGATGATAGCATCAAGCAACAATTCCTTCGGCCAGGTCACTCCAAAATGGCTAATTCGTCCCTCTCTTTTCCTGGCCCTCAACTCCTCCACCAACTTCCTGTTCGTCCACTCTTCACCCATATAACTATGCCTCTTCGGCAACTTCACGATCCTCAAAACATCCTTTGCGTACAATTGTCCTGGCTTCCTCCTCGGCTTACCACGCACGATAATCTTCATCGTCTGGTACGGGCTGCGCTTAATATTTGTATCGTCGATAACAAATGGTTGCTTGAATTTAGGGAATGGCTTCGGCTTCTCGCCTACTTTTTCACGGGCCCTCTTTTTATCGTCGTAGTTAGCTTTTGAGCAGGCGAGAGAGGCATAGAGGATGAACGCCATACCTGCTTGTTGGAAAGCGGGGGTTTCGTCAGTGGGATCCAAGAGAGCAAGAGAGGTGCCATGATAGTGAGAGCCCATCCACCAAACCAATCTGTAACATGATAGTTAGTTCTTCCCCCGTCAAGTGGCAAGCTGTTGCAAACCTACTGGTTGGCTTGTCCAGGCATCCATATCCCATACTCAGCGATGTAAAAATGCCCGCCAAATTCCTCTGGATGAGAACGACCTGTCGTGAAAGCGATGCAGAATTCAGTCTCGTTATTCTCTCTGTGAGTATGTCTACAAAATTAGCATTGTCCCTCAAACCCACAATCTAGTCACTCACCTGCAATAATTAGCACCGCAAACACTACTCGCAGGCGGTAACTCGCCAAGCTTATGCTCTGCGCCATTTTTGTAGAGCTTGAATCTGCAGCCCAACAGAGACTTGTTATCAACCTCCCCAGCATCCATCTTCAGCCCATCTAGCTTAGCAGCCGCTTCATCAAAAGTAGCAACGACTTCTTTGGGAAGATGCTCCTTAATTGCGCCCCAGATTCTGGCAAATGTGAGCGTCATCTTCAGACGATGATTCCAAGTGTCTTTCCCGGGCTTCATATTCCTGCCCCAGACGAGTTCGCGGCTCGAGAATTGGCCAGCAGAATACCCTGCTCCGACCAACATTCCTGGATCATCTCCCTATTCATTCTGTCAGCCCGCTTGCAGCCATTTCGCGATACTGAGGACTTACCCGGAGCGTCTTCTTGGCCTTATTCACATGATCGGTCACACTCCCATTAATCCCCTTCAACTCCATCAAGTCTGCAAAAACATCCTGCACTACTCCACCGATACTCCTCCCTGTCTTCGAATCCACGAAATTAACTCGCTCGCCCTTCTTCACCTCATACTGCAACTTGCTCTTGTCGAGCTCGGAAATAACATCGATTTTATCCCAGCGCACATCGGCTTGTAGGCGATTGGCGATATGGTCTCGCCAGATCTTGGTGATTTCGGGGCTCTGGGACACAAGTGTGTCTTTGAGGGGGTAGGGCCTGGTATAGCGCTTTACTGTGACGCATTTGACCTCCTTGGAGAATACGGCGGGGGCTGATTTCTTGGAGCGAGTGGTCCTTGGGGATTTGATAGATCTGGTGAGGGCCGCCTTGGCTGTTTTACCTGAGCGAGATTTATTAGGGGGCTTCTTCCTAGCAACCTTTCTGACTGTCTTGTATGGTGTTACTGCCGCGATCTTGCCTGAGCGAGTTTTCATGTTTACAGAATTTGACTCGGACAGCTGGGTCTTGAAGGAGATCTTTTCTTCTTCTTCTTCTTCAGTGGCTCGCATGCAGATCCTAAAGGCGATCGCTGTATTTTAAAATCTGGCGGGTCCATTCTTTGAATACCGGGGTCCCGTTTCCGTCTGCAAAGGGTTCTTTCATTGGGAATCGAGGCGTCGCTCGCGGTCTTGAACCTTGAACGTAAGCTCTTTGTTGTTAGTGATACGGGATTGGATGGCGTGAGCTGGATTGAAAGCAGCGAAAGAGACGATGTAGCATTGAGAAATGATTCGATGGATTTTGATCTCATGACAATGTAACAATAAGACTCGAGTCAATCGTCGAAACCCCCCTTTGAGAGTAGGAGATGCGCTTAAGCGAGGCCAGAGAAAGGGGTAGGTAAAACCGACGGAGGGCAGAACTTCATTTTGAAACTGTCATCTTAGAGAAGAAATGGATATCACACTGTTCCAAAGGATATTCTAGAAAAAGAAAACGGTAAACAAGGGAGAACGTCAACTTGTAACTCCTAGGATAAGAATTCACAACGACTTTCGACTTTGATAACTTTTGTAAGATTACTTGCTGTACCCTCACCCAACTCCCCGTCAGTCTTTGGCAAAAACATGCATTGATGAAGAACAAAACCCCAGACACCTAACAACCCACTCCACCTCCAGTGCTCAGCAACGCTACCTTGGGCGCGCAATCCTACACGCCTCTTTCTTCCCTCATCAACCACAACTACCCTTCTCCCGTCTCACCACAGCCGACTTCTCTTCCCCCGGTAGCGCAGCCCATGAACGCTTATTCGGCGACGGTTCAGGACCCTATTCCATCTCCTTCCTCGCCACCTTCACATCTCTCTCATCTCTCACCAAACTCTCCGCAAGCAAAGTCTCTACCCTGTCCTTCTCCCGCCCTGCCAACCTCTCATCTTCCAAAACCACCCACCTCGAACTCCTGAGCTTGGATATCTCGGCCCAAGCTTTGGGTACGCTGCTGGAAGGAGGGGCGCTGCTGAGGAGCGTGGTGTTGGGTGTAGCTGACCAGACGGAGCACTTTGACGATGGGGGTTTGGGAAGGTGCTTTGGGGGAATGCGGGGGGGGGGGGGTTTGGGGGCGTGGGGGTTGCGGCTTGATGGGGGTTTTGGTTTGAATGGGCCGGGCAATGGGGTTGGGT